>CM055403.1:78766867-78786140 GCA_029228625.1 Pseudolycoriella hygida | reverse complement strand
ATTTTCACAAAAACTTTAAATTTCTTGAAAATTCAATTTTTTCGAAAATTCAATTTATTTTTGAAATAACCGTACGGGTCAACCGTATCTTGATTTTCATCATCCTTATCTACATTATCATCCATTGTTTTGATTGACGGCTTTGACAGTAGCAGTACTTCAGTTTATTTTTTAAAATTTTAGATTTTCTAGTGAAGTATCTCACAAATTATTGTTTTACTTCAGTTAAAACAATTTCAATTGTTATTACGTTTTGATCATTTGTTGTGCTGTGTTTAATTGTGGAGTTTTGAATCTTTTTTTAATAAATAGATTGGTGTATCCATCAAAAAATCGCTAATTTCTACCGTGTGAAAAGTGTTTTAAAACTTCCAGCTTCTGCAAGCTTTATTTCGCTTTCCTCTAGTGGATTTTCGAGAATTTTGCTTTTATTAGAAGGGTTTATCTATTTAGAAAAAGTTGTAAAATTTTGTGAAGTTTCGAATTAACTTTTCTAATAAAAAAATGTAATTTAATTTGTGATCATCACGGGAATCTTCCGATTTGTGTTTTTGTTGACAAATGACATGACATGGCCAATTTGTTTACATACATTCGTCCAAAAGCGGTAACACCGAATTGGAATTTATTCATTGTGTTTTAAACCCACAAAAATAACTCTCGAAAGACATAATTGTAAACTTTTGAGATTGGAAAGATTGTACATATAGGATCTCATTTTTCTGTATGCGGTTCGTTATGGACACCCAACACCACAACTACCCAGATTTGGAAGCTAGGATGTGTGTAGGAACGATACTTTCATGCTACAATTTGAAAAAAAATACCATACAGAATTTTCCACACTAGGATTGAGCCCGGATATTCTTGGTGGAAGGAAAGCCAGTACGTTACCACTGAGGTAGCCCGTCCCCCTTAGGAAACTAAATATCAACAAATGCAGTAATATTGGACAAAGCTCTATGAGCATTAACGATTGACAACCTTCGAAGTAAAAGAGAAAAATGAAAATAATAACAAAAACTTTTCTTTTATTTGGCGTTGCTGTTTTCTATGTTTCTTGGTTTTAATTATTTCTCAAATGATGAGCGTTTGAGTCATGATTATTGTAAAATGTAGCATCAAGAAAGCTTGTCAGAGTGAAATTAAATTTTATTATCGTTAGTAAAGGACTTAATAGCGTTGCTAATGATTTAGCCGTGCTAATGTAACCATTAATTTGGCTTTCAATAGTTTTCTGAAATTATAAAGTTCACGTTACTTTCAAGTGATTCTTCCTTGAAATTATCGTAAGCTCGTTAATGAGATTATTATTCTACACTGAAGTAGTTTGATAGTTAGTTCAATAAAAGTTTCACTACGAAAAGCTGGGAAATATATTTCGTGGAAGTTTTGCAGTTTTTATTTTCGCGCCGAAACACAATCACCTCAAATTTACTAAGAAAAAATAATGTACAGTCAGGACATAGAAATAAAAAATACAGAGAGCACCGTAGCCAGATTAGCCGATTGCAACGAAAACTCCAATCAGGTTGTAACAGGGCCTGCGTTCGCGAAAATATTTTCTCAAATTTTTATTACAATGAAAAATACGTTCAAACATGTTAAAATAAGCGTAGAAAAACTTAAAATTGATGTAAAGATAAAAAGCCACGAGAAATTAAGTTTGAACGGGTGCGCTGAAAATAGGGAATTCAACCGGTAATTACCGGTAAAGATAATTACCGTTTACTGGTAAATGGAAATTTTTTACCGGTTGAGACCACGGTAACAGATTTCAAATTTACAGCACAAAAAAATGAGAAAAATGACATCTACCATCTACCATTCTCTTTTTTTCAATAATGATTATTGCCCTGAGACAGAAAAACCTTATTATGTGTCATATAATGAAAATTCTTGAAAATCCGACTCAAAATGTCATGTTTCTTCGTATTTTTTACTATCGATTTCTAATGTACCTGGTTCCTGGATGAATAACGTTTAGTGAGATTTTGTGGCTCAGGATAATAATCTGTATCAAAATAAAATGTTTGTTGAAGTACTCTTTTATACAAAAAGAAAACAAGGCATGAGAATTCTTAAGACATTTTTCTTCAAACAGTAGAGTAGAACGATACCGGATTAATTTTCTTTGACAATTTTCGAATTTTTTGGTAAAGCTTGCGTATATTGAGGGCAGTGCAGGCCGGTTTCCATTTAATTCGCTCGATCACTTCACCGCCTTATACAAATCTTGCGGCAGCGGGTGCGGCGAGTTCAAATTCTTCAAACAAAACCAATAAAGATTTGCATTTTCTCAAGTAACATTAAACACTCAGAAAAACGTAGCCTATCAATGAAATTTCTTGCAGTTTCAAGTTATTTTGTATAAGGAAGGACTCAGTGGAATATTTGAGGTAGTCTTTATGTCATTTTCTTAAAGGAGTCATCCGGTTGAGTAGTAAAGGGCTACGTGTCATTTGAAAAAAAGGGTGTTCAGTACGTGAAATCGTCTCTACGTCCAATACTGATATCATCCGTGAAGCTCGCCAACCATTTTCGTAATCAACTGCATGCTACATGCTGAATATTCTGAGTTGGTTGCTTCATTTTAAGACTCATTGTTCATCTATTCTTATGTATTATCTTAGGTCACCCCACTAGACATTTCAAAACGAATAAAATTTACCGGTTTTTACCGGTAATTTTTGTTCAATTTACCGCCTTTACCGTTTACCGGTAAATGAAAAAACGTCGGTAAATGAATTCCCTAGCTGAAAATTCAACCCTAAGTAAATATTTATGTCACTAATTCTAATATATGCATTTACTGTCCATAAAACACCTAAAATCTGCTGTTTGGATACGTAAAAATTTATTTTCTCAGACAAAAAATTTTTTACAGTCGGGTCTTTAAATATTTTTAGTGAAAATCTGAGAAAATTTTCTTAAATTTTTACGATTGTCTTAATATTTTTTGGAGTGCAATGAAGGTCGCATGACATTCCCATCTGAGGTTATGAATTAAACTTTTCAACATTAGCAGGTCGAACGTTAAGAAACAATTCCGTGCAATTCAGCCATATGATACAAAAAGCTGAAATCGATCTAATCACTTTAAGAATCGTTTTTCAATACAATGTACGTTATTGAACAAATTAAATAAAAATTTAATGCTTGGCAGATAGATAGTATAAGACACGAAATAGAGACAGATAAAGCTTTGATGTAATAACATGTTTTATAACATGTAACATGCTTTAAAAATTGAAAAATTTCGTCATTTAAAATCCCAACTAATTCCTGTCGTCGGTTTAGCTGTCGTAAACTTTAGTGAATGTCAGTTGTGACAGTTTTCCTCATTAGAAGCGATTCCAAACTTTTTCTAATATTGTCAAAGTTGATATTGGTTTTGTGTGTGGACATTATTATGTGTATCTGGGGGTTTAATATTGAATTCGACCGATTTGGGTTGTGTATTCAATGCTTTTTTTGTGCTGAAATTTTTTATGCCACATATCTGTAGTTATATTTAGACACCATAAGATTGGTTGATTGTAGCGCTTATATATAGGTAAAGGTTAAAATCTCTCGAGAAAATTGTATATATTTTCGTGTGGAGTTAAAGACGAAAAAATTGTGTGAAATCTTTACATAAAGCTCTTAAGTATTTCTTATTGGACATCGTATGTCACATTTGAAATAATAAATTGATTGCATCCCACAGAATTGGAGTTATTTCTTAGACGAGTCATTTTAAAGTCTTGAACTCGAATGGAGTATTCTGGAATTCAAAGTCCAATAGCCACTTCGGATTTTTCTTACATTCTTCCTCGACTTCAACTCCTATATGTACCCAATTATCCTGGCGATTACTTGCGTTCCATTATCCTAGAACAGAATACTTCAATCAATCTATCGTGTATGCAACAGCCATTTAACATTTTTATATCGACAAAATGGGATCGTAAAATTGTAAAGATATCATTGTTTTTGTTTTTTCTGCTGAAAATTGAATTTTCCTCCTACTCTCGTTCTCGGTATACAAAAGAAAAATTGTATGCATAAAATAAACATAATACAATGTGTCTTGACTTCGGCTATGCGAAGTACAACACATACCAGTCGTACGAGTATAATCGCATTATAAAAAATGCCGTAAGATGTGGTTATTGCGTGCCATAATCTAAAAAAATGTTAGATATGAATCATTTCTGTTCAAAAACGATTTCATAACTCTAATAATGAAAATATAAAACCTGATATATATACCAAAATTTCCATAAAAAGGATATTTTCATAAAAAAATATTAAAAAAAGGGTTTGTTCCATACGCGATATAATCATTGGGTTGGGCCATTTTGCAAAGTGCTTTTTCTCTGACAAAACAGAGCTTTTGCAGTAATTCACATACGGAATTTTAATACATAGTTATTGGGAACACATTTTAATTACAACTTTTTTTTTGGATTAAACGAACGGAAAACGCTACAGGCGTAGCATTAATTCAATCGAAATAATTTTCTTGTTTCCATTTTTTTGTTAAATTTTAATTTTTAAAGGGACAAGCGCCCAGGGTTGGCTTCAAATACTTGGATATAGTTTAAAAAAAGCCAAGCTTAAAGAAGATACAGATAAATTTTTGGATTTTATCTCTTTGGGGCGACCACATTTATGATCTGATCTGTGCCTTAGAATTAGCTGGATAGCGATTAGTTTCATGTCTGAATCTGTGTTGATTTAGTCCACTACCAAAAACAATAGCAAACGTTTCCTTCTATTGAAATTGTTATCTTCGGGGCTACCACACAAAATAGTTAATATTACATTTTAAAAGCATTTTGTACTGCAACGCCAAAATAGCACAAGTTGTGTGATTCGTAACATTCGGCAAACTCAGACGAACCTGATTGTGTCATCCAGCACTCAAGAAAAATGGATATTGCGTTAAAGTTTGTCTATAAGAATTCGGACATTCAAAACCTTCCTTTTCCTTTGCATCATCGAATAATATTATGATATTATCAACGACGACGACGACGGTGTGTATGTATTAAGAGGTAAAGATTAATGATTTTACTTTATTTTCTTTATGTTTGATTATCGTTCGAATTTGTATGCTAATGGTGCGAGGCACCCATACTTTATCTCGTTGTTCAATATTTTTCAATCTATCAGTTTTACATTTAAAACCGTTCGTGAGCAATGTTATACATGGTGTCTGTATTTCTGTATATATTTTATATAAGTTGTGATAGTATTCTTGATAGATATAGCTTCTTGATGGGTATAGACAACACACCAAGAGAATAGAAAAATACCGAGTCAAGAATTTCCATCTTCTTTTACATAATGACTTCTTATTCCGATCGATTAAACATTCAATATTTTCTCAGTTTTGTATAGGAATTTCCCTATTTTTCCTTGCCATTCAACATAAAATTTATTTGCGCATACTGCAAAATCTCAAATGTCGAGTTTTGCATTCAATTATCTGTATCTGAATGGTAGTAGGAAAAACAGTGTTTTTCATCGAACGAATCGGATGCATAACATTCAGAAAGTTTGATTTCGAATCGAAATTCGGATTATAAAAATGCAAATGTTGTAAGCAGAAATATACATTTACAGACATTAGGTATGTGAATGGATATTATTTCTATAGTATCTTGTATGTAATTCCCTTAATTCCATTGGGAGTAAACGTATTATTTAACATAAAACATTAAAAAAAAAAATTTCTTGCCTAATATTTGATATCAACCATTCAGCGTTTGCACTCGACATTTTACTTTTCTAATGAAAACTTTTCTAGGAATTCCATTGTTCGAACAATGGAATTATTTCGGTAAGAAAAAAGTCGCGCTGATTGTAGTAATAAACAGTAGATAACAAACTCGAAGGTTAATCCTTAAACGAAAAGAAGAGAATAGTAGGTATCCCTTGTGATTTGGTACGGTCGCCAGAGAAAAACTTTCGTTTCAAAACAATCATAATGCGAAATGTAAAATTTTCAGATGGTGGCACTGATGGTGTCAAAATCAAAGTAGCCACGTTATTTTTCCAAATAAACTTTTTACAAAAACGTTCCATTCGGATCCTAGATTACGTTAAGCAAAATTTATTGGATTTTTTCAAGAAATGAAATCCGGGGATGTAACCACTTCTAGAATTAGCGCAACTATAAAAATGAAAAATGAAACTATCGGAATTAGAAAGTTACTTCCAAAGGTAAAATTGTAGAGAATTAAATTTTAGCGAACATGTGTTTCAGGGTTTTGGGGAAATATGGCCCAATCCTTAGGATATCGCCACTTCTAGAATTGGGAGGGTTTCTATAGCACTTTTCAACTTCCATCAGGTCTTTTGATATTTTTCGGTTATTCTCGACATGAACGAGGTCATGCAATGGAGCTTCCTAGCTTTATGGGATTCTTGTGGATTATTGCTAATTTCTCTTTTCAACTTCCATCAGGTTTTTTGATATTTTCCGGTTATTCTCGACATGAGTGATGTCATCCAATGTGGCTTCGTGGGTTTACGGGATTATCGTGGATTTCTCTGACTCTTTTCAACTTCGTTTAAGTTTTTTGATATTTTCGGTAATTCTAGACATGAGTGAGGTATTCACATTGACCAACATTTTGAGGGATTTTTGGCGAGAGATAAATTTATAAAAGTACTGATATCCGCCAAAAAAAATCTCTAACAGAGGAGGTGTGACCCCAGTCTATATGTCTTAATTTCAGAATGTTGTCTATATGTCTGCTTACAAAAGTTCTGAAATCAGAAAAAGTGACTCATTAAGCTTCTAACGTAAAAATATTAGCTTCCGGTTAGAAAAGTTCTGAAATCAGAGGAGGGTAACGCATTCAGCTTCAATAAGCAAAAAATTATAGCAAAATTACGTTGTGTTTTTGAAAAATTTGCGTCACACAGAAGTGCAAGACAGAAATTTACTCATTTATTGATCTAAGGTCAATTCTTCCTTAAATTAATTTTTACCGATGTTTTTCAAATTCTTTTTTTTTCTCATTTTTACGATTTTGAGTTCGTATCCGAGTCCGAACAAATGAAATTTTGCGTGAACATTATACTTAGAATATCAATTTCTTTTTCATGTTTTAATTCTGACGTCTTCTTTCTTTATTTACTTTCAGCTGAACAGCTTTGACGGAAACGGTTTGTAAAGAAATCAATTTCGTCATTCATGATGCAGACAACTTACAATAAAAATAATTAATTTCATTTTGTGGAATGGCAAACCAAATATTGACTTTATAGATTAAATTTGACAAAAAATGTTGTTCGCTTTTGAAGTAATTTATTCATAGCAATCATAAAGAACTCTTTATCATTTATGCGAATTCTTTACGCCAGAGCCGATTCTTTTAACAAAAAATTGTAAGAGAAATTGAAATTTTCTTTTGTGTAAAGTTTATTGTCAACAACATCTATATAGAGTAACAGATTCAAGATCTCCAGACAAACCTGCAAAGTGTTTCATTTACATGAGTTACAGAGGATAACATTTTTTCTTTCATAGAGTTAGAGCCCCAAATGCGATAGCCCAAGGTTCCTCATTTTAATGAGATCTATGTCCTGACGATTTCACTGCTGCACTTCTATAATTCCAAATGTGATTCTTTTTGGACCCGTACGAAGTACGAGTCTCATGCGTTTACAATTTCCGATTTCGAATTTAAGCAAAATCAGTTAAAAACTTTCCAAGTTATGAAAAAGTAGTCAAAAACGTGATTTTTAACTTTTAGACTTATATCTCTGCGGAATTAAAACGGAAATCGCTCTTGAAGGTTTCATATAAAAGATATGAACATCAAAAACTCACGGAAATTAAGTTAGCGAAAATCTGTCGAGTGATTTGGGAACATCACAGACATTTCATAACACAACTGCCACCAGGGCCTATTTTTGGAAATTTAAATTTCCAAAATTTCCAAAAATTTCCAAATCACGTGTGTTTTCGCTTAAATAATTTCAGTTCCAAATCTACTAGAACACTTCAAAAGACTTCGGTTTAAAATTACAACTCATACTGTAACGGTAACAAAGCAATTTATTCAGGGTGATTCAAGGGTATTTGTTGTGAACGGGATTTATTTCATTTAGCTTTTTTGATCTTAGGAAAGTAAAAACACCCTGAAGCTTCTCCGAATCTTATTTTCGGAATTGATTATCGAGTTTTTGAAGCGTAGAGTTCAATTTTGTTGCAAAACAACAAAAACTGTTTGCGGAGTAAATGGACTAAATTGAAGTGTAAATAAATAAAACGTTAATTATATTGAGCGCGATGCGAATCGCATCGGCTAAGCTTTGTGTGAAAGCACAACTTGACAGAAAAAAAATTATTTTGTCAAGTTGAACTTTCACACCAAGCCTAGGCGACAATATAATTAACGCCTAATTCTGAATTCAAACGAATTCGCTTAAAAGAAAAAGAGTTCTCATTGCGGGACTATCGTAAAAGACACCTAGCAGGGTGCCATGCTGAACTATCAGATGTAAACCTTTCAAGGGAATATACCTGTTACATCGTATGAGTAGTAAAATAGTCTTTAAGTACACCTCGTAACATATTTCCCATCGTATTACGCTTACCGTTTTCTCAAAAACGTTTAATAAAAATTTGTATCAATAAAACATAAAAATCAAAATCGTCATTACTATGCAATGCAGGTATACATGCAAAAATATCTCAACACTTCCATATTCTAGTGCCATAGTACTCTTCACATAATGTTCAATCCATAACGGGAATATGATGACTATGTAATCGTATGTACTTAGGCATGCCCATTACTATATTCACAATAACGAAATCATCACGTTTTCTGCAGTTAAATGAGCTTTAATAGATCCATTCTTCACAGCTTTTTATGCATTGCAGGTGTGTCGGGGGAGTATAATAGCGAATTAATGATCTGATAAATCATTCGCCCAGACAACCAACACTATTAAACACAAATTTTTGTTTTTGGTGTGCTTAATGTTCCCTTATGGCTCCTAGATACGAAATCGCTTTTTCGATTCAGCCATCCCAAATGGTTACCTCGTAACAAATGAGTAAAATTTCGATATATATTTTTTGTCTTGAAATATTCCTTTGTAATTGATTTTTGAAAATAAATTCAATAGTCGTCGTTTAAGTGGCAATTCTATCGCTTCTTTATGCGACGGACTTTTAAATGTTAGTTTCAATTAACATAATTTTAGTAATTTAAAAAATATTTCATGCTACATGGGTGCTTAATGGTTTATTTGGTAACTAAATCCGGACGATTTTGAGTGCAGTAAAAAGGCTAGTTTTACATATAATGTTTGCTATTTTCAATATATTAATAATAATAATCCGCCGTTACAACGCGTCCGGGTCAGAGGCTACATGATTTTATTTACTAGTTCCGGGCGAAAGTTCAGTTTACCTACCCACCTGAAGTGGGAAGATTTGATACCATAGGAAGATGTGGGGGCCTATCCTTATTCATAATCCAGGGTAATATCCGGCCGCTCGGCCAAGTGAACCAGATGGTGAGTGAAATTCGTGAATATCAATTTTTACTTTTTTGCTTGTAACTTCTACAATTTTTCTTCGACAGAGTTGATATGGGTAACGTTGGAAAGCTACGGTTTTTAGCTATCTAACGCTGCCCATATGGATTATGTGCCCTATAATCCGTTAGAGTTATTAAAATGTTAGTGAAGTTCAGTTTTGAATTATTTTTTTTTGTGGAAACCAGCACTAGGATTAGGGTGATAAGGGTATAGTTGAAAAGTTACGGTTGTCAGTTTTGTAATGACACCCATATTAGTGCTGCTTCATGTGTGCAAGCGTAGTGGAACAAGTGACATTTTTTTTAAGCGAAAATTCCCTTGTTTTGTTATCCACCTGGGTTCTAGTGAAAGGCAATCGCTTACGTAACATTTCGTAAAAGGGATCATCAGCCGCTTACCTAACATTTTTTAGAGCGCAATATAATTCGCATTCGTAGTATTTCGTAAAAGGGATCATCAGTCGCTTACGTAACATTTCGAAAAAGTGACCATCAGCCGCTTACCTAACATTTTTTAGAGTGCAACATAATTCGCATTCGTACTATTTCGTAAAAGGGATCATCAGTCGCTTGTGTAACATTTCGAAAAAGTGATCATTAGCCGCTTACCTGACATTTTTTAAAGCGCAACATAATTCGCATTCGTAGTATTTCGTAAAAGGGATCATCAGTCGCTTACATAACATTTCGAAAAAGTGATCATCAGCCGCTTACCTAACATTTTTTAAAGCGCAACATAATTCGCATTCGTAGTATTTCGTAAAGGAATCATCAGTCACTTGCGTATCATTTCGTAAAAGAGGTCATCAGCCGCTTACCTAACATTTTTAGAGCGCAACATAATTCGCATTCGTTGTATTTCGTAAAAGGGATCATCAGTCGCTTACGTAACATTTCGTAAAAGAGATCATCAGCCGCTTACCTAACATTTTTTAAAGCGCAACAAAATTCGCATTCGTTGCATTTCGTAAAAGGGATCATCAGTCGCTGACGTAACATTTCGTAAAAGGGATCATCAGCCGCTTACGGGACGGGTTGGCACAGTGGTTAGCGTACTGACCTTCCACCAAAACGATCCGGGTTCAAATCCCGTGTCGGAAAAATTCTACATGGAATTTTTCTAGCAAGTGTAGCGCATTAATAACGTCCTAAAGTTCACTCAAGCTTCAAAAGTTGGGTAGTTGTGGTGTGTTTGGTGCCCATAACGACGTACACACTGAATGAGTCGTATGACGTAACCCATATACGACGAATTTGTTCACGAAATATCTAAGCCTACATGTTGGAAACGAACGTCAACATTGTCCTTCGCCGTAGCTCCAGACTAAAAAAAAAAAAAAATTGACAACCCGAAATTGTTCTAAAAGGTCAAGCTAATTCCCGGAAACGAAAGTAGGTCATTCTTGTCATTAATATCAACCAAAGATTATCACATCAATTTAATTAATCAATTTCATCAATTAAAATAAATTCAATCAGTCAGTATAAATAAATTTATAGTAAATAATCAATTAGAGTGCGTAAGACGTAAAAGGTTTAAAACTTAATCGTTTGGAAGAGTGAAAAAATAGCTAAATTAGCGAACATTCCGGTAAGACCATGAGATAGATAAAAAACGTGTCCGAATTATCGAAGGTAGTTGTTCCTTTAGTTCTAGATTGCTGCTTCCATCTGAAAATCAAAGTTTGTAACGTAAAGTTACGATATTAGAGTCGTAAGGTAATTGATCAAAACAGTACAAGTTTCGAAAACCTAATCTAAATTCGTTATAGATTCTCATTGATTTACGCTCGCACTCAATTGATATATGTTTGAAATTTAAGGAAATAGTAGGAGAAACTAAATGTAAGCATTATAAATTATTTCATTCAGTAAAAGAAGCTAACTGTCAATTGTTTAACATTAGAATTTTGAAGCTGTAAGCTGTATGAAATTGTATACAAGAGTCAACTGAAATACATCATATCAAGTTGCTATCAAATATTTAATCCATATCCTACATTAACATTCCGTTTCAACACTACATTTAAGCGAGATAATAATCAAGCGCCTAACAATTCTTGGAGTAATTGCATAATAACAAAGACGCTACATTCGCATTACTCTGAGACGTGGTTCGGAAGTCACGTTAAGCCGGTGGTCCAGACAACACTTGTTATTGGCTGTAAAAAGCTGTTAGTGGAGTCTCTAAAATACAAAAATAAAATAAAATAACATTTCGTGAAAGGGATCATTAGTGGGTTACCTAACATTTTTGAAAGCGCCATAATTCGCATTCGTAGCATTGGATGGCGATATAACAAAATTTGGTAAACGTTAAGCTTTTTTTCATAAATTGTGTTGCAGTAAAATCGTGAATTATAATCACTTTGTACAAGGATAATCAATTCTTTTATCACTCAATGCATTCCTATTCATTTTGTATAAGGAAAATCTACTTCTAGACAAAAAAAAATGGTCTGGGTCGGCCAGAAATGGTCTTCCGCGGCCTAAATCGTGGTGTAATGTCATCAGCTGTTCACATAGGACCATGTCCACCCATGTCCGGTCAGATCTGGGTTGGCTCTGTATACTTATGTTGCGTTATGCGTTATGCATATCAACTCTGTCGAAGAAAAATTGTAGAAGTTACAAGCAAAAAAGTAAAAATTGATATTCACGAATTTCACTCACCATCTGGTGCACTTGGCCGAGCGGCCGGATATTACCCTGGATTATGAATAAGGATAGGCCCCCACATCTTCCTATGGTATCAAATCTTCCCACTTCAGGTGGGTAGGTAAACTGAACTTTGGCCCTAGTTCCGCAATTTTTTATGAGATTTTCGTTCATATGTATTCTTCTTAGAGATCTATTAGTTACCGAAGTTTTTCTGTGTGCACACAAACCCAATGCCATCTACGATGAACTGGGTGCGGAAACTAGTAGGGCTTAGAATGCCGGTTTGCCCCATCAGTCATATCTGTCATTCTTCTATGTACGATTTGTTGCGGCACCAAATCCACAACTACTTGGTTGAAGCCTGGTTGTGCCTAGGAACCATGGTTGTACTTGCGTCGCTAGTCATTAGTGTCGCTACTAGCGTCGCTAATAGCGGCGCTAGAATGGAGAATTGCTCGCTAATAGCGACATAGACATTGAAGAAAAATCCTATACAGAATTTGTCCCCACCACGATTGAGCCCGGCTATTCTTGGTAGGAATCCAATACGTTACCACCGAGCTAACCCGTTCTACCACAATTATGAGTTTAATGTCAGCTCATCTTAAAATTTCATTGTAAAATATGCGTTTATAAATTAAACTATTAATCTATGTGAACTTGATTGCTCGCCTGCATTATTTGGCAGAGCAGAAATTTTAGGTCTCCCAGACCAAAAACTTCTCTAACAATTCAATATTTCACTAAATCTCTTTGTAAAAATATATCAAAAGTTGGATGTTAAGACGCACTTCGACCCATATTAGGATGAAGTTGAATGTTTCACGAAGACTCGACAAAAGCGGTGAGTTCAAACAGTAACTCAACTTTATTGATGAAAATTCATCAGTCGGTTTGAATGAATTTATGTTTCCCTGCCCCAAAATAAATTTTAGAAGTCTATAAAAAATACGTGTCTAATATTTTACCTTTCCGTACCTCGTAGACATTGGAAGAACTGAATTCCTGACCCGACCCCGAAAAAAACCTACCTAAGTCACATTCATACCTTTCATCTTGCTAAATAATTTGCCACAGATATACCGCTAAGAATTGATTTTTACACACGCCTTTTTACCCAATGCTCCAGGCTCTAAGAATTTGGTCAGCATAAATTGCAGGTATCCTTGTTTTGATTTTTAGAAGATGTATGTTCCTCGTTATGTTCTTGAGTTTTTAAGTCCAAATTAGACCCAAAGCTAACATACTTTAGTTTAGACCGCGGCCGAGTGAGCATCTAAGTGTTGAAAGCTAAGTTGTTCCACTGATAAAGGCGGAAACTGGCCGACATGTTTAATTTTGGTTAATTGCCTCAGTTTTAGTTTAGTGCGATTGACTGAATTTAAATTTTATTAATCTGCCCTATTCACATTGTTGGCCGTGAATGTGTCAGTTTCAAATATGAATTCATCTGGTATGTTTATCACGTTGAATTGATTTCGAAAATACTTATGATTTGTCTAAATGATATCTTTCCATTTATAGTTCATTTCATCATCATTTATTTATCATATTATGCAAGGTATAGTACCTTATACAAATTAATGCGCATAATTTCGTTATTCACTAATAAGTAATTAAATTGGCAAAATGTATTATTGTGAACTATAGAAAGCAAAAAGAAAAATTTGATCTTATTTTTAGTCCAGTTAGCCCAGTACTCTTAGAAGTGAATTACCCCTAGCTTTGAAATTTCTAAAACGTTTTTTGTTATTTTAATGATTGAATTGACATACAGATATTTAAGATTGGGATGAGTATGCAGTCATTATTCGAGAATAAGGACAGTTAACCGTTACTTTTTTTCCACGAAGCAAACGGAATGAATTCTCTTATGGAAAGCAAGGAGTCCAACATCCTTCGAAAAAGAGTTACCAGTTGCATATTTGATATCTGGGCTGAGTCAGTAACGTAAACTTTAGCCTTAAACTGTTGAAAGTAGGTAATAAAAAGGCTTTAGGAAATAAAACGACTTTATTTAAATTTATTTCAAGAATCGAGTACTGATAAAATAATCTTTGGGGAACAAGCTCAATAATATTAAAATGCTGGGCAGGCATATGGAGTCCCTTTAAGCGTTAATGCTCTATAAAACTCGCGTTACTTTCCCAAATGGTGTGTGGTAAAAAAAGAAAATGTACGGTCGATGGCGTTGAAGAATAAAACATTTTACATTAAAATTCCAAATAAGTTAAACAGCCGTATCGCTTTCGCTAAATGTTTTAATGTTTCGAAAGAAAAATATAAAAACAAGACGACAACGTAACTCTGAGATTATTTTATTGTGGAAAAACACGCTAGATTTACTTTTCCCGTTTGACTTTTTTTTCTCATTTTTCATTTTAACCAAGTTTTTCTTGATTGTAAACCATTGTTGAAAATGCTATTCCATTGTAATATAATTTTTAATTTTAGAAAAGTTTTTCGCCTTTTCTGTCAGAATAGCAGAATGAAGAAAAAAACTTTCCTTTTATGCTTTTTCCGGGATCATGCTGATTTTAGGTTTCAGGACTAAAATGGAGCTAAATTGAACGAAACAATTAAATTTGTCGTGTATGAGCTTCCATTAGTGTGCAAGAAGATTAATCTGTTTTTTTCTTTGTAAAAAACGGTCTTTTGGTTTCGCACATTTTACAGAGCTGCGGAAATATTACTCACAAAATCATATGAAAAAAAATTATTGACGGGAAGGGAAGGAGATTTTTTTACTATTTTGACATCGGTAAGGCATTTTGAAGAGAGCAACTCAGCGAGGGAGGACTTTAGTTAATTGCTTTAACTATTTAACTTGTCAAAAATTTTAGTGCGCTATAAGCATAAACAAAAAAAATGTTACACCTTTTATGGTGTAAGGCAGCGATACAGATAGGCTAAAAATGTGAGCAAGTTACCATCATTTGACGCCATGATAAAATGAAAACATTTATTATTCCTGCTGACTTTTTAACGAAAACAACTGAGTGTATTGTACAGTCGTCATAGTATTGTCCAAAAGCTCTCTCAGATTTTCGATATGGCGAAAGTTATTTTGATACAACTGTGTTTGCAAATTTTGTCATTTAGTCGAAAGGAGTTTGCTGCATGGCAACGAAAGAATGTGGACTCACAAGTAAAAATTTGCTAAGCGTGCAACACACTTGTAATGGGAAATTTAGTGCAAAATAAATTAAGTATCTCCGCATAAATAACAACAGTAAAACGAATTACCAAATGAATTGCTTTAGAAGTAAAAATTGTAAATTGATTCTTGTAATTACGAACGTAATGTGTGCCTGATGGACGAATTGCTGATTACAAGATACCGGTATGTTCAGAAAGTAAATTCAATTTAGTTTTAGAATGTTTATGGTGCTTGAACTCAAATGCCGATGGTTCAGCTGTGAATATAAAGTGTAACATAAATCAAGTGAATGAAAAGTTTCAAGAATATAAATGATCCTACAAAATAGTAATATTTACGGATAAACATCACTCAACGCTGTGTATAGCTGGTTGACTTCGGGTCAAATCAATTTTAAAGTATTTGGTCCCCTTCAACCAGCTTTACGCATGTTTCGTTAACCAGCTGTAACCAGTAATTGGAAACAACAAAGATGAAGTAGGAAGTTTTCGATTTGGTCTCCTTTTATATTGGAGGCATTAATTTCAAAACTTTCAGTGATATTGAAAGTTAAAAGTTATCAATGTGTAAGCAAGACATCAATTTCGTTGAAATGGTTGAGACAAATAGTGTGCCGGTGTGATTGCAATATTTCTTGTTCGTTCATTTCAAATTCTTGGCAAATGTATTTTATGAATTTAAATGGAACATGGTTATTAATGGTTTGTTTAGTGAATAGAATAAGAAAATTTAAATAAGTAATGCCTTGACAGATACCTGCAAATGTTTTATATTCAAGTATATACAACCAAGTCCCAGAGCACGACTCCCAGAAAAAAAAATATCCGAATCTCCATAAATTTAATAAAGAATATACAGAAAAAAGTGCAGAAAATACGAAAAACCTATTTTAACACCTTTTCGTAATTGAAGTACAGTGATATTCAACTTTTATAAACATGGCAAACACACACAATTTTTTGCTCACTTGGAAAATCATTCCAAATACGGATATGCGGCATATAAATGTTACTTAAAACGGAAAATCTCAACGGAATGATAAATTAAATTTTCAAAAAAGTTCATCTTTTACATTCAACGTTTATTTAATGGTACGAAAAACATGTAAAACTCTATCTCCAGAGTTGGGAGTTCAACTTTTTATAATTCATATAACCAAGAAGAATATTAAATTTTTTTTTAAATTTATCGCGAAAGTTATTTAATTACTTTAAAAATTAACAAATTTTCGAATGCATGGGAATGGATATTAACATTATGGCTACAGAGGAATCCCTTTTGCGAGGTGAGGCTGTTTTTAGAATACGAATAAGATTATTAGAAACTATTTTTACGCGTAGGCGCACGAAAAACGTCGGATTCTGTCACAGTATTTGAGCCGTGGCAATATCGGAATATCGGAAGTCTCGCACGAAGTGGTATTGCGTTTGTAATTTTCCCAATCAAGTCAACAGGAACCATCGCCATGCACAAAAAAACAAGAGAGAGACATCCAAAAGACAAAAGAGAGACATAAAAATCATGAAAACCTGAGAAGTGATTCTCTAGTCACCTCAAATCCCAAATACAGGAGCCATCATGGTTGCAAGTTGGTTATGCAGAGCACTATGTAAGAATGATTTCCTCAATTTTTTCTTTACAACGTAGCAAGAAATAATCGAAATTTTATGAAAAACTATTAACTACCTTGTATGTACAGAGACCCGAGTTAGTTCTACTCTGTAGATCCTTCGAGGCTAATGTGCAGTTTATAGAAACCGTTTAGTATGTAATTTTTTTTGAGGTCTTAGAGGTGGGGGAGGTCGTCTGATGAGGATGCAAGATGAATTGGTGCGCGAAAGCCCCTCCCTAAAGAACCCCGAAATGCTGGAAATAACATCGGTGTACCGAACCTACCGTAAACATTATAGATATATAACATTATATTTATATAAATTAATCAAAACTCTTCAAACTTGACCTATATATGAATAGAAAAGTCACCAAATCGTATGCGGGGGTGCCCGGATATTAAAGTCAAAAAAGAGAAATTTTAGCATCATCAGAATTCGTTCGATGAATCGCCCACAAATTCAGAGATTTACGTATTTCGAAAGTTGCTACGACAAATATGGCATTATAGATAAGTCTCGTTTATGATGTCCTTTTTAAGCAACTTCAGACCTTCTTACTCAATCGTTTTCAATTCTCATTCATTAACATCATCTTCGCACGGTAGATGGCCATGATTTCAAGTTAGCCGGTATTAAGGCTTCTAATAAAGGTCAGGGGTACATTTAGTTTAAAATGGTACCAGCCAAACTGCAAAAGCACATAAATGATTTGTAGGATATTCTTAATCTATTCTTTAATAGTTGAATTAATATTTTTCGGTCGCCCATCAATACATGTAGTGACCCCTAGCCTGATTTGAAGCCTTCATCGGTATTATTGCACTCTAAGGTAGAAACTCAATAGCGCAGTGGTTAACACGTGTGTTTGCTACTACGAGATTGAGTTGCCAGTGCGTTGGTTCAAAACTCAGCAGCAGACGGATTTGTACCGATTGTTAGATTTGTAAACAAAACAAAACTAATTGAATCGTTCAAGTCAAGTGAAGTTGAGTGTAGTGCCATCGTACGGCTTACCGGAAAAGGCATTGTTTCGCTCCTAGTTACATCTCATAGATGGCACTGGGTTTGTCGCACAGCTTACCACTGGCGCAGTAAAACTTTCCGGTAATGAAAGGATCTCAAAAAGTAGAGCCACAAACAGCGAAACTAGTAAATAATGATCTAGCCTCTAACCCTTCATGGGTTGTAAGGCAGATTATTATTATTATTATTATTATTATTATTATAAGGTAGCAGCGCAACTATAACAACTTACATTTTGGCTACCTGCCGTTATTCCATGCATCTATCTGATTTTTATTTCAAAGTGAAGTACCAAAGTTAACACATGCAGCACGGATACGCATGGATGTATGATGTAGTACGTGAATTTTGTGGGATAAGTTGACTTTGGTATCGAAGAAAATGAGCGAAGTAAAATGATCGGACAGTCAAAACCCTTCACCAATATACGAGGCAGTATAAATGGACGTAGTTACGGTGGACTTAATTACTAAATGTTACGCTTTCACGTTTCTAAATGTAAATTTATATTGGCATAAATTAAAGCGTAACACTTAGAAATGAGGTCCTCTGTAAGTCATTTTTTTAAAATTTACTCAAAAAGACAAAAATATATTGAAAATAGAATCATCACATGCGCCCCGCAAGTAATAATTATTCTATCCTTTAAACTGCTACGAAATATCTAACTGTAATAATGTATTTTATATAAAAACATAACCAAAGACCCGTACGTATCAGAATAGATGTGGCAAAGAGACTCAAACGTATCTAAATATACAAATAAGCAAACAATCCAACGTTTTCTGTATTTTTATAACTGTAAGAATTTCCCAAGGTAATGTCAAAGGCCCTACCGAAGTACGTCTCAGACCATTAAAATCTAGAAAAGCTTATATCCAAGGACTAAGTCATTTTCCCCTAAAACCCTGAAACACGTGTTCTCTAAAATTTTATTCTCTACAACTTTGTCTTTGGAAGCAACTTTCTATCTCTCATAGTTCTGGAGATTCGGGTCATCCTTCCCAATTATGGAAGTATCCATATGCCAGAATTGGGCCATATTTTCCCAAAACTCTGAAACACGTGTTTGCTCAAATTTAATTCTCTACAACTTCGCCTTTGGAACCAACTTTCCAACTCTCATAGTTCTGGAGATCTGGGTCATCCAGCCCAATTATGGAAGCGGCCATATACCACTATTGGGCCATATTTCACCAAAACCCTGAAACACGTGTTCGCTTAAATTTAATTTTCCACAACTTCGCCATTGAAACCAACTT
>CM055403.1:78689105-78766367 GCA_029228625.1 Pseudolycoriella hygida | reverse complement strand
TGTTTTTGGTCACTTCCTCGACCATATCTCCGGAATCACTTGATCGATTTTGCTCATCTTCGAACTTGAATCATGGGAGGCATGTACCTTTCAGGGAAAAAAAGTTTAGGCTGATCGGTTGAGCCGTTTGGAAAAAAAAGTGGAGACGGACAGACGGACAGACTGACAGACGGACAGATGGACATTTTTTTTTATTGCTGATTCGTCATATTTAGACGATAATAGATGCATCCCCCCAACTCCCACCTCGATCTACCCCATGTTACAATAAAATTGTTTGTAGTAAACGTATAGGACCTTTGTACTTCGTACGGGCCCAATAACTTTGTTAATTAAAGGGATGAATCGATCGCTATTCAATAACATTTTGAAAATAAGAATTGATCGCCAAAAATAAAGAAATGATCGTGAAAAAATATAAAATGTGGTCGCTAGTCGCTATCTCCGTTTTCTTAATTTTTGGACCCGTACGAAGTACGAAGGTCCTATACATTTACTACAAATTCAGGGCTCCCACACATTCAATATTTAAAAAATTGTCCGTCTCCACTTTTTTTTCGAAACGGCTGCACCGATCACCCTGAACTTTTTTTCGCTGAAAGGTACATATGTCCCATGGTTCAAGTTCAAAGATGAGCAAACTCGATCGGGTAGTTTCGGAAATATGATCGAAAAGATGTCCAAAAACATGGAAACATGACAGTTTCAACTGAGCACATACGACTACGAAGGTGTAGAGAAGACGCTGCAAATTGATTGATGAATTAAGAGCACAAAGGTGAAATTGATTATTGTTCTACCTGTTTCAATTGGTTCTACTGGTCGTTGAGTGTCGATGGATGTTGGAGTTTTGGTGAATCCTGTGTTTCCGGGATTGGGATAAGCCTCCGAAGGGTACAAATTTTTGAACACAAACGTAAACATCAATTCTACGTCATTACGTCAGTCCTGCCATATTTCTGTTGTTGTGCCGTCATCGTTTTTAGAACAAAGCCGTCTTGACATACGTAGCAGTTATTATAAAGATCACAATTTCAAAATTGACGGGGAATTTTTTCTTTTCGGCATCTCTTCTTTTTTATCAATGAAACGAAAATAAGAAAAGAGCCAGCCAGGTCACATTTTTCGCAATTTTGTTTTTGTAAAAAGTTAAACTTATGTTTTCCTAATAGCGATATCCGCAAAGTAGGATGGAGTCAGATGGCACGGAAGATGATAGTGAAGTTAATATTTGCCCCATTTGTGAGAGAGACTTTACCACTATAGGTGGGTTGAAACAACATTGGACTAAAGGCCATATGAAAGATGAAATTGAGTCGGCAGTCAGTAGACGTACTCACGACCTATTGCAAAGTCTCCCAACTACAGGATCTGACGTCGAAAACTCAATTATTTCAACTCATCCTCAGTTATGGAACAAACTACAAATTATGAATGAGGATACCATTAAGGAGTTTGATGTAATAGAAAACGCAGGAGGTGGGGACTGTCTATTCTTAGCAATAACTGCCTTTCTAAAAGCCCATAGAGAAACTTTCGACAATATTCCTAGTGACGCCAATGAGCTCAGGAAAATGACTGTGAATTACATTCTATCTAATAACGTCAGCAGATTCAAAGACAGCATAATTACCAACCTTGAAAATGAGATCCCTGAATTATTGACAAGTCTTAGAAATGATGAATGCCCGGGAATCAGCATGGAGAGCTACGAAGCCTACATGCTGACACCAGGAAAGTATGGAACCATAGCTGAACTGGTCGCCATAGCTGAACTGTTTGATTTCGATTTTTTTGTGATACAACAAAACAGCCTGACCGAATTCTGTTTTTATGGCAGTGAGTCTTCCGTAGTGCAGACCAGCGAAACAATTAGAATTCCTTTATATCTGTATTTCACCGGCGACATGAAAAGCGGTCATTTCCGGTGGCTGAGCCCGACAGGTGACCCCCAAACTCGGGGTGTTCGACCAGGAAAATACCATTTAACACCAGACTTCACATCCTCACGAATAACTTCGATAGCTCCAATGTCATCAGCTCCGCTAAACTCTCAGTACAATGACATCAACGAATCCTCAAGCACTACGCCACATATCGGAGAGGATACTTTAGAACCAGCGATTACATTCGATGATTCCGTTAATTTACTGGCAAGATGCAAAAGGAACATCAAGGTTCTGAAAAAGATCCCAAGAGGAGCGCGGGTGTTAGCGGCAAATAACTTAGCGAAAACAATCGACAACTGCTTGGCTAGTCCAAAATCGAACAAAAACTGGATGAATCTGCTAACATTTGCTTACGCATCGCTCCAAGTTCCAGAAAGATCAACGAAGGTCTCATTAACGACTCTTGTTAAGCAAAACATCAACAAGCCATCTATTGTTTTCAAACAGAGAGTTAAAAACAAAGCACCAATTTCAATAACAAGAAGAATTGAATAAAAAATAGCTGAAGGCGATGTGAAAGGTGCTATTAAAATCTTATCATCGAATGAAACATTAGCCCCGCAAACACTTGAGACGCTAACGCAACTGAGAATGAAACATCCAGCGCCAAAAAAGAAACTAAATATTCCCGAAGGCCCAGGAAAAAAGTCTGAATATTTAGTTGTTTCGGAGAAGGATTTGGTCGAAAATATCAATAACTTTCCCAATGGGTCATCTTCAGCGGTCGATGGAATACTGCCTCAAGTCTTGAAAGATTTGACAGCACCACAGACAGGTTCAGCTGGCCTGAAGCTCATTAAGTCAGTTACCAAATTAACCAACTTTATGCTCTCCGGTAAAGTACCGAACGAACTGAGCTCAATTATGTACGGAGCATCCTTATGTGCGTTGAACAAAGAAGAAGGTGGCATTCGACCTATCGCAGTTGGGAACACGTTCCGCCGCCTAACAGCGAAACTGGCTAGCGCCTCAGTAAGACCAAACATGTCAAAGAAATTCGCTCCCTGACAGGTCGGGTATGGGACGAAAGGAGGATGCGAAGCAGCAGCACACGCGACGCGAACATTTATTAAGAAAAACAGACATCGGAACGTAGTTATTGTAAAAATAGACTTCCGAAACGCCTTCAACGAACTCGACCGAGATAAATTACTAGAAGAAATAAAAGAGAATTGCCCAGGCATCTACCCATTTCTATGGCGCTGCTATGCGACATCCACCCTTCTTTTCTATGGAGAGGATATAATCTTATCACAGAACGGAGCGCAGCAGGGTGATCCCTGCGGGCCACTCATTTTTTGCTCAGAAATTCAAGCCGTTGTAGAAAGTCTAGTTTCAGAATTCGTAGTCTTTTACCTCGACGATGGAACGATTGCAGGGAGTTGTGACAGTGTCTTCAAGGATTTTAAAACAGTGCTAAATGAATGCGGCAAATTTGGCCTAGAAATAAACCCCGCCAAATGCGAAATATACTTTTGCTCCGACGTAGATCAAGACGTAGTGAACCGGTTCAATGAAATTTCTCCAGGGATAATAGTCGTCAACGAGCTCACTCTTTTGGGAGGCCCGATTACTGAAAATGCATTTACCAAGGTTTTCGATAAGAAACTGCGCCAGTTAAGGTTATTGTTTGAAAGACTTATAGACCTAGATAATTACCAAATTGCATATTATCTTCTGAAAAACTGCCTGTCAGTTCCCAAACTGGTATTCCTGCTACGAACGTCACCCACCTGGAACCACAAAGAAGTTTTAGAGGAAGTGAACGCGACCATCAAGACCACTTTAGAAACAATTACGAACTCTAAATTGAACAACGATCAGTGGATTTTGTCTTCACTGCCAGTACGACGTGGCGGACTTGGGGTGCGAAGAGTCCAAGATTTGGCTTTGCCAGCCTTTTTATCATCAGTGAACGGGTTATCTTCAATGATTAGCATTATGTTACGCCTACCTTCGCTCAACATTGAAGAAATATCCGATTACAAAGATGGTTTCGAAGCATGGCAATATCTGAATCCCAATACGAGTCACCCCGAATTCCCAGAAGTCCAGAGAGGATGGGACGCTGTTCAGACACACCGACTATTCAATCAACTAGAATTCGAGAAGGATGAAGATAAAGCAAGAATAATAGCGATTCAAAAACCAGAGTCAGGCGCATGGTTGCATGCTCTCCCCTCATGAACAATCGGAACTCTCGTAGACAACAACTCGTTTCGTATAATGACTGGCCTACGTTTGGGCATTGACATATGTACGCCACACGATTGTGTCTGTGGTGCACGTGTAGACAGAAAAGGACGACATGGTCTAAAATGTAAGAAGAGCGCTGGGAGATGGTCAAGACACTCAGAGTTAAACAATATAATAAAAAGAGCTCTAGTGACAGCGGATGTGCCAGCGAAATTGGAACCACCAGGTTTATTTAGGGAAGACGGAAAAAGATTGGATGGCACTAGTTTGATCCCGTGGTATAGAGGCCAATCCCTGGTGTGGGATGCTACTTGCACTGACACGCTTGCCCCTAGTAACTTAAAGCTTAGCTCGAAAGTAGCGGGTAAAGCGGCCAACGACAAAGCAAATCGTAAAGCATCCAAATACAGGTCATTAATTGAAAGAAATTTCCATTTCGTACCCTTCGCAGTCGAAACTATGGGACCGTGGTGCGATGAAGCTTTAAAATTTTTCAATGGGGGACAATGATTGCACTGAAAACAGACGAACCAAGATCTAAGAGCTTCCTCAAGCAACGTATTAGTATGGCAATACAAAAGGGAAACGCTGCAGCTGTAATGGGGTGTTTCCAGCAATCTGAGAATTTAGAGGAAGTCTTCTATCTGTGATAATTTTTTGTGATTTTTCTTGTAATTGTAATCTTTGTGATATATGTTCTAATGCTGAAATAAACCTTTCATATAAAACATGGTTTTTCGGGGGTAGGTGAGACTTTTTCTCAGATATCTAATTCTCACGTAATTCTCAATATTATGTGTGATTCAAAAGGCTTAAGGCCTTATACATATGATGTCAATAAACAATCAATCTCTAGAATTAAGGCAGTTAGAAAGCTACTTTCTGGGACAAAGCTGTAGAGAACTAAATTTTAGTGATCACATTTTTCAGGGTTTTCCCCAGAAACGTCCCAATCCCGAGATTTAGCCACTTCTAGAATTGGAAGAGATGATTTACATATCAAGAACTATGATAGATAGAAAGTTGCTTTCAAAGGCAAAGTTGCAAAGAATCAAATTTCAGCGAACACGTGTTTCAGGGTTTTCCCCAGAAACGTCCCGATCCTGAGATCTAGCCACTTGTAGAGTAGGGAGGGATGAGTCATATCTCAAGAACTATAACACATGGAAAGTTGCTTCCAATGGCAAAGTTGTAGAGAATTAAATTTTAGCGAACACAAGTTTCAGGGTTTTCCCCAGAAACGTCCGAATCCCGAGATTTAGGCACTTATAGAATTGGTAGGGATGAGTCATATCTCAAGAACTATGACAGATGGAAAGTTGCTTCCAATAGCAAAGTTGTTGAGAATTAAATTTTATCAAACACGTGTTTCAGGGTTTTCCCCAGAAACGTCCAAACCCCGAGATTTAGCCACTTCTAGAATTGATAGGGATGATTCATATAACTAGAACTATGAAAGATAGATAGAACTATGATAGACAGACAGATGATAGATAGAAGCAATTAATTCTTTATTTTTAGCAATTAATTCTTCATTTTTGCGGTAATTTCTTATTTTATAATTATCGGTTTAAATTCTTCCATTAATTAAATAGATATTAAATTTTCATAATAAATCTACGTTTGTTCTAGCACTAGTCGCACGTCGAATTTAGTCCAACTCGTGACGTACAGTGAGAACAGTTTATCACTCAAACAAATCCATTCTTTAATTAGAGTCGCGCTACGCAATATGAGCTTGTATCAAACACATATTACATTTATTATTATAAAATCTTGCTTTTGTCTTTTCTCTCCAATGGTGAAAGGTAGAAATTTCATCCTCACCCCCAAAGAAAAGATTTAATGGAAAAAATTTGAAATTCTGTCCTAACACTAACCACAATCTTAATCAAATTTTCTCTGACTATAAAGTTTTAGTTAAAAACTTTCACGCTAAACTAATTGCATGAGCTCAACACATGTTTCAAAGCTACACGGTGCATTTTTCGAAAATAGTTAACAATTCTGTACGTGTATCGTACATAAAAGTTAAGTATCCAAGCAGCCCCATTCATTATTAATAAAAACCAATTTCCGTAAACCATAAAATTCTTATTGAATCTATTCATTGAACAAATGCTACACGATGGAGAACACCGTATTTTACGACACATATTTTATTATAGAGCGAATATTCTCCTCCATATCGGATCCTTAATAATAACACACATTAATTAAATTTATCGATCAATTAATTTATTTTACGATGACCACGTAACATACGCACAAGTTACAATACCCGGTCCACATCGACTATTACACACAATACAGTTTATGTCGTTTGTAATTTTGTATTTCATGCTGACCGCTACAAGAATGCCAGAACATTTCGTAAGAAAGTGCTACAGAAATAACTAATAGCGGCGCTGCTTGGATGGTGACTTGAACTTTTCGTGAAGGTCGCTGTTAGGGTACAGTGGTCGCGGTTTCCTGCTCTGAAATTGTAAATATTTAGTAGCCAGGTAAAAAAATAGCTTGTTCGTAGTACAAATTTTATATACTTTGACATAAGCCGACATCGCTCTAAGAGCGTGCATGAGGTTCTTAGTTCTTATTCTAATCGCATAATTCAATTCAATTTAATTTATTTATCTCCAAAAAATAGCTTACAATAAAATAAGTGAGCCCTAGTGTGTAGAGCACCTTGAAGGGGCAGCACATTTTGTATACGTTGTCTACGTAATACCATTAAATTAATAATACATTGGAATTTTAGCGAGAAATGAATAACAAGGTAAGAATACAAAATACTGGAAATAATTTTTGCACGAGAAATAGGAAATTCACACAAGAATTGAGTTCAAGATATATATTATTATTATATATATATATTCTACATGCGATTGCTGATCCATTTTTTGAAATGTCATGGTAGTTGGATCATCGATAATCTATTTGTTGGGGTGGACTAATTACGATCGAAGCCAAACAATCAGAATTTCTCGATTTCAAGAATTTTGCATCCAAAAGATGCTTCAAGTTTGAGCCATGATTTTAGCAAATTTTCGATCCCAAACAACTCAAAATCAATTGGAATAATGTGTTCTTTTGTGTTTTTGAAGGTCGAGTATCATTGCGTACGTAGAGTTAAGACACATTATTCTAAACATCAAATCGTTTTTATGTAATTTTTGTCCTTTCAGATCACTCATTTTATGTTAAACTTTATTTTAATTGTTAGATCACAACTTCGTCCAATGCTAACGTAAAGCAATTAAACAGAATTTAGTCAGATGGGAATCACTTAAAGGGTCGATTTAATGAAATAGATAAAAAAGATACGTCTACTCTAACTTTCGTACTCGGATACAATTAACCAACTGAACTGCATTTTAGGAAGATACTTCTAAACGATGGGAAAACACATTTAAATAAAAAAAAAATTAGCACGACAGGCATCGAAAATAATCGTTGTAGAGTGAAAAAGTTTATTTCGCATCTCACCGGACTTGGGTAAGAGCGTTTTTCAGGGGAGGGAAGCCTGCGTCGCCGACCTAACATTAGACTAACTAGTTACGAAATCAATTATCATTCTGCACCTGCGAGCGTTACGATAGTACCACTCTTTTAGTTCCACTTTCATAAGAAGAAAAAGACTCGAACGTATTTAAGTAATTATTGCCTTAACTCTTAAGTATATGCAATAACGTCCACATTAAATTTTACTGGCAATTGGCGGAAGGGCAACATTGAAAAAACCGTACAAAGCAACGGCGTTAAAAACCTCTCCAAACCCTTAAAATAGGCCCAGAATTCAGAAAAGAGTTAGAGCACTGAGGAACCTAATCATTAAAGGAATATTCACAATAAACCACCAAATATCGTGTAGGGTCGCGTAGCGTGGGCTTGGCCCATACTAAAGACAGTACAGTTCGAACTACTCAACATATTTTTACTAATTTAATTTTCGTGTTTACATCTTTTATTCGAAGCCTTGAAGAGCGATTTGCGTTTTTGACGACTTTTTCGACCGTAGCTTCAAAAGTTTTCGACAGATTTTGCTCAAATTCTCAAATTGAATCTCGTAAAAAATTTTTTGATTTTCTTTCAGGAAAAAAAGATTTCGTACACATCGTTGCGGCATAAATAACAGGCAGAGCCTATAACCGGGCTTGATGCAGAGTCCGATGTAGGGAAATCCAGCTGAATTCGAAGATGCGGATGTATTATGCTTCGGGGCTATTAAGTCCATCAAAAGTTGGTATGTAGGGTCTATTATAAAGAAGAAAAATTGGACGGCGTCACAGCAAATTTCGAAAGATGGGACAAAGCAATAATTCAAAACAACGAGAACAATTTGGACGCAAAGAGGGTGGATGAAGAGATTTGGTGAGAATGGTCCTAAAAGCATGCAAAGTGTGCAAAGAACGACCGAGAGAAAATGCTTTCTTTCTAGTCATTTCTATGCGGGACCACGGCAAAACGCTTGAATTTAAATAAAATTAAAAAAAAACTATTTTTTTCCTTTTGTTGCATTGGTAAAGGGGGGCTTACAGACTAAGGAAGGTTTTGCAAAAATATGAAAAACGAGGGGGGGGGGGGGTTCAACAATTTTAGAAAAATGTGGACGTTATTACTGAACAGCGCTCGGTGTCATTTAGGAAGGTTTCTATGTCCGGGGTTACACCGCCCTAGAGCCCAATACTTTGCACTAAAGACAAAGAATCTACAGCAGTCGTTATTTATGGCTTCTCTAGTGCAAAACTAAGCAAAGTATTGAGATAAGACATACAGATGTCACTTTAAGCGATCTCGACGTTAGTAATCAACAACATTCATGATACAACAAATGTGCTTTGTCACATAATAATAAGAAATGTGATTTTATTTACGAAATGATTAAGATGACCCTCTCAATAGCCTCCCATAATGCAATGATGGGATACTTATTCTCAAGTCACATTTTATTATTCTCGTTTATTCATTGAATAGAAGAAGAAATTGTATATGTATGCAACAAAGCCCAGAAGTGAAATAAACATGATTGTCGGAAAGCTACTGAATCTGTCAATAAACATGAACACTGTAGCTGACTTGTCAATTACAATGAAGCGAAACATGTCATTCAACAACATTAAACGAAGAAAGTCAGTCAAAAAAAAATAAAAAAACAAAATAATAAGACTTTTAGTTTGTTTTACCACAATTTTGATTTTGGTGCAAAAATGTTCACATTTTCAAAAGGAAACATATTAGAGACAAAGACTGAACTGATTTTATAACAAAGGCTTTGTTCTATGTCATATCTCACTGGAGATCTATTTCTCTTTGTTTAAAATTTCCGGTAAAATCAAAGTTGGAAATTAATAACGAAACAAAAGCCATGGACTAGAATTTAGTACAGAATATTAAAGTAACAATTAAAGAAGACCGCTGAAGTAACACGCAGAACCACATCGAAGATGCTTTTTAATGGTGTTTCTACATTACATAAAAACGCTCTATACCAGTAACGAAATTAGATTGTTTTTCGCATCGCGTGGGTGGGTGGAACGCAACTGAAGAAAAACATTTTAGAAGAAATTTATCCACTTTAATCCTTGTAAAATGATGGAATTCACCATGCCTATAAATAAAACTGAAGATCCGTGTATGGACGTAGACTTTTCTCATCATCACATCATCATCATCAAACTTTATAGACCGTTTATTTCTTCCGGTGTAAGGTCTTGATGCCCATCGATCATGGACTACCCTTCTTCATACCCTTCTATCCTGTGCCAAGAAGATGGTTTGTTCGCTTAGATTTCTTTGTAATTAGGTAATCGAAAAATCATGTTCGATACACACCTCAATGAAATGAGTTTTTTCGAACATCCTCTGCAATATCGAAAATAGTAGATTACAGTAGATCGTGCGGAAGAACTTGATTCCTTTAGTGATCAATTTTGTGATGCAAATTGAATTCAGAAGTCTGGCAATAAGCAATGAGGTTTGAAAATCGTTATTTTGACGTGTGTCTGGTTGGTATTCCTTTCGGGATGGGCCGTAGCTTTCCCACTTTTTAAAATTAAAAGTTTGAAGCACGTACGTAATGTACTTATTAACAACAACCAAGTGCTACAACGTTAACAGTACATTACATTCGACCCTGCGAGAGCACAGCAAGAGAATCACAAGCTTGTGCATCTTTCTTATTTCTCTTTTATCCCTTTTGTCACGTATTCGCTTGCATTTTGTGTATGTAAAACTCGGTTTGTCGGTGAAACGAGTTAAAACGAAACGTTACACAATCTTACGATTCTTCTCCTGTAATTCCTTGCATGAGGACACAATTTTGTAATAAGAGCTAACATAAACTAGTGCAACTAGAGCAACAAACCTTGCAATTGACAAGTGTAGAGCATATTCGAGCCGAAGGCGAAGTATGCAACTACACTAGTTTCCAGAGCTTGTTGCTCAAAATAAGCGAGTGAGTTGGCGAGCTCATATAATTGTTTCCGAAGTAATGAATTATGTAGCAAGGCCCAATGTATAAAATGTTTTATTGCAGGAACGGAAAAGTGAAAACCGATAACGCTCACACGTTCAAAAATAACTTTCTTTCTTGTGACGTAACTGATTGTTTCTTATATGATAATGTGAAACTATCTGAAGTTAGATTCGACATTTAAAATCAAATTGAATTCAAAATATGAAAAACTCAATTCGATATTGAAATTTTTTCGGCTCATTATGAGTATGAAAAACGAAATTGTGAGTCTGAACAGCAGAAATCTTTCTTAAAAATGTGGTCAATTTAAACCAACTGTTCTTATACAAGTTAAATGTCAGTGTGACCCATTCTTTTTATTCCTATTTTCCAGTTCGCAAAAGGTTCTCTTTTCAACCTCTTTTTTCGAACGAAACGTCCTCTTCTTGAATTTTATCAAATGGCAACCCTAAGATTGTACCCTGTTATATAATTCATTCATTCCGAAGTAGGAAACCATTCTGTCAACTCGCAAACTCAATCGTTTGAGCAATTCGCTCTAGCTTGTGAGTTTGGCTCTTATCACAAAATTGTGTTCTTGTACGTATATTGAATTACTTTCGCAATGTAATGTACTATTATTGCCCACCCATGCGAAAGTTGAATTTTACATCAAAAAGTACCGAGAATGTTCCACCACATAATGGATAATTTTCGAGGGGATCATATTGCTACGTAATGCTCAACTTTCGCATGGGTTCGGTAGTAAAAGTGCCCTCTTTTCAGGCAGTACTATGATTTCAGGTAAACAGAGGCTGTTACTCAAGGGCGATAAAATATCTCGCCCATGGCTTGATACCATGAATTATATCCTTATGGTTATATTCACGAGGTAACTTGAAAATGTAATAGGTTTTTGTAATGTAAACATAAACACGAAAAACCTGTTTTGACTAGTACGAAGTTTGCTGCATGAGCCGAACGAGTGCTGTAATTCTACAAATAAAAACAAATATTCGGAAGCACTTATGTACAATATTTTACATGTTGATTCTCGGTAAATACAAAAAGCGAAAAAAGGCTTTGCGTGGGTTGAGTCTAGCACCTAGTCTATTTCATTCTCATAGAAATAAATTCAATAGACTGGGAGTGAAACCCCATAACGTTACTTAGTACTGTGCCATTTTATTTATTTGAAGGAGCGACAGAAGCGTATTTATGAAAGCACTCTACTATTTTATCAACCGTTTCAGTATTATTAGTCAGAACAGTCATCCGACTGGTAGATCAGTATCAAGCTCGGCATCAGCTCAATTTAAAATTTAAATTTTGTAAATGTAAATTGGCTTGAATTTTTGTAAGCTTTATGCCACACAGGCTTCATAGCTTCCCTAACGTATATCTGTATGATGTCGTTGATAATAATCATTGCAATTAAACGAATGTACCGAATGTACGTGTTTGTTCGAAGAGCTTGAATGGCCCGATGCGAAAACGTTTGAGGGAATTTCTCCAGTGTGTTATCTTTTAGACACGTTTTACAGCATATTATATTGGTGTAGTTGGAATGAATTAAAGTGAGAGAAAATTTATTACTCAACTTGAAATAACAGTGGTAGGAAGATATATGTCGTTGCATAGATATGGAAAGCTTTATACAAACAAAGTTAATGTGTAAACCGTTTTAATGTTTAATAATTCGTAATATAAGTTATAATGAGATGTAGTTTCGACACAAACGTAAATGAAACATTTGAAAAGATGCGATTATTTCAACGATCTCTAACATTATTTGCATTTTAACGGTTGGGGCACGACCGATATTGATGGAAAAAAAATGTTGCTGAAATAACTATTAATTTTGATGGTTCTAATATCTAACAAAAGTCAAATAAGTTACTAATGCTTGTAAAATATTAAAACTTAGGCCCCAAAATACTTTACCATTAATTTTTATCTTCAAATAATTTTATATTATGGTTTACCAAATATTGCATAACCCAAAGTGCCTCAACAGAACATCATTTTGGTTGCTAGCGTATGGTTAAATCAATTTTTATTACACCGCAAAAGTGTCTGACGTTGCTTTCTTTGCTAATTTTGTCTTAAGAAATTTACTCGGAATTGCCCCATTGTAATCTTCATAATTTTGCTAGGGAGATAAAGTTATTGTTATTGTGCCTGCGAGGAATAATTCAAAGTTGCTTTTTACAATGGGCGTGGAAATGGTTTCTTGTTACAAACGAGAAATCGAGGTGAATAAAAATTGTTTCTTTTTTTCGAAATCAATACTTTTGTCATATCAGTGTTTCGTTTGAAAGAAAAAATAACTCTGAAGGAAATCTTATTGTTGCGATTTTCAATTTACGAACTCAAACAATAGGTTTTCGTGTAGCAGCCGTAAGTCCTTAAGTTGAAATTCTCTTTCTTGTCATCAATAAATGTATACTCTAAAATGCTTTATAAACCTCGAACAGATGGGTATAGACAGCAGCAGTTGATATGTTTGTTAGAAAAGGAAAAGAAAAAGTTCGTTTCTCTTTGCAATAAGATGAAAAAACGGCAAAAAAATTATTTTGTTTGTTTTACGTTCCCAATTGCTGACAGGGCCTATTTTTGGAAAATCGTATTTCCAACAAATTTTAAATTTGCCAAATAATTTAGGTCGTGATTACTGCTGTAGCAGGTAGTTAATAGATCACATTGAATGAATCAAATGAAGCAGGGTTGTAGTCGCTAACGACAAGTTTTATTTCAAGAACATATGAAGGGACCCAGACGTATCAGAATAGATGTGGCAAACAGAGTTGATGTTACGAAAAGACTCGAACGTAATCAAGTAAATATTGCCTTAACTCTTAAGTGATGAAAATACGTCCACATTAAATTGAATTGGAAATTGCCGAGAGGGCAATATTGAAAAACCCGTCCGAAGAAACGGTGTAAAAAAAGTCTTTCGAAAGTACAAAACTGACCCCCAAAGAGACAAAAAATTTTTCTACAACATAACAAAAGACCATTTTTTTTTGTCTAGGGCCGACCTTAGGACCGACCTAGGGCCATAAGAAAATGCCTCGGACAAATACTTCTATAGATGTTTCCCTCAATTTGCTCTGCAACATAGCAAAAAAAAATTGCCCTAGCTAAGTCCAATGACTCTAATCCAAAAAAGCTTCCTCCATAAATTGTCGGCCATGCCCAGATCTTTCAAACAAAAAACATTTTTGAAAATCGGAAAAGATTTACTCGAGTTATGTACAAAAGACCAAAAACTACTTAAACAGCCCTAGCTCGGCGGCCTTTGGGCCGACAGTGCCCAGATTCAATCCCATAAAAGATATTTCGATTACCTTTCAGAGAAAATAAAGTTTTTGAAAATCGGTTTAGTTTTACTCAAGTTATCGCGATGACAGACGGATGGACAACGTTTTTATTGTTGATTCGTCATCTAAGCACCAGGATCGATGCTCCCCACCTACTTTCAGGTCGAAATTGGGGTGGTTACAAACGTCGTGTTAAACGCATAAGACCCCTTTTCGAAGAACTTCGTTCTTCGTGCGGGTCTAGCAAGTTTGTAAACGTCCGAAAATTTCAATGTGCGATTTATATCATTTAAAGTACATTTCAACATACCCCAATACACACTAGATGGGCGAAGCCCAAGCGAAAAGTACGCATCGAGTGTGTATTATGGTATTTCGAAAGATATTTTTCTGTAATGGTGAGATTATGTTGGTGCACATACCGCGGAAAGCAACTTTTCGTCCCAAGTGATAGGAAAATATTTTTCGTCAAAACTGTATTGGTTTTCACGTATACAGAACAAATGATACACTTTCACGTTTTTCTTCTTGCAGTCGTTTGAACTATTTTGTCATTGTTTATTGAATGACAAAACAGCTGAAACCAGAACATTGTGTTTGCATACTGAGGCGGTTGAGTTTTTCCCTTCCCAGCAATATCTCAAAAAAGATTTACTTCGCGGTGATTCACTCCAGGCTAACAGGTGCAGCGAAAGGCCTTTAAGTCGGTAATTGGGATGCCCACTAGAACGTTTAGGGTACGGAAAGGTTTTTGAGCACGCACTGCCCGAAAATTCTACCTGTCTCCAAGGTTTACGTGAACGAGGTGTGTAGTTTTGTACAGCCGTGCACAAATGACATGATCAGTTTCAAGACAAGTAATATAAGAATAATAATAATCTGCCTTACAACCCATGAAGGGTTAGAGGCTAGATCATTATTTACTAGTTTTGCTATTTGTGGTTCTACTTTTTGAGATCCTTTCATTACCGGAAAGTTTTACTGTGCCAGTGGTAAGCTGTGCGACAAACCCAGTTCCATCTATGAGATGTAACTAGGAGCGAAACTAGTAGGAGTAGAATACCGGTTCTCCCAACAATGCCTTTTCCGTTAAGCCGTACGATGGCACTACACTCAACTTCACTCGACTTGAACGATTCAATCAGTTTTGTTTTGTTTACAAATCTAACAATCGGTACAAATCCGTCTGCGGTTGAGTTTCGAACCAACGCACTGGCAACTCAATCTCGTAGTAGCAAGCAGACGTGTTAACCAGTACGCTATCGAGTTGTTAAGTTGTTCAAGACAAGTAAGTACAGTTATTTTACTGGTAGTAAAAAATTGCCATCTGTTCCGTTTTTAAAGACTAGAGTCGGTAGGAGCAATGTGTAGTTTGCTGGGCCTGATTATTCAACAAGCTGCCTAAGAATGTCAGGGGTACTATCAAGCGTACATAATTTAAGCGTTTGCAAAAAAAAAAAATTGATTGTAAGTTTGGAGCTAGGCCTGTGGTCGTTAAGCTGCGCGGCTCATGTTATAACTTAGTCCTTTCACGTTTACTTCCCTCTAGTTTCTAATTTTTATGCTGAATTCATTTCATCTTTTGAATCAAAATATTCTGGATTTATTTAAACAAATCTGAATTGTCGCATACGCCGTTTGAATCGAATCCAAATTTTCGGTTTTGCGGATAACCGCCTCATGCCTACAGTAGGGTCTGATTTTGCAATTTTATTTTTGTTGGAGTCAATGTTGCATTGAATACAACTTAACTATGTTTCGATCATGTAGGCGAATTTGGTCATTGTAAACTGTTTTTCATCATTCGAAGTAAACATTTTAATACTATACTAAACTGAACTGAACTGAACTGAAACAAGTTAGTAACATTTTAAATGATAATCCATTGTGAAACAAAAGTAACTCTCATACAAATTTTACAGTTCATTTAAAAAATTACATTGGATTTAGCGAGCGCTAGTCGATAATAGCGAAGTGTTTTCTATTTTAGTTTGGTACTAGCGGCGCTAGTAGCGACGATACTGATTAGCACCGCTACCCTAACCCTGATATGAAGAAAGGCCGATCAACAGACTTTATTCGCGATTTCATAGAGAACGCAGAGCTACTGGCCAGAATGAATTTCGATGAATTTTTTTAGCGTTTTGTATTTTCATACAAAAAATGTATGTATTTTATTCGAGGGGTAAACCACTTGTCACAAGACTCTAAAGAATCCCAATTTTCACAATTTTTTCAATACTTAGGCGAGTATGCCTATTCAACGTAAAATTTTTTGAAATCTAAAAAAAAAGTTCATGAAAAAATCCGTAAAAATCTTTTTAAAGTTTAAATCTTGTCACACAATTTTAGAGAGTCGTTTACCCCTCGATTTTATGTTAAATCTTTGGAAGTATTTTCATTTAAATTTACATTTACAATCATTTACTTCAAACATTGAAATATAAATCTGAAAACATTTTTCACTAACGAAAACCGAAAGATTACAAAATATTCATCTGCCGAAGTGACGAGCATCCTAACTTAAAAACAAACATTTTTACACTATGCTGTCATCCCGAGTCGAATGAACATTCCTCAAACATACAAGAAATTATGAATTTCTCGCCTTACCATTTTTACGACTTTAATCACCCTAACCGGTTATAAGTTGTTTTTAAAAAGACAGGAACAAGTCAAGGCGATATGTTTTACACGTTTTACCTTCGTCAGCATTGACACAAAAAAACTAATCAGGAAAATTGTCTGAAAAAGTTTTCTTTATTTCTTCGTAATAGCGAATAGTAAATGAGAAGCTCTGGAGCCATGTTATATGCAATAATTAAGTTGAACAACGAAATTTCATTCCATAAAAGAACATAACCTCTGAATAAACTTTCTAAACTTTTGTCTATATGAATCGATAGCTTTGGGATTTAAAGATGCTGAAGCGTTTCTTTAGGACTACAACGACATCAACATTGGTTTTGTGGTTCAAATTACCAATTTGCGAGTAGACTGAAACGCGTTATGAATCCAAAATAAAGTAGCTATTTGAAAAACAAGAAGAGAAACAACCAAAAGTTAAACTTTCGAGAGTTCGTTTGTCTAATCTTTAGAACTACTAACTGCTCCTTTGTTTTGAAGATATGAATTTGTGTTGCGAATGTAAGTACGTGTTTAGCATCCAGGTCAAACTTTATATTCGAATCTACAAATTTTTAGCTTTAGTCGCCGATTCGAAGAATCAAAGTTGTCAATTATTGACTGTTTAACCGGATCAGTTATAGGGTCGAGTCCAGCAAATAAAACTGATTTTGTTGTAGGCACTGCTAAACTTTAAATTTTGACATTGCCTTGAAATGACCAATTAACTGAACTGGTTTTTTGCACGTAAACTGGTCAGGTTAAACAATCAATAGCATTTTGACAATAGACTAGTGATGCACACTTTCTTTCCTTTTTTTGACTAGTGATTTTGACATTTAATGTCATTGAATACGTCAGGGCTGAGTGCGAATCTAAAACAATAGACAAATCTGTCATCCGACTGCAGTCACTACGTGAAAAGAAATCACTAATGCACTAATTTTCAAAGACATGAAAAGAAAATTGTGAGAGTGCATAGCACATAACACGCAGCTTTATTTCCGCTTTATATCTTCAATACGATTTTCTGGTTGAGTCAAATAGGATATTTACTAAACTAGCCAAGAAAACACTCTAAGGTATTTTTGCAATACGTTCTTAACAAAAACTTTTATTATTAAATTACCGTTAACAAATAAACCGAAACAAAAAGACAAGAATTTTTTTTTTCAAAATTTCTCGAAAATTTCCTTCAATTTGTAACTATACTTATAATGCGAGACGGAAGAATTTCATAATTTCTACGAGTCATATAAAGAAACAGTAAATTTTGTACCATCAGCAATGTACGAGCATAAAATGAATATAACAAATAATCTAAGCTCGAAACGTCTGCCTCTATATTTACACGACAATTTTGAAATTTAAAGTTTCTGAAAAGTTTGCAGTTTTCGGAGGATGAAAAGTTCTTTGTGCAATCATTTCAGATCCAATTCTTCGCCTTTGTTCACAAACACAAGATATTTGTATTATTAGCAGCAGCAGCGATTACATTTATCTCATATACGATACTTCTGACGGTAGAAAAACCGGAGTTCTTCTTGTACATGGAGTGTTGTATTGCAGCAGCTCATATTAGAGTTTTAAAGAGGTAATAAAAAGTTTTTTTTCTCCAAATTTGTTGTACCTCTAAGGATACAGAAAATGTGTTTCTACAATTGGAGAATGTGTGTGTGGTGTCTTTATACTGTGGGGAAAATAATGTACAATGTTGCAGGAAAAGCTCTAGATACTATCGCCAAATTTGTATGCTGTCAAACGACCTGCACGTGATAGAAATTAATGTTGATTTGACAATTTTTTACCGTTCGTATTAACGAATTGAACACAAGTTTTTCATGTACCAGGAGAAAGAAATGTGATTTATGTACAGTTGTTACAGATGGTTTATTGAATCCATTTAGATGATTGTTCGATGCGGAGATCATCTCAAAATAAATTTTGTGTTTCGCGATAAGTTTCAAAATTAGTTATCAATTGAACTTCGTATTCTTCATTGCATTGAACATTCGTCGTCTCCTTCAATTGGATTGTACGTTATGTTTTTCAGACACAACGCGGGATTTACTATATTTCCTGCATTGTTATTCGTTAGAATTATCGTACCGTTCAAAAATGGCATTTCGTTCTAAAGCGCTGGCAGCAATAAAAAAACCTTGGGTCAAGTCACATTCAGTTTATGTAATAGTACGGTGATATTGGATAGAATTCGGAATTTGTTATGTTAAATAATAAACTTCAACTTCACTGCAGCTTTAAACGCACGGATACCAATCAGCTGCCGCGTATCCAATTCAAGTCCATTATACTAGTATCAATGCTGAGTTCGACCTATTCGATGTGGAGTACGGATTTGCAATATAAACGTCCTCATCAGTTTGTACAGGTTACAGAGCATATTTTTAGAGATATTTTTGTGAAATTATTTCTTCGTAATTTATCGAAATTTCACTAAGCTTTCTCGAAATTTTATTAAAATTAAAATTAAAACTAAAATTAATTTAATTTCCACATAGCTTTTAGCCAAGGTTGGGCTCGCTAGTTACGTTTTCTAGCGACGCTAACGCTAACGCTAAAATCGAAAAATATTAGCGACGCTAGTCGCTAGTAGCGACTCTTTTCAAAAACTAGCGCGCTAGTAGCGAGCGCTAATCTTCGCTAATGGTACAATGTTTTCATTACATTGAAAGAATTAAAAAAATAAGAAAATTTTTGCGGAAATCGTCTGACCGAAAAATATATTCAGAAAAGCTGAAAAATCTTTCACTGCTACATATTAAAACTGTGCCTTACTTTACAATTCACTACGTCGTCGTCGGAAAATTTAGTCGAACTCTGTATTTATATATTTGCCGAAGTCACAGTCAACGTGCTCTTTCACTTACGTCGTCGTCGTTGAAAAGGTTCATCCCCTTTTCACCGAGTAGTTTCGTCTAAAAAAATTTTTTGGGATGCTGTGTAGTTTAGGTGCAACACGGCATTATAAGTATAAAACGTCCAGTCGTCATATGCTAATCAATGTTTGTGTTACGTGAAAATTATTTTTTTTGACATTTCAGTAAATTTTTTTTTCGAGACGACGAAGTGGAAATCGGGATTATGGCTAATCAAATTTTGGCTTTACTGATAAAGTACTAAGGAAATTTGAACTCCAAATAATTCGAGTTCGTACAATTGCGAATTAGCGACTAGCGAAATGGGCCCGCTAGAGTTGACTGATTAGCGGATCGCTTTTACGGCAATTTGTGGAACTCGACTATAATCGGCATATTGAAGTCATATTTTTATTGGTTTTGAGTGCTATAATTGGAATAATATAGGCACCAATGCAGTAAAACAATTTACGTTAAAGTTTTTATACCGAATTATGTGACCGTTTTGGATCCACCCTAGCCCTCCCCCAGCGCAACTGCTCAGATATCTCAAACATCCTTTCCGAAAAAAGCATCATAAGTTTCCTTAATTTTGAAAAGACGGTAAAATTGATAAACACAAAATTCGTGAAATTCAAGATTTAATTGTTATCGGGGACCACCATCAGGATGCATAGAATTTTCAATCGTTCCTCATGGCCTCCAACTCAATTAGGACTGCCTTCCGATCTCACTGATACTTTTGATGTAGTCTGAGATATGTCTCAACTTTGGCGTATTTTCTCTTAGTTTTTTCAATGTTTTCATTTGTTTCTTCCTTAATTTTTTGCATTGAATGCCAAGAGTTTGAAGTTCATTGTATAACATCTCGTGAACTCAAAATGTGTTTTCCGAGCTAATTTGTACTTTAGGGGTTGCTGTGATTTATTGTAGTCTGGTAGCTTATACATACTAAGTGGTTGATGCAATAATAAATAATAAAAGTGGCGAGGAATTTAAATTGGCGGGAAATACATTTTAATTTATTTGAATGAACTATTTCATTATGTCACTGAGATTTGCGTTATAAATTCAAGCGAAACATTCGGGTTCTATATTGTGCCTAGTAGACTATCTCGTAATATCTTTGTGGACGAAATTGATATAGGTAGCTCTTCGTAAAAATTCGAACGATATACAAAATTTAATTCGAAAATAATTGACCAAAGCGAGCAATACTTCATGTTTTTGAAATATCGCGAACATGAAATTACAGAACAGCAATATGGCGCATGGTGCAGTCAATGTTCTATCTCTTTGTTAGCGATTTTTATTTCACTACTTCCAAAATCATTTACATTTATAATTTACAAAATGAGAAAAGTCAAGCAATAACGATATATGCAAATTTCGTAATATCAAGGGATGCATTCTAATTATACCAAACACTACACACCAGAGGCAAATGATCGCTTCAAAAACACTCGAGCAAAGTGTAATAAAACTATGTATGGTGCGGTTGGCGATGTTTAAAACCCATAGTTATGTAAGAAAATGTAATTTATTTTCCACTCGGAGACTAGCATTTTGTTTTGCTGATGTATTTATTATTTTATTATATGAAGTTATGTGTGTGCACTTGATAGTTGTGTGCTTTCGGGAAGATCTGAAATATATTATTTTGTCTTTTCATGCAAATTAAAAGCTATACACATGTCTGGTAAAAAGTTTTTAGTTTCTGTTGTAGATTAGAATTTAAATTTATGGAGTTATTCTTGAGTGGTTTACTTTTTTTCTTTCAAGATGCTAACTTATATTTTATCTTGGTGAAAACAGAAGTTAAAGCTTAATGGATGTGTGTGAACTGAAACTTTTGCATCATACTATTATGAGTATAAATTGGTCTAAGGATATTTCATAGTTAGCATAACTCTTCACGCACGTACTCATGATCATATATACCATATTCACATTGGTTGTGTTCTCGAATCACAAGAGTGCGTTTTGACACTTTACTTCGTAATTCCATGCTTATAATGAGAATTATGTTCTGTGTTGTTGACGTAATAGCACGTTACATCACTAGGAGCTAGAGCAGTTGATTAGACTTAGGTGGGGAAAACGTCAGAAAGAGTCAGAGGAAGTTTTTAACACCGAACCGTGGTCTTAATCCGCTGTTTAAATTCCATGTGATGTATACACTATTTAAAATGTTTCTCGCATAAAAAACGCACTTTATTTGAGCGAAAAACCAGATATAAAGAAGGCTTAGCAATTCGTTTATAAAAATCACCGCCTGTAATATGCATGCACCATATAAGCTTTAAAGTATATATACTTATATATAAGTTTTACAGATGAATTTTAAAAATATGTACATATATGACTCGTTTATATGCAAGAACGTGTATAATGTTTTCGGTCAAATAAAGTGCGTTTAGGCGCTCAATTAATTGTATTTTATACTACAAGAACTTTAAAGGGTATTTTATGTTCAAGAAACGTATTGCCATTTCAAGAACATAAAATACTCGCACAGTTCTTGCAGTGTAAATAGTTTTATATATTGAGCGCTTAAACGCACTTTATTTATAAACGTTAAGTTAGCACAAAAGTTTTCCCAAAATTGTTTCCTTCCCGCTAACTTTTGCTTGGGCCGCTATCTTTATTAGATATCGCTAACATTATGCGCTAAAACGACCATACTACGCAATACGTAATTTAATTTTTGGATTTCTCTAGTCCAACGGAATTTTGGGAAATCTTTCAATTTTGGGAATTCTCTGTCCAAGGTAATTTTGGGAATTCTCTGTTCAACGGTATTTTGGGAAATCTTTTAATTTTGAAGCTAGTCACCACTTCAGAATTTTCCACATTTTTAATGCAGAACATAAAGCACAACCGGCTTACATTTCGAAGTTTCTAAAACAGAAGCCGACGTTTTCATCGGATTTTTAGTCTGTCTGAAAAGAATGGAAGTACAACGTTCAGAAATAAAAGTTCAAATTTCCAATCACGTTCATTTTTCAAATGTTACAATTTCGCTTTGATTTACCATAATTTGATTCGAATATAGCAAACAAATTACATAGATTGACTCAAGATAAACATATTTAATCTTTCACATTTTTCTCTCGCTTTCTTGTTGAAAATATTCTGACAATTTAAACATTTTATAAAAAAATTTCTGCGACATAATAAATTTTCAATATGATTTCATGTTCAATCAGGCTAATAACGTTGATAAATAACATATGAACATTGTACAAATCTCAATTCAAAAAAAAATATCCCACAGCACAGCCTATTCTGGAAAATGGTCTTCTTCAAGTTTCTTCGTCTTTTTAAAAACATGTTTTGCTCATGCTTTTTCGTACTGCCTATAATCAAATTGCCGATGGCATTTTTCGCAAAGATAAGAAATTGTACCTTTATTTGTCTTGAGTTTTAGGTACAACATTTCAAGATATTACCTTAGGTTTTGAAGTTTTATGGAGGAAGATGAAAACATAGCTCGTATCTACCATACATGTTGATGTTGAAGTTAATACAAATTTCGATCCCCTCAACAAAGGTTTTTCTTTCCTGTTATTTTTTTTGTCGGAAAAGCATTTTATTGTCTGGAGAATATTATTGCTTCAATTTATTAACCGTAACGTTATAAGTTGTTGTTTTGATACACCACGATTCTAATAATCATCATAATATATTCATACAACACAATACGCGTGTGGTATACAAATATTTTATGTTTGAAATTCAAAAAAAACAATGAATTTTGTACAATTTTCGCTTCCTGATTCCTTTTTGGTGGTAGGAGGTGATATGATGTTCATTTCATACAATATTCATAGACACACGACAAACATCGTCTTTCAACGCACGTAATTTACATTGGCACAGGATTACGTCACAGACATTCAAGGGCCGTTGCTTTTAAAATCAGTACAACGAATTATTCCGTTGACTACCTTTGAGACTTTTTTATGTCAAAGTGCGATGTATCGCAATATATTCTAATCGTTATCAGCTGCCGGACATTTTTCCAACCATAATTTAGGACATTTTTCCAACAAAAAATTGAGGATGATAGCTGCACAATTCGAGTGTAGCAAAAGGGGTACTCAATACTATATACAGTCAAACGAACGCCTATATTTCTACATTATTTCTACAAGCAAAAACTAATTTGGTTTTACACTTCTCATTTCTTCTATTCACTCGAGTTAACTTCATTCCCTAAGATTCCCTAAAGTTTAAATAAGTTTTCTAGACCAATCCCTACTTAACATTTCGTGCTCTAATTCTACTGAATCGTTACTTTCATGAATAAATTACCTGTTGTTGCTATTGGCAAATTCGCTCTAAAATTGGATCGTGATATAATTGCGCCAATACATAGCTCAATTATCTGGCGCTATTACATTTACAGCGAGTCGGCAATTACATCTGAAATTTTTTTTTAATCACATGCGACTTACTTAATTATTACTTCACTTTTCAGATGTATAATGACCGAATGATGATTGATTATGAGTATTACTGCGTCACAACGTGTTTGATCGATTACACATTAGACTTTCATTAATAATCGTAACTGCCAATTAGAGTTATCACTTTCGACATTGAATTATTCGGATAATGTTCAGAGACTTGTCGAATATCAGTAAACTTATCAATTTACTACAACCATTCGCTAAACGCGTGAGCCTAAAGAATATTTCTATTTGTGATTTCGACGTTTTGCCTCTGCCTCTTTTCACTCTGATGTTTCTTCGTTTTGATCAAAAAGACTGAGGTACGAGAGAAAATAAGTTTACTATTTCAGCATTAGAATAATTTTCCGTACAAGTAAATGACAAAAGCAAATCCATAAGTAATAAAACCTAAAACTAATGTAGTGCTACTGCTGCTCTCTGTATTATCTGGGAATCCGTTGTTGGCAAAAATTTCCTTTAATAATATTGCAGATTGTTTTGCCACCCGCGGTCTATCCGGATGCGAAAAGTTCACCCAATGAACTCCAAAACGTTCCCTAGAACGAAAATGTTGATTGCATTTTATATTTATTTGGTTGGATCTTTTACTTACGAGTAACCCCGGGCCCACTCAAAATTATCAATCAACGACCAAGCGGTGTAACTTTTAACATTGCAATTATCAATAACAACCGCTTTAAGCATTTCGTTGATATACTCTCGATAATATTTGACGCGTCCTTCATCATTCAATCTCACATCCTCGGTGTCGCTGAATCCATTTTCTGTAACATAAACGATTGGATTGTCATAGGTATCCTTGAAATAGTTTAGCAACATGCGAAAGCCCCATGGTACATGACGCAACCAGGTGGAAGCACTCTGAGGCCAGCTTGCATCATGAGATGTTGCTGTGTTCTGATCTCCACCCCAAGAACGCTCACTATTTTCAGCTGGTTCAACAAGTTCGGTCGTATAATGGTTGAATCCAAGGAAATCTGATGAACCGCTAATCATTTCTTTCTCCTCTTGGGTGAATGTGGGAAGACGAGAATCTGTCAGGTTGTCTTCCGAACTCTTTCGATCTATTAATTCTCTCATGGCCGGAGGATATTCGCCACCTTTGAAAATCGGAAAAGCGAACCAGCCGTGCTAAAAAAGAACAGATGAAAATATTTAAATGAAAGTCGAAAAACGAAAATTACAAAAATTGTTGAGTAATATTTGCACGACTTATACTAAAAAATGATACTCTTCTTCTCTCTTCTTTCCTCTTCTAATACTTCTAACTCAAAACAATTTTATGAACCGTGAGAAGTACAAAGAAGTCTCATTGATTCAGTACTAAGTTGTTATTAAATTATTGTCCGTCTGTCCGTCTTTCAAAACGATAACTTGAGTAAAGTTTGATCGATTTTTTCCATTTTACTTTTCGGTCGAAAAAAAATCATGGGATTGAATTTGGGAAATATTAGTCAAAAGCTTTCGACGACCGTCTTTTTCGCTTATATCTGAAATTAACATGAAAATCGCTCCTCAAAAATGTTTTATGCCGTTCCTTCCATTTTGTCTTTTTGGCAATTTCTTATCCAATTTAGTACGGACGTACTAATTTAGTGAAATTTCATTACGGTAATGATTCATATTGTATTCATTTACATCGCTTGCAAGAGACGTAGGTCTCATCGGCAACCGTACGAGTCTACGAAGCATTATGTTTTTACCTTGAATTGAACTGCCCTATCAGCAGCGGCAACATGCTCAGGATCGTTTCTATCTTTAGCCACATAATTAGCAGAATCGAGGGTAATACCAACAACTCCACCCTGAGAAGCTTTGTAGGAATTTTGATACAATTTGTAAGCTTTACCATGACTGCGAAGGATATTGTGTGCGCATTTATATGGAGCGGTTGAAGGAATTTTTAGCCCAGGTGCATGTTCTCCACTGCCATGACCCATAACACAAGTAACCCATGGTTCATTGAAAGTTATCCACTTTTTGATACGATCACCAAAATTCGTGTAAAGGAGATTCGCATATTGTTCGAATTCATCAGCGATGGCATCGTTTTGCCATCCGTTCACATCTTGAAGAGCTTGTGGTAAATCCCAGTGATACATTCTGTAATTCGAATTAGAAAACTACAAAAAAAAGAGAGAAATTTTTTCGAGTTTTACGTAATCATTGGTTCAATGTCGTTAGCAATGAGATCGTTGATTAAATTATTGTAATACGCAATTCCAAGTTCATTCACACCACCAGCAATAGTACCTGTAGGTAAAATACGAGACCAACTCACTGAGAATCGGTAATAGTCAGCCTTAATGAAAAAATAAAGAATTTTATTTCAATTGTTGTCTAAATGTTTTTTTTTCTAACCCCCATGTTTTTAAGAAGTTGAACATCAACTTGATATTTGTTGTATGAATCGCAAGCAATATCTCCATTACTTCCATCATAGATTGGCGATGGTACTGAGTGAGTAAAAGTATCCCAAATATTGGGACCTTTGCCTGAAATACAAGTCAAGTTGTTATGAACATAAAATTCTATGCCATCCTGGCATGTGGATATGAATCAACAAAAATGGTCGAATGTCGCTGCAGTAGCGCGAAATTATTATTAAATTTTAACGAAATGAAATTAAATTAACTTACCGTCAGCATTATGTGCCCCTTCTATTTGGTAAGAAGCTGTTGCTAAACCCCATTGGAAATCATCTGGAAAGGTTCCATAAAACCATTCGGGATAATCATGTTGGGCGTTGGCCCATGTCACTAGAGTAAAGAAAACTAACGTCAGCGTTCTCATGATGTCCAAATATTGTTTGAGCTAAATCTAGTATAGAGTGTGATTGAAGTACAGAGCAATCAACACTTTTATGACATCGAGTGCTATTCAATTGATAAGAAACAATCGACAATTATTATCGCTAGTCATTTGTCATAATATTTTGATGGGGGCACATTATTCGTTCTGATTAGTTGAACCGCTGATTAGGATTTTGCCGCTAATTTGCATAATAGCTTAAAAGCGTACACAAACCGTTATCACCTTTTAACGTGTCACGTGTTTGTTTTTAGTTTTATTTAATTTAATTTATCTTCAAAGCCTGATGGTTTGTCTAAACGGACTCGAAATAAAGCGAAAAGAAACACAATGTTTTTGTATTTGTTGGTGCTAAAATCCAAGAAAGATTCGCAACTATTTAGTAGCCAACTCTGGAAACTATTGCAACTGTACGCGTCAAAATATCAGTTTCCAAAGTGAGTTGCTTAAAAACACACGAGTGAGTTCACAAAGTCGATTTCTCTCCACGTATAACAACATACAGTACCATCACTAGGGGCTAGGCAGTTTTTTTTGCAAAAGTTTTTTGGGACTCGTTTCTTCTTTCACAAATGATGATGATGCACAAACACCAAAATTTTTTTTTCTTAAATTTCTGAAAAACACTTTCTCGTGGCAAAGATCGGAAAAGTGAAATTCTCCCTCCTTCCGACATCCCACTGTCTCCAGGTCGTCAAAAGTGTTTTTGCCTCAAAGTTCATTTCATTGGCTTGCAAATGATACCGAATTCGATGTTTTAAGATGAAGCCTAAAATTTTGACGACTCTTAGAGTGAGGTCATGTTAGGCTACATCTTCATCTTTTTTAACTAATTTTCATAATTTTTGTAAAAAAACTACAACTAATTGTCTCACCGATTACAAAAAAAAAGCTTTCAATATACTCCAAATAAATGCAGTTGTGCATATATTATGGTATATTGAAATACACTGTCCCTGTGTTGACAAGACAATTTCCTTTCTTTTTTCATGACTCAAGTAATCATACAATAACGATTATAATATTGTATAGGCTAGTTAAATCTCGATTTGAACGCTATTTAGATATTGTCTTCTTTGGTGGTGTCGTACTTGATAGAATATCGGAGAAGAGGGATTTAGGTGTCATGTTCACGCAAGACCTGAGCTTTAACAAACATATTATTGAGCGCGTTTTGGCAAAAGCGTATTCTATGCTCGGTTTTGTGAAAAGGGTATGTAGAGAGTTTCGCGACGTGAACGCCCTCAAGAGCATCTACTTTGCGCATGTCCGGTCCCATTTAGAATACACTTCGGCCGTTTGGTTTTCGTACTACCAGGTCCATGATGATAACATCGAGTCGATACAGAAAAAATTCTTGATGTACGCATTACGACACACGGTTCGTAGGGACGAGAATTACCGCCTTCCGCCATATGTGGGTCGATGCAAATCAATGAGGATGGAGACTCTGTCCCGTAGGAGGTTAAATCTCAATGCTGTATTCGATATTTTGAGGGGTCGCATTGACTGTCCCAGTTTGAGATCAAAATTCAGAATCAATATGCCGACAAGGCGATTGCGTGGGGTGCCGTTTTTTTTGTTAGATAGCCATCGAACTAATTACGGATTATTTGAACCAGTGAACAGTATGGCCAGAACGTTCAACATGTTCTCACACTGTTATGACGACACTGTGACGCGTCACCGGTTCCGCTCGAGAATTCGTTCACAGGTCGTGACTGATTCAACACTTAGGAACTATGGGTTTTTGTTTTGTGCTCGTTAATTATCATCATTATGTCTAACATTTCATGATCTAACAAATTTTCTTTCTTTTTTTTCTTGGCATGGAGAACATTTGCGGAGGAAATACCTCACGGACAACGAAAGTTGATGTCGGCTGAGAAATTAGCACGTACTAAGTAAACAAGAAGTGGAAATTAGCTTCGACGGGTCGACTGAGCAAACTGCCACTTTCGGACTTGTTTATTATAATAATGTATAGCTTTCATAATGTAAATTGACAAATTTGAATAGTGCGGCCAGTTAGCGTAAGCTGTTGGCTTGGAATAAATAAATAAATAAATGTATCTGAATGTCAAACAAGAAGTGGTGCGAATTATTGTTAAAAAATTAAAAGTTCACAAAGCATGACGCCTGGATGAACGCTTCCTTATGAATTGGAGTTCAATCTTCTTTTATTATTTACTTAACAAAAAGAAGAAATAAGGATTTACCATACTTAAACAAATCTGGACCTCCTATCGAACTCTCGATATAAGTTTATGACTTATTTTCTTTTTCGAAACAGTTCTGAGAAGTAATTAATTAAAAACTGTTTTAGAAATGAGTACGTGCTTTCTTATCGACAGAGCTACTTGGAGATTTGCTTTATCGCAGATATTGCTTTTCGGTCATGTGCACGGACTACAGAGCTGATTCTTAAAATTAACGCATTGTAAATTCTTTATTTATACGTTATCAGTAGCAATGACTAATTTAACAGCCACGTTTTCTAAAAATGAAATTAGAAAAAATCTCGGAAATCCCGGAAATACCACTTTTTTGACTATAATCTTCACTTCGCTTATATTATTGGACTTATCTTCGAACAGAAAGTTTGTGTCCCCACAAAAATGATGATTTCATTCTTGTCATAACATTAGGATTTGCACGAACAGTGCGTCATAGAATTAGGAATTTTGAAAAATTCCAGTGGAAATCAGGAATTAGAATTAAAAAGCAAAACATAACCAAAGACCCGTACGTATCAGAATAGATGTGCAAAGACAATAGATATGGCAAACAGAATAGATGTTACAAAAAGACTCGAACGTATCTAAATATACAAATAAGCAAACAATCCAACGCTTTATGTTCTTTTATAGCTGTAAGAGTTTCAAAGATCCATAGAAATCACCCAAGGTTCTACCGAAGTACGTCTCAGACCATTCAAATCTAGAAAAGATTATATCCAAGGATTGGGCTATTTTCTCCTAAAACCCTGAAACACGTGTTCGCTTAAATTTAATTCTCTACAACTTCGCCATTGAAACCAACTTTCTAACTCTCATAGTTCTGGAGATTTGGGTCATCCTGCTCAATTATGGAAGTGGCCATATATCACGATTGAGCCATATTTCTTCAAAACCCTGGAACACGTGTTCGCTTAAATTTAATTCTCTACAACTTCGCCATTGAAACCAACTTTCTAACTCTCATAGTTTTGGGGATCTGGGCCATTCTGCCCAATTATGGAAGAGGTCATAAACCAGGATTGGGCCATATTTGCTCAAAACCTTGAAGCACGTGTTCGCTTAAATTTAATTCTCTACAACTTTGCCTTTGTCAGTAAATCTCCATATTGCATAGTTAAGGAAATATAGAAGAAAAGCTGTTTTCGTACATGGCCAAGAACCTCAATTTCGTCCATTCCATTGGTCCCAGTGCCCAGACCCCTGACCCGATTCCCAACAATTTTTTTCCCAGTTTTGTGACATCATATGCTTTCATTTGACACAAAAATGAGGAACTTCGGTGCTATTCTTGCTGAGATATTTGCGAAAAAATTTCATCGACCCTCGAAAATTTTATGTCCGACCTCTACTTCTTCCACCATATCTCCGAACTACTTAGTCGATTTTACTCATCTTCAAACTTGAATCATGGGAGGTATGTACCTTTGATGCATCACCCCCTCCTACCTCGATCTACCCCATGTTACAACAAAATTGTTTGTAGTAAACGTATAGGACCTTTGTACTTCGTACGGGTCCAAAAACATACAACACAAATAGATAGCTGGTCACAGTTGCAAGGTTTTGATCCAATCAATTGCACTATCCCTCAGTTCGGTGACGCCTCTAATATTACCACCGTATCTATAGAATAGAGAGTACAGTCCAATAATATGTGGATCATTGTGTAATGCGGTTCACCGCATGGGCAGCTGGGAACGTCGGTAAATTTCCACTTATAACGCATTTCATTGCAGTTGCCATGTCCGGTTCTCAATCTGTTGAGGTTCGTCCATACTTTTCGTGGAAGATGAAATTCCTTGCTATTAGACTTGCGTCGAGTGAAGTTGAAGATTGGACTTGTGATGTTTGAGTCTAGCCACATTTTATACCAGTCGGTTCCCGGGTCGAAATTGTTATTGTGTAGTTCGCTTGCAGTGCTAGTCGACGGCATCCTTGATTTCAGTCGCTAACTGACGATTTCTTGAACATCTTGGTGTAGGGGAATTTAAGTGTTGCCTAGTACGGTGCTGAATATACTACGCAATGCTTTTGGACAACGAATCGGAGGTGGGGCAATGTTGCTTGGTGCGGGTAACCAAATGACCGGTGTTAAGTCCACTGTTCCGGTGATCAATCGCATAGTTTTGTTCAATTCGGTGTCAATTTTCGTGGCGTGAAAGCTGTTGAGCCAAGTGGAACAGCAGTATTCGGCACACTAGTCCAAGTGCTGAAGTTCTAAGACAGGAGGCTGTCGCTCCTCATGTCGTGCCGCATAACTTTCTGAGAAAACTTGAAATCGGTCGCTCATCGTATTGCAAATTAAGTCGCAGTCATGTCAACTATGTACAAATCTACATCGTTTGTACATTATTTTAAAAATTTTTGAAAATGATGGATATAGTTGTCAAAAATTTACCCTGGGTATTGATGATCTGATAGCCATTCGACACCTTTGGCTGAACAAAATTCAATTGGATTGTTGAATTTTGTTACGTTTCGAATGTAAAAAATGTTGCTTGAATTTTTGCTCAGAGGATTCGACTGGGACTAGATCGGGATTTTCATTGAAGCCTTGCGCCTCGACGCTTTGGGCTCAAGAAAATCAAATTGGATTATCGAATTTTGGTAATTTTCCAAATGTGTGAAAAAACTGTTGGTATTTCACTGAAAGGATTCTATTGAGACTGGTAAGGATGTTATTTTGTATGAATTAATGTGTATTTTTTCTCTGTGGATGAATGAATGGATTCTATCTGAGTGATAAAGTGAGTTTTTCCTGATTTTTTCTAATTTGAGGCCTTTCCTGTTTAACAGGTAATTTCTCCCAAAACATAAAACACTAACGCGAGCTCAAGAGTTGTTTTATGACTGTCTCGTGAAGGGGTCAACGGAAGCGACGGATGATGGCTAGACCACGCTAGCCTTTGACCCACGTTGAGCCCCGAGATTGAAACAGCTTTTTTTGCTTCTCTTTATTCACTTAACATGAAATGTTTGTTGGGTAAGGGAAGAGCAAAAAAAGCTCTGTTTGCTTTTAGATTTTTCAGATTTTCAGGCGATCACTTTCATTGAGCTTCAGACTATTGGAACCCAACCGGGTTGTTTTATGCTTTGAACATGTTTTCTCCTTGAGTGTTTTTGTAACCCAAGTGCTGACAATCTAGAATCGTTACGACGCATCTAGATTGCCTCATGGGTGGCAGAGAAAAAACTCATAACGAATGATTAAATTCAGTGTAGTACTCTTAAACATTTCGAATTGACTTCTGAGGGGAGTGTATACTCGTCAATAAGATGTGACTGACATGAATGAGTTTTAAACAGTTTTGAAAAATTTCGGCAAGCAAAAATGTAAATACAGACAAACGTTTGCATTTTGTTACACTTCCACTTTTTTCTATTCAAAAAACAATGGCATAGGGTAAAAGTGTCACAAAATAGAAACGTTTGGTTGTAAATTGCTAAAAGTACTTCTTCTTACAGTGCCAATTTTATTAAAGTAACATAATTATGCGGCTCAATCAGTTTAGGAATTTCTTCTATCCCAAACCATTGATTTAAAAACATACAAACATCGTCTGCTCTTCAAATATTACATAAAAAACCCTCAGGTTGTGTTTTAAATAAAAGATCAAAGACATAAAAATGAGACATCCTACTTTCGAACTGGCCTAAAACATACACGTTACACGTGTAAGTGTATGGTATATACATTCATGTTGCAGCACAAAAAGCAATGTATTTACAAAGACTTTACTGAAAGACTCCTTCATAAAGCCCACTTAAATTCAAAATTGTTTTGATAGCATTATTCTTACGAAACGTAATAAGCTCAAGATGTATACTTGCAGTAAAACAAACTTTTTATTTTTGTGATTCTGTTTCGAATTGAAATAAAACTTGTGAAAAGCTTTTAAGACTTCAAATATTAAGTGATCAATGTTGGTTTAAAGTTTTAGTTCGAAAAAATTACGTTTATATCTTTGAATGATGAAAACGGTCATTTATACAACCGATTTGAGTTCGGTAGTTCGGTAGCTTTTAAGCCGTTGTAAAATGAAAAGATTCAAATGAAATTCAAAAGCATTTATTATTGTTCAGGTGATCGTCTGATTTAGATAGGATCTGAAATTTTTGCGGTTTTGTTTACATCTGGTCTTGTTTACATCACGTTCTAGAAATTCAGTTGTCGTGTAACACTGAACACAAACTACTGTTGAGATATATATTTCACATTATTTTTCACTTGATTTGATAAAACTAAAATCCTGCAGACCCAATTCAAATCAACGTAACTATGTAAGCATTTATAAATGTTGCGTACAGATGTTAAAAACAAACGACATTGCGCGAAGCGCAATGGAAAATCAATTATTTCGTATAGTGGTGTTTGAAGCCATTTGAACTTTCATTATTATTATGAAAACCAAACATTTTGAAAATCATTTTCCTTGTTTGCTTTACTGGAAAAAGTTTTTTTGTTCAAACTTTTCATGCCACAGGGTTGAACTTATAATTATTCACTTTCATCAGATAACAAATAATTTAACCCTGGGGCATTCGCTTTTTTTTTTTTTTAAATGTGAGAAAGCTTTTGCCATCATAAAATAATTTCTTTCATGATGAAGCTGTGGTACATTGTGTGCGTACAAAATAGGAGAAACAAATGTATAGAAATATGTGCATTTACACAACGGAAACAAGCCAAATTTAATCTTGTAACATTTACGACAAACTTTCTTGACGGTAGCTTTCCGTTTACTATATATGTAGAAATTGTATAGAAGTTACATAAAAATCACTTTCATCACCTAATCAGTAAAATTGACAAAGCCCTCGAGCAAAATTGTGAAGCACTAGGATGCTTCATTGACATTGAAGGAGCTTTCAATAACGTAGTCTTTACAGCAGTAGCAAAAGCTTGTAAATCTCATAGTATCGATAGCACTACGATTGGATGGATCATCTCTATGCTTTCCACTAGGATCGTCTCTGCTTATCTAGGTCACTCAAAAATCAGCGTCCTGGTAAGTAAAGGGTGCCCACAAGGGGGAATTTTACCTCCTCTTATTTACTGTCTAGTAAAAGATAGCCTTCTAACACTGCTGAATAACGCTAGTTATTACTCTCAAAGTTATGCCGATGACTTAATGATACTCATAGTAGGTCTATTCACATCAACAATATGCGAAGTGATGCAATCTGCTTTAAAATTAGTAGAAAACTGGTGTAACTCGTATGAACAAATAGCTAATCCAGATAAAACAAAACTAATATTATTTTCTAAAAAACGAGTCATTCTAAATTTCACACGACCCTTATTCTTCGGTAAAAGAATTCCACGGTCTGACTCAGTCAAAGTGTTGGGACTCACAATCGACTCAAAAGTGAACTTCTCGCTGCATTTTAAGAACGCCTTACAAAATACTACGAACTCATTGTGGCACTGCAGAAGAGCTTCCGGTCTAACCTGGGGCCTTAGTCCGAAAGTACTAAAGTGGATATACACGGCTATTGTCAGACCGCGACTTAGTTACGCAGCCATTGTTTGGTGGCCAAGATGCAACCTCACCACATCTCAACTCAAACTAGCACAATTAAAAATTACATTGGCATAACGGGTGCTATGAGCACTGCTCCAACAGCCGCGCTAGAAGCTATCCTTAATATTGAACCACTACATATTTTCATTGAAGGTGAAGCTCGATCCGCCGCTCTGAGACTTAAACTCACAAACTCATTAATAACTAACCATAGGAACCATGCAAGAATTTGGAAAAGAATGATATTGGATTCGCCAGAGTTCGAAAGCAAGGCTGCCACGCTATTGCGAAATAGCGCAAAATTTCGCTATCGCTATCGCTATTCGCTATAGCGATAGCGATAGCGTTTCCATTTGTCGAATAGCGACAGCGATAGCGACTTTTTCGTTAGTTTCACGCTGTCGCTATCGCTATTTTTCATATGTTGAATATTACAAATTTCTTCGTTCTGCTATGGAAAAATCATTAGGAAACATTCCCGGAAGACACTACCTGCGTGTTTATAAGCAAAGGTATATTGCTTATATCAAAATGAGACCTTTCGAAGGTCCTCATCTGTCTCATTAATTGATTTCCACAGTGAGCATTCTCTATTTTAAGTGAACACTTAATCACCAAAGAACTTGAAATGAGACCACTCAACAGTCCTCATCGGTCTCAGTAATAGTTTTTTAAATTAAAATATAAAACTATGAGAAGAAAAGAGGTGACCTCAAAAGTCTCAACACTTTCAATGCATCGAAATTATCTAAAATGAGAAGTCCTCAACGTGTACTTTAACTGAACTTAATTTTTTAATGGATCAAAATAAGGATTTTTTTAGACCAAGAAATACATAAACTTGAGACCAATGCGAGGTCTTTTTTAAGTTTCATTTGAGACTTTTTTCTTACTTGGGTGGTGTTAAGCTTAATTATTCTAAAATATGTAGTTGGTTTATACGAACCTCGACACGTTGTATTTATTTCTATATTTCAACTTATTATATTATTTAAACCAAACATCCATCTTAACAAAGTGTAACATCGAGTCCTAAGTCAATAAAATGAAGTATTTTTATTCAGGTACCTTGGCTCAACATACAATAGCGAAATAGCGCGAATTTCGCTATCGCTATCGCTATTTCGCTATAGCGATAGCGACGCTATCGCTATTGAATTTTGAATAGCGATAGCGTAGCGATAGCGACGCTATTTTTTTTCAATAGCGTGGCAGCCTTGTTCGAAAGGCCTTGTGACTCTATTATTCCTACATTCAGATTCGAAAAGCCATTCTCTATTAGCCTTCCAAAGCGAGACAACTGGATCAACAACTCAGCCATTCCATTGGCAAACCGAATATCTTGCTTTACGGACGGCTCCTTATCTCACGGAAACGGCGGAGCTGGGGTTTACTCCCCAGAACTTAACATAGATAAATCCTTACCTTTAGGTAAATTCGTTACGATTTACCAATCGGAGATCTCAGGAATCGTCGCATGCGTCAACGAATTGGTATCCACTCTAGAAAACATTCCAGCAAATCAAGGTATATTCATCTGCTCCGACAGTCAGTCAGCAATCAAATCTGTTAAAGGAAACAAATTCACCTCATCGCTAGCCTTAGAATGCAGAGACCTCATACAAGAGCTCTCCTCTCATCGTCAAGTAACACTAGTTTGGGTTCCAGGTCATAGTGGTGTCACTGGAAACGAACAATCAGATACTCTAGCAAAAATAGGCTCGTCTTCTACATTCATAGGCCCTGAACCGGCGGTCCCCGTATCAGCTTCTACTCTATTCAGATTAATCACTCGCTGGAAAGCAAATACATTCTGTAACAAATGAGAATCTCTAAATTATGCAAATCACGCCAAAAACTGTATCCGAATAAGCAAAAAATTCTCCGATGAGCTTCTCTCATTCTCCAAGAAAGATATAAAAAGAATCACGGACATCCTAACTGGGCACTGCTCCCTCAACAAGCATTTGTGCACCATTGGTTTTGCCAATAGCCCTCTATGTAACCTCTGCGGAGATATCGAAACCGCCGAACACCTTCTTTGCTACTGCCCTGCCTACATTATGGCTAGAGCGAAATTCTTCGGTTCTTATATAGTTAACCCTAAATCTATAAAGAACCACTCTCCGAGGACCGTACTTAATTAATCAAATCGAATAAAAAGATAAAAAAAAAGAAAAAAAAAAAGATAGGGGAAATTCCTCTCAATTCTGTGGGTATATGAACAACAGGCCCATCGGCGGCTTAGGTGCAAGGAACCACGGCTAACGTGTTCCTACCCACTTTTATCCTATCCTATCCTGAATGTGAATTTTATATAGAATTATTGACAACAACATGTTTACAATAATGAATGCATTTTATGAATTAAAAACTTGAAATAAATTCAATTGTTGTCAAAGGGATTTCCCTTTAATTAATTAATTATTTTTTTTATCAAATCGTTCTGATTACTTACAATATATGATTAAAAACATATGCAACGTGTCCCTTGCATCAGAATAGATGCAGTAAAAAGAATAGATGTTGCAAAAAGACTCGAACATATCTAAGTAAATATTGCCTTATTTCTTAATTTACTGTGAAATTACGTCCACATTAAATTTAATTGGGAATAGTCGAAAGGGCAATATTGAAAAAGCCGTCCGAAGTAAAAACCATTCGAGCCGATTCCTGACCAACGACGAATATAGAAGATGCAAGCTGGACTAATTATTAAAGTATTTTCCAAATCGGAATAGAATATCAATCTCAGCATTCTGTACGCTTTGCGGGTTATGACATCCACATGGTCATTGAACGACAACTTATCATCCATTATTATGCCGAGGTCGGTTTTCACACTAGATAACTGTTTTCAATAATTCATTTTCGACGGTACAGGAAAACAAAACTTTATCTCTGCTATGTGATGATGACACATTTGTCTACATTTAGCGACATGTTATTTTGCCTACATCAGTCTACCCCTTTTTTCCAATCTTCCTGAAGCAATCGTATCGATTTATATAACTAACTTGAGATCATCTGCGAAACCAGAACATGATGAAAGTGATTCCAGGATTTGGACGCCGCCGACGACTTTTTTTCGGCTCTCGACTCTGGACTTCAACACCGCGTGCCGCAAATTTATAGGAAGAAATCGGGCCGGTGGTGGTCATTTAATTTCCCCTTTTGGGTTTGGCTTTTATTGAAATGCGAAAACCAAAAAAAAACCCAACATATTGCTTAGGAAAATTCAAGATGGTGCCGGTTTGACTGCTGGCAGCCATTTTCTTAAGATCCCAAAAAATTCTCCTATGACCAAACTCTATAACTTTCCCGAAGAAACCAACTCTCCAGCTATTGTCAAACTGGGGCTTAAATTCGAAAACTCCGTGCATTACCTGAAAAACTCACAAAATTGACCACTTTTCCACATGTCACGACTTTTCCAGAATTTTCCCGGAAAAGTGACCTATGAAACTTTTTGTTTGGGGCCGATTTGACGTTCAGTAAAAATTTCAGGAAGATTGGCTGTCTCGTTCTTGAGATCGAAAATTATTAATATTAATCTGGAATAAAGTTTATTATAATGATGAGAACAATAGAAAAATCGAAAGCCCATAGAAAATTGTCATTTTCAAACCTCAATATCTCGGCCAATTTTCAACCGATTTTGATGAGTCTGGGCTCGTTGCAAAGCTGCTCCGTTTTTTTTTAAATAGATTGAAGGGGAGAGAGGAAATCCGCCGCATTCGAATTACTCTGAGACGTGGTTCGGAAGTCATGTTAAACCGGTGGTGGTCCAGACAACACTTGTTATTGGCTATCAAAAGTTGCTAGTGGAGTCCCTAATATACAAATACGAATCAGGAAACTAAAAACCTTGTGAAAATCGGTTGAGGGATTTGATCTGTGTGATTGATTTGTCAATATTGCCCTTTCGCAAATTTCCAATCCAATTTAATGTGCCCGTAATTTCATATACTTAAGAGTGAATTTGCCAGAACTTCGCACGGTCATGATCCAACGTGTCGTGGAATTTCGATCTCTATGGCTTATTCGATTCTTCATTCCAATAGAAGACTTTCGTAGAAGAACTTTTTTTTTTCAAAAAATTATTTTGTAGTTTTGAACTCTCCGAAAAATGGTCTGCACAGAGGTCAAAAAATTAGTTTTTGATGAATATCTAGGAGAAGATCAAATCGATTCCAGGCAAATTATGTACGATTAAGTAGTCCAATGATACGAAGCTTTTGGCTGTGGCAACACTCGTGACGAGTGCAAGTAGCGGGCTACAGAAGTCAAAAACGTCGAAAAAATGGTCATTTTCAAAGAGTCGTGGAAGGGACGGTATACAATTTTTTGCCAAACCCTAAGCGGGAGGCTGTAGTCATTGCCCTTAGCTTTCAAATGAATGTCTAAGAAGAACTTTGAGATGCGTAGAGAAAAAATGGAGTCGACTTAAGTAAAAATTTTCAAAAAATTGAAAATCCGTATCTTTTTGTATATTTAACTTTACGTACATACCTCCACAAATGGAATCAAAAACTTAACCCAAATGAGAAGGGAGTTCTCATATTGTGTGAAAAACAAAAATTATAAAAAAAGAAAAATGTTTGGAAGAGGAAATTCCAAATTGTTCACGAAAAACTCACATTCGAGGTACCTTTTTTGGTTCTAAGTGTAACAAACTCGTCCAGAATTTTCACTAATTATGCTAGTTTCACTTCTAGACGCGTAGCCTTTCAGGTAAAGACCATATTTGTTACAATTCATTTGGAAACCACACATTCAACGTCATATAATTCCCTTAACTGAAAGTCAAAGGGTCTTATGAAAATAAATACCTATGAGAAAAATGGATGATATCTACACGAAAAAGCTTAAATACCTGCAAAAAAATTTCCTTGTTAGCACGATAACTTGAATAATTACTAACCAATTTTCCAAATCTTTTTTTTAATCCCTGCGGAATTAAATTCCCGAGGTTAAGTTCGAAGATGGGCTATGTGGGACCACGGATCCGGAAGTTATTCCGGAAAAACCGATTTTTTTGGGTTTTTTTCTGGAGTACTTGAAAAGTATTAGAATGATACATCGAAATGTAGTAGAATGATATATAGAAAAAATTAAATTTGGTGGTTTGCTCAATGCAATAGTAACAGTCTCTTATGGATGTAAGTGTGTGAAGTTTATAGCTAGTTAGGCAGTCACGTTAATAATTGACTATCAGCTTGATAATTGTCTAACTATCAACTTGATAATTGCATAACTATCAACATGATAGTTTTCTAACTATCAAGTTGATAGTTGTCTATAGTTATCTAAGTTGGACAACTATCAAGTTGATAGTTAGATAACTATCAAGTTGATAGTTAGATAACTATCAAGTTGATAGTTAGACAACTATCAAGTTGATACATTGAAAAAATAAATTAACCAACTAAGAGGTTATTACTATTAACTATTATTCTTATTAACTATTATTATTATTAACTATTAAGTTGACACTTAAATAACTATCAAGTTGATAATCGTCTCAGAGGAATTTTAACAGTGAAGTAGCAATAGCAATGCTGAAGTTGAATTTATAATTTTTCGACGGGTTGAAACTCAATCGTATCGTTTTGTATCGTTTGACTTTTTGAATCTTTTAGTTCAAATGTTTCGTCTTCCGAACAGTATCTGTAACCTTGTCAATTTGTAAGGTTCGTTATTCAATTTATGTTCTAATTCCCGTTAGTAAATTAATTTTGTTAAATTTGTGACTACCGATTTCAAAAATTGGCATAGATAACACTTAAATATGTACTGATTCACATTATCTAATTAAGGTAGAAATTTTGTTATATGTTTATTTGAATGTGATCTGATTTAATTTTGTTTACAGCCACTGAAGATGGTTTCGAATTGAAACCGAAATATTTGGCGAAATAAATATATTTTATATTCAAACTGAGCTATTCCGACGTTTTTCATAATTTATAATGCAGGAGTTATTCCACCCACTTAATCTAATCTAATCTAATCTAATTTATAATTAATAAGCTCACTCTACCCCAATATTTGATAGTCAACTATCAAACTAATAGCCAACTATCAAGTTGTCAAAAATATGAGCTATAAATAAGAAACCTCGACAAATTACTTCATCATTTATTACGCATATTTCGATCAGAAGCCATCTCCGTCATCGTTATCAACAATGAAGTTGATTGTCATCTATTAAGCTTATAGTCAACTATAAAAACGAAGCGGGAGTATACATTTCTATCAGTCGAGAATCAGCTTTTGTAGGGCAAAAAAATAATAAAGAAGTGGAGGTATTAGCACAACCTGATAGTTGACTAACTATAAACTTGATATCTGACTAACTAGCAACTTGATAGTTGTCAAGTCGACTAACTAAAAACGTGATAGTTTGTATTTTATCGTCTTGTTTGTATTTTGCATTGCATAGTTGACTAACTGTCAACTTGATTGTTGACTAACTATCAACTTGATTGTTGACTATCAACTTGATTACTGACTATGAACTTGATAGAACTTAATAGATTGACCGTCTAATTGATAGTTAACTTTGTATCAAGTTATCCATCAAAAGTTGATAAACTGTCGAAGGTCTTACCAGTGCGACGTTTGCACTTGCCCAGTTTAATTATATGTCGTCAAGTAGAAAATAACTATCAAAGCGGATGGTCAACGATAAAGTTGGATAGTACACAAAAATAATGGTTTTCCAAACAAACATTTTAAATAAAGCATTGAGGAAGTACCGTTGGAAAAACTAATTAAAAACTTTTACGAGTGCGAAATTTGCGGGGCGAGCGAAGCGAGGTCCGTAATCGAACGAGTTTAGTTATTTGTTGAATAGAAAATAACTCTAAATTCGGATAGTAAATGTTCATAATCGATGATCAACTATTTAGTCAGTTATTAAAGTTGGACAGTACACAAAAACTAATGTTTTGAAGACAAAAATTTTTAAGAAAGCATTGTAGAAGTGTCGTTGGAAAAAGCAATAAAAAACTTTTACAGTGAAATATTACAATTTAAACGCTGGGAACGTCGAAAACATTGACAAGTTTACATTTCTCACATTGGCTTATTTCTATTTGTCTTTAGCTGTACGAGTGTGAAGTTTGCGGTCCGAGCGAAGCGAGGTCCGTAATCGCACGTGTTTAATTATTTGTTCATAAATAGAAAATATTGTAGATATTCATTTATTATAATGGATGATGAACTACCAAAGTGAACAGTTTTTATATGAAAATAAAAATAAAAGAGGGAATCCGCGCAAAGTCCAAAAATTAATATAAATTGAAAAATATTGCTGTTGATATAAATGAACGGAATTTTAAAAAATCCAAATAGTCTAAATTCATGTAATCATTCTTCGGATGAACAAAGAAGTTTTGTGACCGTATGGTCATTTCCAACAAATGTCAACTTTCATACTAACTCCCTTCCCTCGAAGTTATGGTTTCATATTTTCGCTTTCACCACGTGGTATGAAGTTTGTTATTTTCGTTTTTCTTTCGGTGCAGCTGGTAAAAAACTATTTTCACTAAATAATTGCATAATCTTCCTCTGGCCTTCCCAAACCCTCTCCTATCAACGAAAAATTATTCAAAATACATATTTCCGAGTAAGAATCGATTTAATTGGAAAATGCATGGAGAATGTCTCCATTTGAATTTTAAATCTTATTATATGGCTACTGTCACTGCCACCATGCCAAGACAACTATGAAATGAAAATATTCAATTTCATTTGTTTTACTTGGTATTTAATTGAATGAAATATAGTATAAAAAATAAATTGAACAGTGTTCTTGTAGTAGTGTATGCTTCTCTTCATTATAATGAAAAAGTAAAAAATCAGTCAAGGGATCTGACCCACCCAAAAGGTGGGACCTAGTTATAAGGTCTTCAGTTCAGAAATTTGAAAAATGAAAATTTCTGCACCATCCATGATTATTCACAACATTTTTTTGAAATAAAGAGCAAACAACCAAAAACAATAGTACAGAAAACAATACCCCAGTAATTTCAAGATCGTGTAGTTTTTGATACAATATTTTTGTATGGAAAACATTTGAAATTAACCATTAGCATCATATCAGGACGTAAGCTGGTAATAATAATAAAGGCTAACATGCTAAACACAAAATTCGAACGATATTTACGGAAAGAACTGGAGGCCTTGTAATTATATGACGTTGAATGTGTGGTTTCCAAATGAATTGCAACAAATAAGGTCTTTACCTGAAATAGTACGCGTCTAGAAGTGAAACTTGCACAATTAGTGAAAATTCGGGACGAGTTTGTTACACTTAGAACCAAAAAAGGTACCTCGAATGTGAGTTTTCCGTGAACATTTGGAATTTTTACTTCGAAACATTTTTCCTTTTTTATAATTTTTATTTTTCACACAATATAGGAACTCCCTTCTCATTTGAGTTAAGTTTTTTATTCCATTTGTGGAGGTACGTAAAGTTAAAGATACAAAAAGGTACTGATTTTCAATTTTTTGAAAATTTTTACTTAAATCAACTCCATTTTTTTTTCTACGCGTCACAAAGTTCTACTTAGACATTCATTTGAAAGCTAAGGGCAATGACTACAGCCTACCGCTTTAGGTTTGGGAAAAAATTGTATACCGTCCCTTCCACGACTCTTTGAAAATGACCATTTTTTCGACGTTTTTGACTTCTGTAGCCAGCTACCTGCACTTGTCAGGTGTGTTTCCACAGCCAAAAGCTTTGTATCATTGGACTAGGTAATCGTACATAATTTGCCTGGAATCGATTTGGTCTTGTCCTAGATATTCATCAAAAACTATTTTTTTGACCTCTGTGCAGACCATTTATCGAAGAGTTCAAAACTACAAAATAATTTTTTGAAAAAAAAAAACTATTCTTCTACGAAAGTCTTCTATTGGAATGAAGAATCGAATAAGCCATAGAGATCGAAATTCTGCGACACGTTGGATTCGTGTTTCATACAAGTCGTGCGAAGTAAATAATATAAGTAAATATAAATTTTTTTAATTCAATAAAACATGAGCCAAAAAGTATATTCCTCGATCCAACAACTGAAGAAGAAATTAAAGCTACAATTCTCAAATTAGATGACAAAAAATCCACAGGCATAGATAACATAAGTGTGACAATACTAAAATCGTGTTTAAATGAAATTTGTCCCTTTCTAAGTGAAATGATAAACCTAATATTTACTAATGCAATTTATCCAGACATATTGAAAATTGCAGTTATATCTGCTATTTTCAAAAATGGGAATGAAAAACTAGTATGCAACTACAGACCAATATCAGTTTTAAGCATAATCAACAAAATTATAGAAAAAATAATATATACTCGACAATACTCGTTTCTAAATTCCAATAAATTCTTTTATAAATTTCAATACGGTTTTCGCCTAAATTCTAGTACAAAAATAGCAGTCACAGAATTAATCGAAAAAATTATAAACTCAGTAGATAACGGAGAATATACTCTAGGCATATTTTTAGATTTAGCAAAAGCATTCGATACAATAGATCACCAAATTTTACTGTATAAATTAGAAAAATCAGGAATAAGAGGAATAGCACTAAATTTACTTAAATCATTTTTAACTAATAGAAAACAATACGTCTCTATAAATGGAGTAAATAGTTCAATGACTGATATTGTCTGTGGCTGTCCACAAGGTAGTGTACTGTCATCCTTATTATTCCTTATTTATATTAATGATTTAGGAACCCACCTCTAAATTGTACACCAAATATTTTTGCTGACGACACTTTTCTTTATTATTTTAACAAAAATCCCAATGTAAATAAAAATAACGCTCAAAACGATTTAAATTTATTAAAAGAATATTTCAGACTCAATAAATTAACTTTAAACAGAGAAAAAACTAAATTCATTAACATCCACACAAGAAACAAAATTAAACCAACATTTTACCTAACATACAAAGGAGTCTTTCTTGAAGAAGTTAATGAATTTAAATATTTAGGAATTATTATAGACAAATTTTTAACATGGAAAACCCATATAAAAAACTTATGTACGAAACTTTTATGTAGAGTCTTAAAAAAATTATCTTATTTCCTTCCAAGGAAAATATTGTTTTTATTATATTACTCGATGATACATTGTAATATCGAATATCTATGCAATATATGGGGATCAGCAGCATTAACACATTTAAAACCCCTACAAACTCTTCAAAACAGAGCTATTAAAGCGATTCTACACCTACCATTGCAACATCCAACATACTTACTATACAAAGACACTAATATTTTACCAATTAAAGGATTATATTTCCTACAAACATGCGACTACGTAAAACAGAATTTAAGTAATGAAAAACATAACACAATTAAATTTGAAAAAACTAAACATACATATAATACAAGATCAGAAAATTCAATATATATTAACACCACAAAAACAAATATCGGAAAAACAAAGATAACTTTTTCAGGACCATTTTTATATAACCAAATTCCAAACGACTTAAAAAACAATAATACAAATATCAAATCTTTCAAAAATAAATTGAAATCTTGGCTTCTAGAAGAGGACCAAATCACAAAATTATCAAAATCAAAATTATTAACTAATTAAATAGATCTTCTTTAAAAAAAAAACTAAACAAAACATTATTAAAACACAATTATTTTAAATTTTAATATACTTTTAAAGTCAATTCCTTAAATGAATATTAATTCGCTGGAATTGACTTATAATTTTAATTATAATATTTTTTTTTTCTTTAAATACAAGCTGTTACCTGTAAAAATATTATAACGATTTTGAAATAAATAATAATAATAATAATAATAATAATAAGTTCTGGCAAATTCACTCTTAAGAGTTAAGGCAATAATAAGATGGGTTGGAGTCTTTTTGTAACATCTTCTCGGTCTACCATTTATATTATGTTTGTAACATCTATTTTGTTTGCCACAACTATTCTGTTACGTAAGGATATAGGCATATGTTATGTATGGTTTTGCCCACTCTAACATAGTAAAGAGATTTAGATGAGGGGCAGATAAGCGAGAAAATCCTTTGTCAAGCTGACAGGAAAATCCCATACAAAGGGAAAATACTTGGTCAAGTTGTAGCTATATGCCTCTCGGATTTAGACTGTTTGCTGCTGAATCGATCAAGTGAAATGAAAAAATAAAATCACTAGTATTTCTGAACAAAACTACAAATTCTCTGCAAACTAATTTCCTTTGAAAAACTAAAAACAAAAGTCAATTGACTGAAATAATTCATTTGAATCACTTCTGGCAGACTATAAAGCCACAGAATTGGTATTACGTTAGCCATTAATTTGTATTAGGAATTTTGACTGAGCTTTAAAAGTCATAATCCGCTCATCGAGTATGCAAGCCTCTATATGTATTTTGTACGTGTGCTCGCTTAAATACGCTTCGATGTGAATTCAGTTTCTATATACATCTATTCCATTTGCTTAATGTTTAAATGGAGGGCTATAGAGCTTGGGCGCAATCAAAGTGTTTATACGCGAAATTAAAGTTTGCCATTACTTTGGCTCCGTGATATTGTGATTTACTTGAAAAGTTAGACTACCCACAAAGATAAGAAGTCGAATTGTTAATTCGTAATAGACGTTGGCTGAAGAAATAGAACTTAGCATCAAAAACACACTTCTCACACATAACTCACAACCACTTTGTTCGATAGTCGTGTTTGGAAGTAATAACAAAGTTGGGAAAATTTTACTTCTCTGCTGTAACTCATTCGGAGCAAATAAGCTTTATGACAGTACGTATTATAGACAAATCAATAATTTGTGGCAAAAAAGATTTTAGTTTTCCGCTCACGAATTTTCTTCTTAAATCTAAGAAAACGCAAGAAAATTGAATCACATTATAGATTTATCCGATAGGGTGAATAGAATTAGAACATATTTTTACTTAAATGAGTCGGTTGGGGACAAACAAAAAAGAATTTCTAGCTTGTCAGAAGTGACTTTAGGGACCATCCATAAATTACGTACACTTTTTTCAGTGCTGTGAGCAAATTCAAATCAACAATAACTTGACAAATGTTCACTTTTTAGACGTCAACCCCCAAACTACCCCCCTAAATAGGGGGGTCGGCCATACATTTGACGTCTTAAAAGTGAATATTTTTCAAGTTATTGTTGATTTAAATCTGCTGACAGCACTGAAAAAAGCGTACGTAATTTATGGATGGTCCCTTATCTCCTTAGTATATTACATGTGGGATAAGTTAGCAAAACTCAAGAAAAGCTAAAAAATTTTCTTGTTTTCGCAAGATTTTTCTTGTGAAACTCAAGATTAATGTTGAGTTGCACAAGATCATTATTAAACATTTTATTCAAATCGAAAATCTTGAGTTGCACAAGATTAATTTTTAATGGCATATGTTTAACTGATCACCAAGAAATTCATTTTTGATCACCAGAAAATTCAATTTTGATGACCAGAAAAATAAAACACTCTTTTTTAGGGCCAGGGGAGTGTCCGACCGTTTCGTAAAAAGAGGAATATATCTTTATAGCGGCAAACTCAGCGTAGGTGTAACTAATTTTGCCCCAAATTAAGTTTTATTTTGTATTGGTGATCAAAATTGTATTTGCAGGTGATCAAAAATTATTTTTGGGTGATCGATTATAATACTACCCATTTTTAATTGCACAATATTGATTTTGAGTTGCACAAGATTTTGGTGAATATTCAAAAAGCATATTCACCAAAATCTTGTGCAACTCAAAATCAATATTGTGCAACTAAAAATTGGTAGTATTATAATCGATCACCCAAAAATAATTTTTGATCACCTGAAAATACAATTTTGATCACCAATACAAAATAAAACTCACAATAAGATAATCTATAGTTACACATAAGATTTTGCTGGACATTTTATTCAAAATAAAATGTTGGGCTGCTCAAGATTGTTGTGCACATTTTATTAAAAAATTTATTAAAATGAAATGTGGAATTACATAGGATTGTCGTGCATATTTTATTCGAAATAATAATGTTGAGTTGCACAAGATTAATCTTCTAATACAGAACACGAAAAAATTTGTGACGTCACTCACATAATGAAAGAAGGTGTATTTCGTGTTCTTTCATCAAAAGAAAGGAACCACCTGCATAACATTTGGAAAAGTATCAATGGTACGAGGAAAACACACGAAAGATGGCGTAAGACATTCTCAACTGAATTTGTGTATTCATGTGTTCGATACCGACCTCTCCAGCGATGGAACCTGTCAATTGAAGTCGACACTAGATAACACTGATACAACCTGCGACTGTGAACAAATTGAACGTGAACAGATGACAGCCAGTAAAGTGGTCTTCACGATGTCTGCACAAAGACGAAAGTGTCATCAATTTCGGTTGCCGAATCAGTTGACCATTGCAATCTTCCCGGCAGTTTGCATCAAGTGTAAGAACGAACAGTTGCAATATAGAAAAAACCAGTATTAGATTGAGAATTGATAATGTAATATGAGACTTATGTGAGATTGTTACCATATGCTAATAATCTTGTGAAACTCATGATTTGAATAAAATGAGCACAAGAATCTTGTGCAACTCAAGATTTGAATCAAATGCGCACAATAATCTTGTGACAACTCAAGTATTTTCTGGAGATCTTATGATTTTTCTTATGACAACTCAAGATCTGAAAATCTTGACTTGTGCTATCTTCACCCACATGCATATTACATCATTCACGATAAAAGGAAAATGTAGGGCAAATTGTTCATTAAAAAGGAAAAATTGAGAACATAAGAAAATTTTGCATGAGGATGTGACGTCAAAATGACGTCACTTACAAAAAATGTAAAACTTAGTACAATTTTTTTGGTCTGGATACCAAGAAAGCTTTAATCTACAGTTTAAAAATTCGACCTACCCTAGTTCCTAAATACTTCTAATAGAACATGTCATCGATACCGTAAAAATTATCCTTATTGTGTTAGGCACGTACACGAATTTTTCATAAATCCCTTGCGTATTTCAAAAAAAAAAAAGAAGAAAAAATGTTGAATATAAAATTCTTTTTTTATATCATTTTGCTCCATTTCCGACAGCTAAGTAAATTGAAAATAAAATACGAAATAAATTTATTTTATATGTAATTGATGATATAAAGAACAGATAAAAAAACATCATATTTTCGGTAAAGAACAATCCTTAAATACGGCTATGAGAGCAAAGAAAAAATAAGTAATTCTATTGTATGACACTAAAAAAAACGAAACACAGTTCGTTCCAATTTAAAGAAATTACCACTTTAAAGCTTTTATTGAACTGTATACAATTTATTTTCCAATTGAAAAAGCCACCTTATCTGTTTGTTGCTCTCAGCATACCTATTTTTATTTCAATAAAATGAAATTGAATTCTATTCCTCAACAACGAAAACTTCTTGCTACCGCCAGTCAAGCGGAAAAGTAATTTTGTCTGTTTATATGACAATATCCGGATATTTTTGGCCTAAATATCCATATAATATATTTTATCACATTCAATCTGAATTTTCAGCAACCCTTTTATTTCTAATGTAATAAAGTTAAATTGGCCTACGGAACATTCCTATCTCATTCAACTTCATAAATGACCTCTAAGTTTTTGATTTCATAGTTAGAGTATGAAGATCTATCATTTTAAAATAGAAAAAATCAAAATTTCAGGGCGAAATATGACTGCTGTGAATTTATTTGAGGGGAACGAAACTAAATTTTCTAGTCTATCTAGAACTATAAACGCTTCTTTTGAGTATGCCTATAAATTGAAAGCTCAAAATTTCCGATACAGTGTCGTAGATCTTTCGGTCCAACTAGCTTCTTGTCGAACACGTGCTATCTCAACTAAATGGCCAACGCGTTGCCCTTTTCCTACGATTGACTAGCAAACGATGATAACAGAGCAACGGTTCCTAAATACACTAGGAAACCTGAAAAACTGCTCCCAATTCTGCCGTACTTTTTAAAAAAACTTCGAAGCGAAAGAGACAAATCATTTTGTATTAAAAAATCCATACTCAATGTTTTGTCTCTTTTGCTTCGAGGTTTTTGAACAAAATACGGCAGAATTTCCCTATAAGTAACCGTAACTTTGCATAAATGCTATCAACCGCCTCTAGTAAACTTCCACTGATCCCATACTCAAAGAACTTGAAACAGCTTTTCCGTCTTGGTGTGTAATCACATGTGAACAGATGTTGACGAGTAGCGGTTCTGGCGACAATTTCGCCTTGAGAGTCTTTTTATTCTACCTCACACAAAACGAAATATTCATGAGAATTCACCACCTATCGAAATCTAAGTATCCCATGTAATTTTCTTTCTCTACTTTGCCAAGATAAAAGCGAAAAATTTCGCTAAGCCTCAAACTTCCGTCGTTTGACCCCCTCTTCAGTATTTAATCATGGTAATGGAATTTTCGGAACTTTTTGCCAGTGGTTTCCCGCTTAATGAAAACTTTTTAGATTTAATTTTTTTATTACCAGTAATTAATAATTTCTTTCAAAAGTAGGTTCGTTTTTACGTGGATTTTTTTCTGTCATAATTCTAAGTGAACATCATTTCGCAATTCGTGAGCTATTATTTAAGTATACGTATACATACGATCGGCTTAAATTAATACTGTGCGGTGATTCTGTTTTCGATGTTTCACTGATTTCTCTCATTTGTCATTTCAAATAGTATGCAAAATGAGAGAAATCAGATAACGAAAACACAAGAATTGCACAATGATAAATTAAATTATTATACTGCACACTGAAATCGTTTCAAATAAAATGTTTATAGCTTTTGACTTGTAGATATTTATATACTTTCACTATATAAAAATAAGAAAATGTAATTTTTCTTGCGGTGCATGTTGTTTGTTACGTATTTTACATTAAATATAAATTTATTCGAAATTCACGGAAAAGTTGCTTGAAATTCAATGAAGAACTTTCTAATAAAAAGCCATTGGTGCATGACAAGACTTCGTAAAATGAAAATATTTTAATGCTGTAAGGAAATGACAATGCCATATTTATATCCATATAGAACAAGATAAACAAATATTTATTCGAAAACTGGGAATTCATCTCTTTCGTACCTAAAAGAATGTTATGTAATGTAACAACTTGAATTGTTAGTTTGCTTTGCATTTCTTTCGTTTTTAATTATTCACAGAACTGCATTTAAAGGAATGGAAATGAAAATACGCTTCACATGAATTCATCTTATATTGCATCAATAAATCAACAAGGCTTCGTAATGCACTGTAGTCTATTGCTTGCATGAGTTGTATACTTACGATAAAGCAAAACACTTTTCATACTTGCATGCATTGTCCCAACTTAGCTCCGAATTTCGGCTCTTAAAAATATTCGGCAAAATCATACAAAAAAAGGAGAAGGTTATGTTTGTCCTGACCAGTTAAACCACTCTAAACACTTAACTATGCTATATGCTATATGGAGATTTACTGTCAAAGGCAAAGTTGTAGGGAATTAAATTTAAGCGAACACGTGTTTCAGGGTTTTGGGGAAATATGGTCCAATCCTGGTATATGGCCACTTCCATAATTTGGCAGGATGACCCAGATCTCCAGAACTATGAGAGGTCGAAAGTTGCTTCCAAGGACAAAGTTGTAGACAATAAAATTTTAGATAACACGTTTTTCTGGGTTTTAGGGAAAAACGACTTAGTCCTTGGATATAAGCTTTTCTAGATTTGAATGGTCTGAGACGTACTTCGGTAGGGCCTTTGACATTACCTTGGGTAATTTCTATGGATCTTTGAAATTCTTACAGTTATAATAGAACAGAAAACGTTGGATTGTTTGCTTATTTGTATATTTAGGTACGTTCGAGTCACTTTGCCACATCTATTCTGTTTGTCACATCTATTCTGATACTTACGGGTCTTTGGTTATGTTTGCAGTCAATTTTCATAGAGTTGACAATTCTAAGTGTTGTAAACAAAAGCTCTATGCCTAGTTCATTTGCTTTGCACGTGCTTTTGTTTCCATCCGAACAAAAGAAATTTTTGCAGAATTGGCACGGAAGCAATTTTTTTTGTTCTGTTAGTACACCCAAATGTTATTTCAGAAAAAATGTGAATGCTAAATTACATTAATTTTTTAATTTAAATTACAACGCTGACAATTACAATGACATAGAACATTGTTTTCGTTAATGTCATCCATTGTATCAAAATAAAATAAAAACCAAATATAAATCAATTAGGCGCATTCCTAATCACAACATAAACCTTTTTTAAATGAAAACGTGACGCAAGTCCTTGTCCCTTCTTCCAAAACAACTGATATATCAATTGGAGTGACGCTCAAAACTTTGAAACACAAAAAACTCTTTTCAAATATTTTCACATTCGATTAACAAAATGCGTCACGCAAAAAATTTACTTTCTCTACAAAAATGGAGTCAAAATGGAGCCATAAAGATGTCGTAGAATCTCTGCAAAATTTCAAGAAAATTTGTCGAGCCGCTTTGGTTGCGGAGTTTATCAAAAGACAGTGTTTTTTGGTTAAGTAATTTCAGTATATTCGGTCAATGAAACGTACAGCCGTATCGACTGTACGAAGTAGGAGATCGAAAGTAAGTACAAAGACCAAAGGACAGTACACAAATCGTATAATAAACGGAGCGCGAGGTAAGAAATTCGTTTTTCATACAAGTGCTAATGAAATTTTTTCATTAACTTTAGCTTCTATGAAAACACACTTCTTGTCCTAAAAATGATCATTTTCTAACCGCTATATCTCCGGATCTAATGAATCGATTTTAAGGAGTGAAAAGTCATTTTTACTTAGAATTTTCATTTTTTCTTCGTATGTGGACTTACGTCATGGGCGCATTGCTATTGCGTGCCCATGATTAAACACATTCATTTTGTAATCGGTGCAAATTGCATTCGTTGCGAGATAGGTAGGCAACCTTTCAGTTTCTCCACTTTTTGTGCACCGTCGGTTGTGCAACGGTTGCTACAACGTTTTAACAACGTTGCAACAACTTATTAGTAATTCATAATTATGTGAAACCTAAGTTGTGTAACCGTTGCACATTTTGTCGCGAACTCAATCAACTCAATACTCAAACTTTTCAAATCTCATACCAAAACCAAATGCAATTTTCTATTGAGTACAATGATTTTCTTTCGTTGAACATTTATTTGTTATTTTATTCCTTAAAATTGTCCAGTCGTTCAATTTTACCAAAATGTTAGACTCCAATAAACAAAATACCTAATTCCATGTACTCCATTCTCCCGCAAATATTCTCAAAAAAAGTTGTCTTTCCAACATTAGCAGAAATGTTTCAGAGCAACGACTATTTTACATTAAGCCAAAAATATATTTTCTAAAATGTCGCTGGTGCACAAAATTTTTCAAGGATTTGGAATTGAATCGCAATACAAAGAAATATGTATACCATACATAAAATGTAATTCTTTTTTGTCTTTAATTTGGTTTGCGTTGTCGAACAGAGCAATATATGTTGTTGAAGCTATAACGATAAATATGCCCTTTGTACCGTATGTATGGGAAGAAATGACTACATTAAAAGGATTACAAAGTAATTTGTTTCCTTGATGCCTAGACCCATGTTTTTTACAGAAAGAATGACCCATTAATATGTCTCTCAAGCATAATTTAGCACTGTTTCTTTGGGAGAAAAGGTTGATGATGTTATATAATACACATGAAATTGTTTTAGTTCGTCAGAGTGTTTAACTTAATATGATAATCAGTTTTAATGAATTGTTCATTTCTACTAGTAATGTTGAAAAGCTAAACATGTATAATACAACAATCGTATAAAACACAACACACACGCTTAAAGGTGGATAATGTCTTTTATTGTCAATCATCCCTTCCCGGTCCCTTTATTTTCCACTTAAACTGTGTATGTTTTACCATTGGATAATACGCATAATTCCCCGATTCGAGTATGGGAACATTAATTTTGCTTTACCTTTGTAAAATAGTAACGGAATTAAGTCTAATGCATACAACACAGGATCCAATATAACAGCTCTTCATTCAGACAAGAGATTTATTTGTTCGAATTTATTTTACAACTTAAATTTTATAAGAGGCTGTGCACCAATCATTGCGCACTAGGAGAAAATTGGTAACGTTTTGAGGGTCATTCCAGAAGAAAGAGAAGAGCGAAAACGTATTTGTCTGCCGTAACATTTTTAAACAAATATGGAAACGTAGCACAAATGATTTTAATCCTTAACATACGTTTAGTCCATTGTCACATTGCTACACAGTAAATTGTTTGAGGCCACAGTAACTTCGACAACGTTTTTCTGTGAGCGGTAGGATAAGTTTGTGTGCTCCAGCATACATATAAAGAGTTTCACTGCTTTCCAAAGGTCAAAAAAATACACCACCTTGATCAAAAAAATACATGAGTAGTCCCTATACATTATTTACTTAAACATCAACAAGAGGTACATGAAAAGTAGTAAATAATTGTGTGGAGTGTAAATTCCATAAGTCAAGTTTCTTTACATGGATGTATCGTTACATCATCGTCAGATAGGGTATGGGCACCGGTTACGAGCCCCCTAGCGTTCTTTCTTTTCTCGTAACCAAAGCATTTCAAAACAATCTTGTAATCGCTAACGTTTCAGAAATTGTATACAAAGTTTCTGTTGCTCTGGATTTCTATTCGTACAGCAACTTTTATTGAGGTATGAGGATATGCACAACAGATAAGAATTCGCAATTTCGCCGATTCTCGTTCACATGTCAAATTAATTTTTCGAGATAAAAATCGACCGTCGAGTATTTTTAAAGTTGCTTTGGGGTGCGTTCAGATACTAAATTCTTCAACTGGAGTTGCTCAGTTAATGTTGTCAAGTTTAACTTTGAGGTTATATTCTTCACGATGTATTTTGGTTGTGAAGAGTTACCCAACTGTCATGAAGAAAATTTATTATTGTTTAGGTTTGTAAACATTTACCATGAAATGAAATAATATTTCTGAATTTGGTTAGAAGTTGTGACAAGTGTCTTTTGTAGAGGTTAATAATGACATGTGAAGGTGATTAAACGACATAAAAATGGAAATAATTGCTAATACGTTTACACACAATAGTCACGGTGAAACTTTTTGGTTTCTGAACGACTTACGTCGGAACGCTGCCATTAATTTAACTTTGCTCAAGTTTCATGACGAATTTTTTGTATCTGAACACACTCTTGAGAATTAAAGTAGAATGAGCGTTCAGCAGGCTTGTATTAGCGTCCCCAATCATTAGCGTCGCTTTTAGCATCACAATATTTTTGTATCAATGATGCGTTTCTGTTGAGAGAGTTTATTTTATTATTATTTTCGCCGAAAGTCGTTGAGTGTGTCATCATCATCATTTTATCAATTTCACTACTCAACTCAAACCTTGTTGTGAGATTGAATAAGTTGGACTAGCAAGCGATTCAGTTGGTAATTATTGTTAAGTATTGAGCTTCTTGTAATGAAGAAATAGAAGGAAATATTTTTTTTTACGCTAGTTAAGCTGACATTTTTTCCAATTAGCGTTAGCGTTAGCTCCGATAAAAACATTGCTTAGCGAATACAACCCTGGCGTTCAGTTATCGTTATCCTATGGCATCATTCAAGAAACGTTACACGAATCAAAGCTTTGGTGTATCACCACTTCACCAGAGAATAATAAATTTCGTGCTCACGAGATTCGTACATTCGTTTTGTCATTGCAGAGGGATTGTGTACTTTAACGTCGCAAAAACTGTAACGCTTTTTATACAACCCATACAACTGAGCTGTTTACAAATCCTCCCGAACATCATATAAAATAAATTACCACTAATACAGATTCGGCACCGATTTAAATTGCAATAACTGCTATAAATGGTTCTCTTTTGCTAGCGATAAGCACTCTTTATGGTTGATTTAGTTTCAAATAGTCCCTTTATTGCTTTTTTAATAGCCTTTCCTTCAACTATTTATATACTGACACAAACAATAGCTATCGAAGGGAATTTGTGATTCGATGCTACCTTTGTAACTATCACAGACAAAATATTTTATGAATCCTAGAACAGAAGTTTCCACAAGCGATAGGTAAACTGACAGTTCTCTAGAGTAAAAAATCATTACAATCTTTATCATGTAGTTTTGTAGTTTTGCTTGCAGTTAATAAAATTCCATTGTTCGAACAATGGAATTTTGAGAAATATGCGGATGTTCTATAAATCTATAAAAATAAATGAAAGTAATTGTAACTGACATTATCGTCGTGGAGAACAAATCTTGGGAAATATGCAATGCACTTACCTCCGAACGTCACTGAGTGATTTAAAACTTTCAGGCATCCATTTGTATCACTTGTTTAATAGCAGAGAGCGCACAAAAAAAGGTAATTGTTACTGTTGGCATAAGTTACGATCGATTTAAATCAGCACCATGACAGCATTTCGTCACCAAAACGCAGATAGCGCCACGATATTTTCATCTGAAAACTAACAAGCCAAACACGATCTGATAGACTATAAAATCGTTTCACGTTGGTTAAGGCAAGTTTCTTTAAACCGAAAAGTTGATACAGATTTGTCGTTACGGTGTGTAGCTGAAGTTTTCTGTCTGTGTGATAACATTTTTCAGAGCAATAATAAATTGCTCGAAAACAGAGACTGTTACTGCTGAAACAATAGAACACTTTGGCACTGTTCTATTTGAACAGATAAAATATCCTCAACGGTATGAAAAGAAATCGTGTAGCTATGGATACAGTGTAAAGGAAAAGTTGCTTTATACCTGGAATGAATATGAATTACCTGATCATTCCCAAATATATTGAACATTGTAATTGTGTTGTATAAAATACAAAGTCGTAAACCGATACACTTTTATTCAATCTCAATTTCAATAGCAAATAACACAAAAAAAAAACAATAAAAAAATTTCCTTAATTCATTTCACCTTTTAACGGACCAGAAATAAAAAAAAACTAATTTTAAAGTTTAAATTATAGCTTTCGTTCGTTGAATGTGGAAATCGGGTGATTTATAATTTTCCAGTTTTTCTCTAATTTTATTTTTCGCAATTCCCCTTACCCTTGTCCCCGTGAAACGTCTGTTATTGCAATGGAAGTAGTTAATGGAATTTATAGATGTCATCTAGCACAGTATTAAATGTCTTTGAGTATTTTGGCTGAAAAAACTTTTTGCCATCGCTTTTATGACTTTTCACTGTTTGTATGTACATTAGAATGGTTAAAGTTTTTTTTGCCCTGTTGTGAATAAAGTTGAGAATAAAATGATGTAGCAGTTAAGGATTTTTTTATTTGTGGTTCCAGCAATAATAATTTAAATTTGTTTATGTGACCCATAATGTAGATGATAGGGGGGCAGGAAACTTTATAGATTTTAAAATGTTCAGGTCAACATTTAAAGTCATGCAGAGGCGTCCAATTTATCCACCGTATTGGGTATTGGAACCAATGTTATTCTACTATTTCATATAGCAGAAATATGCAATTTATTTGAGTAATTTTGTTGTTAATATGTTATTCGAGAAATCTGTGTTGCTGGATCGTCTTGTGTAAGTGTAGACATATTCTGTGGATCGATTGAGGCAGCGAACAAGAATACATAATTTAAAACTCACTGTACATCTTTTGCGCTACAGTCGACTTTTCAAAAAAAAATTTACATCAATAAAAATTTTGAAATCAACTGTTGTCTTGCGTAGATTTGTAGACCGAGCAGAAGGTTATGGCTATGGTAAACGTCAATGAAATACTAAGGGGCCACGGGCCATTCACAAAGTACGCACCCACAAAATGCCAGTTTTCAGACACCACACATGCACGCTTTTTAAGACCCTCAAGATTCGTTTTTTATTTTCGACCCCTCAAAAACAACTAGCCGGGCCCTTTGAAAAGTTCGAGACTGTTGGATTTATTCCCGTTTCCCTCCTCTCTAATCACAATTGCATGAAGGTCTATCTAGGATTAAAGTAAATGAGACTATGGTCGTAATATCGCATTTAAATGGAAAGATGAAGAGCACATTTTCTCTCAACAGTAGATTTTTGCAGTATTTTGCTTATCACGATGTAACATAATTAAAATTGTATGGATTTGAGAGAATAATTGAGTACGTTCGCTCTAGAAACTACCTTATACATACTCAATTTTATTATGAATGGGCAGCATAATTTAAAGAGAATGTGGAGCACCTGGTGCACCTCAATGGGCGTGTGGTGCACTTTTCCTCCCTCGATATATGTTATTTTCGACCCTGCTCTACTGTGGCGCCACAGGTGATTCTTTTGACAGTTGTTTAAATTGTCTCCTCATCCATGAGCTCATCACCAACTTTTATACTTTCATCCCTTGTAATCCAAATAACTAATAAAAGTTCGCTAACACCATTACACAATTTCGTTCGTAAATTTCATTAACCCATTCATACTAATGGCACTCACTCACTCTATTATGAGTGAGCTTTTGCTTCAATTTTCATTCCTAACGGCCGGTCTATCTTAACTAATATGTCATTGCAAGAGACACCTACATATTTTATTTTAAAGGATTCTTCCTTCAACATATATACGTTTTCATTTTTCACACATCGCGGTTTGTGAAGAAGTTGAATTGAGATAATTTTAAGCTGCTTACACCGCAAAACCATAAAACACTAAAAGCCATAAATTTAAACTTCAGGTGAGATGTTCCCCTAAAAAATGGATTATCCCTTAATTCATGTTAACTAATCGTAATGGATTGAAACCATTGTTATTAGTCGCATTGTCGCATTAAGAATAATATACCATTGCTAGAGTTGACACTTTCGTAAACACCATCCATTACAGCATTAAATGCTCGGTGATTTAAATCAATATAATATAATACATTCCACAATCGTACAAATTTTATTTGTTTTATACAACCGCCGATAAGTGCAAGTAAGAGGTTCGCATAAATAGCGCAAATGTTTTCAGATATCCATAGAAAACTGTCTGACTGACAGAAAACGGAAAAGAAAGCTGTCTCAACGGGGAACAGAACCGTTGCCTCACATTATTCGTGCATTGATTAACGAATGATGATATGCGAAAGCGTATTCGAACCAAATAGTTATTTTGCAGTTCGTTTCCCCAATCTAAATTCAAATGATTCGCCAACAAGCAAATTTCAAAGCACAAGCGAAGTCTGAAATTTACCAAACCACAATCCAATTGTCGTCAGCACTCCAAGGGATAATTTACGATAATTTGCAACATTAATGCTTCTCTATTAACCGTATTATAGTGTCATATATACAGTGAAAATGTTGCCATTTGGTATATGGATGAGCTGACTAATTGTAGTTTTCAGAGTTTGAAGGAAGTACATTTCCCACATAGCTCAGAGAGTTTTTCTGTGAGGTGGTTAAACAATTTGACTGCAATTAGTTACAGAATGCTTTAACACTGTGTTGAGTATAATTAGAGGTGTGCGCTGATCGGAAATTTTTGACGGTGTCTAAGCCTCGGTCTAAGCTTACCTCGGGTACAACAATTCGCAATAGTAACTTTGACCGTTTTAATGCACTTTTTTCCGGGTTGGGTTTTTTTACTCCGCTTACGATGTACTTTTCAAAACGCTTAAAAATGTTCGTCTATTTTGATTTCTAACGCTAATTTCTCACTTTTACTTTGGCCAATACTATTCTTTTCTCAACGTTTTTGCTTTGAACGAAGTAAAGTTATATTTTCGCAAACTTTACAAAAATGTCATCAGCGCAGTAACAAATATAGTTTATGCCAAATTTTATAGAAGTAACCGGGCGGCGCGGCGCTGGGTAGAATTTGATTGTCATTAAAAATTGACAGTGGCGCCGACTTCGTAGGCAGCAGTGGCGAGTGCAATGCCCGTAATGAAATTTTAACTGGAGCTTTTAAAAATATTGAATTCCTGTCAAAGTTTAAGAACACAGTTCAATTTACTCATAGTTTAGTTTATACCACATACTACCAGTGAGAGCAGTTAATGCCAAGTTCAAAAGTAAGTAATTTTGTCATAGAGACACAGCACAGCAATATTTTTCCGCTGGTTGATTCATGATGACGGACGCACATTTCTTAGGTATAATATTAACATTTGATCAATTCACAATAAACAAAACGAAATTTTTGCTTGAATCTAAAATTCGAGTTGTAATTTATTAGAGCAGAGTTTTTACATTGTAACCGGTCGCATATGTGCTTTTAATTAGCATATAACTTTCAACTGCAATCAAATAGTCATTAGCATGGCCTGAACGAAAGTTTAACAATTATTTTGGAAATTTTGTTACAGCTACGACATTACGAACTGATTCAATAAATGTGGTCACAAAAGTTGCTTTTTTTCCACTTCAATAAAATATAGCGGTAATTATTTAAACTTCAAATTTTAAAAAGATGTTTCATACTCGCGATGATGTGAAACTCCGAAGTAGTTGCGAAAAATAAACATTCTTGGCTGCGTCGTAAAATTAATTTTAGCTCTAATTATGCATCACCACACTTACCAGTCAAGTTTCAATCAAATTTGTTCACCAGCACTGAGTGCTCGGTGTAACTGATTTTCCAATAACCGTAGATTTATGTTACATTAACGACTCAACTCCATACATAAACATTGGCATGCTTACGTAATGCTACCACGTCTAAATCAACTTCTCAATGTCTACCATACATTACATTCATTTAAGGAATGGGTCCAATGATCAGATCAATTTTATCGCTGATGTACAAGTCCATTTCATCTTGTATATTGGTTAGACATTATTGCTGAATGACCATGTTTTATTGAACATTTTATGTATTTCACCTTCTACATTACGACCGGGAAAATCTACAGTGTGCTATATACATTGCTGAATTGTTGTCAAGCTTCGTTTTCTGTTATAGAATTTTCACATTATTCGAATGCGGTCATGGACTAACCTAAAGCAGTCAGCACGGTTATCGGATGCTGGGTATATATGACATTCAACATGAAGCCAACTGAAAGTAGATTTGCTTCTTCCACAAGTTAATGTATTTAGTGAACGTATCATTACTTAATGGAGATCTTTTCTATGTGTATTTTAATTTCAATGTCACATAGCTATGCAAATTTTTCAAGTAATGCGTTATTCTTTTAATTTAGTAGCAGAAGCCAGATTATGTGTCCTTAAAAGTTTTAAATTCAAAAGCTCTTAAGAACATGTTTTTGCTGAATTTAAATCTTAAGTGTTGTTAGTCGGCTACAGACTTTATTTTTTCTCACGATTAAAACAGCCTACAGCCCAGGCAAGGATGCCTTCATAATAATATTCTTATTCCGCAGTCTTGTAACTTTTTGAAGTTCCGTGAGTTTGCTTCCAAAATTAATGCTATCGCTTGAGGTGACGCTATCGATGATAATACGCAGAAGTTTGTTTAAATAGAACCTTGTGTTCAAAGTTTTAATTTCCTGAAAAATTACAGCGCTGTTTTCAAAACAAAATTACGTTATGTTAAAAAAATTGCGTCACAAATGCCGGACCCACCAGCGGAATAATTTTTCAACACTTTCAGTTTTTACACGTAAAAATTCAAATTTACCTTAAACAATTTACACAATAAGAAAAAAATTCAAATTTTTACAGCGCAAAAACTGAAAGTACAGAAAAAAAATTTTCGGAGAAAAATTTTCTTGAAAAAAATTTTTCTCTAAAAAAAAATTTTCTCCGAAAAAAATTTTTCTCCAAAAAAATGTTTCCCTAAAAAAATTTTCTACAAAAAAAAATTTTCTCCGAAAAACATTTTCTTTCCGAAAAAAATTGTTCTCCAACACCTTTGGCTACCATCGCAACACTTCGTATCACCTTCGGCTACCTTCCGAATACTTTGTGTCACCTTCGGCTACCTTCGGAACACTTCGTGTAACCAATTCTTCTCAGTGATTCATATAACTTTCCTGGAGAAACCCACTATCTAGGTATTCTTATTCAGAGATGGTGTCATAAGATGGTGTCACTTTGACAGTTGGCAGCCATTTTCTTACGATACAAAAAAATTCTCCTGACCGAACTCTATAACTTTCTAGAAGAAACCATCTCTCTAAGTAGCGTCATTCCGGAGCTAAAATTCGAAAACACAAAGAAGTATAATTTATAAACTCTATAACTTTCCCGAAGAAACCAACTCTCTAGCTATTGTCACCTCGGAGCTAAAATTCGAAAACTCCGAGGATTACCTGAAAAACCCTCAAAATTGACCATTTTTCCACATGACACGGCTTTTCCAGAATTTTCCCGGAAAAGCGGCATATGAAATTTTTCATTTGGCGCCGAGACTGACGTTCCCTGAAAATTTTAAGGAAATCGCTCGGGCGGTTCTCGAGAAAAAAAAGTAGATAAATACATACATACATAGAGACATAGAGGCATAGATAGATCGTTGACACACAACACAGGAATAAAATTGTTAAAAATTGTTAAAAGATAATTTTACCATTAATATATCGAAATTGGTCATCTTTGATTGGCGATATCTCGGCTCGTTTTCAACCGATTCTGATGAGTGAGGGCTCGTTTGAAAGCTGCTGCGACGTAGTTTTTTTTTAAATATTTTGGAGGGGCGAGGGGAAAAAACTCAAAAGTTCGCCTATACATCGTGTCTTGTCCCAAAGGTTTTTGTATGGAGTGTTTTGGGTTTGTCTACGTTTTTTTTTTTGGGTGTGGGGACTGCGTAACGCGGTGACGTGACATTTCTCCGCCGCAAATAACGCCCGGGGCGCTAATAACACCCGTCCGGGCGTTAATAACGCCAGCACTCCGGGCGCTAATAACGCCCGGGGTGTTAATAACGCCCGCACTCCGGGCGCTAATAACGCCCGGGGTGTTAATAACGCCCGCACTCCGGGCGCTAATAACGCCCGGGGCGTTATAAACGCCCGCAAGCCGGGTGTTAATAACGCCCAGCTATATAATTCGGTACACGGTCACTATTGAGCTTCAAGAAAGTTATTTAAATTCAGAAGCTTAGGACATTTCAATGTACACATCTCGTTTTGTATTGTTTTTATTCATCCCTTTTACTCAAATTTTTAAATTTCAAAATCGTAGTGCTCAATGACTTTCATAAAGTTTTCATGTAATTTTTTGATTTCTTATTGACAACTTTTTTAAAAATAAAAGAGCAGAGAAAGAAATTTTTCCATCTAGTGGCATTCTGTATGATTCTCCTAATCAATCCCTTCCAGTGACGTTCTGTACATTCCCTTTAGTCAACTCTTTCTAGTGACATTCTGTATAAGGAAAATGTTCCTCTTACTAAACTCCTTCTAGTGACATTCTGTATAAGGAAGATTTTCCTCTAGTGCCATTCTGTATAAGGAAAATGTTCCTCTTACTCAACTCCTTCTAGTGACATTCTGTATAAGGAAGATTTTCCTGTAGTCAACTCCATCTAGTTGCATTCTGTATAAGGAATATTTTCCCCTTAGTCAACTCTTTCTAGTGACATGCTGTATAAGTAAAGTGCGGCCAAGGTTTATTTTCCACTTTTTGGAAAGACACCAACAGTGACCATTTTCTAGTTGAAATTTTCGGCCTTTGAAACTGCATCATGTTTTTTTAAAGCCGTTAGAAATCATTGTACATATAAACGTCATCTATATATTTCACGTTTTACACCTCTAAAAGGATAAGGCTGTAACTATCAACATTCTTAAAAAGCTTATTACACAAAAAGTGGGAAAATAAACCTTCACTGCATTTTAAAATTTTCCTCTATTCAACTCCTTCTATTGACGTTCTGTATAAAGAAAATTTTCCCCTTAGTCAACTTCTTCTAGTTACATGCTCTATAAGTAAAGTTATTCATTAAAGTGCCATTTTGTAGCGTTTATCCAATTATTCAGCTGGGCGTTATTACCGCCGGCGTATGGGTGTTAATAACACCCCGGGCGTTAGTAGCGCCCGGAGTGCGGACGTTAATAACACTCCGGGCGTTATAAGCGCCCATAGTGCGGGCGTTAATAACACCCCGGGCGTTAGTAACGCCCGGGCGGGCGTTAATAACGCCCCGGGTGTTATTAACGCCCCGGGTGTTATTAACGCCCCGGGTGTTATTAACGCCCCGGGCGTTATTTGCGGCGGAGAAATGTCCTGCCACCGCGTTACGCTCTCCGCTACCGCTTCGAGCATGATAAATGAGGTCAGGCGAACGAACAGATGAAAATGTTCAGTAAAATATCTTTGACCTGCTTGCTTTCAACTAAAATCACGGGATGTCACCTAAAAACAACTCAAGTAATTTGTTGATAGATGGGTAAGGTGTCGTGCACATACGACGAAACGCTAAATATAGGATTTTTCGACATCGCCCCCCTTCCTCTTGTCACACTGCGTCAGACTTTGCTTACTCTTCCTTAATATTACGTCACATATAACATTTTTCGCATTTTGACTTTATCATCGATGTCAACCATGCAAATCTAAAATCACAAAAAAACTTGCCAGTTGTTTACATGGTATAGTTTTGTAATGCGTTGCAATTTTTTTTCGTAGATAATAAATTTTCAGCTAGGTGTAGATAGTATACACTTTAAAGTTACTGACTAAAAATAACATACGGCTAGGCAAAATAGATGAATGCGCCTTCATAAATCTATTCATAAAGAACAATGATTTGGTAGACCTGATGATTCAAGCGCAAAGTGTAAAAATATTGAAACTATAGGAAAATGCAAGTTTTCATTTTCTGAATTAAAAAAGAAAGATAACGAGAGTGAGAGCATTTTTCGATTTTAACGTCAAAATGATGGACAATATACAATTACTTAAAGTAATGACTTCCATCCAAGAATTCTATGTAAATTAGAGAAAAATTTAAACAGCCAAATATTTTCAAAAATTTCGCGTGACGTAACACGGCTCTAGACCCCCTCCCCCCTGTCACACACTGTCACGCGAAGCCGAACACCCCTCCCCCCTCGGAGCGTGACATACTTTATGAACGGCCCCATACTCATCAAAGTGCAATGTTCTAAACAGGGTTAGCAGTTGAAGGTGTCTGTGCCGCCACGACTTTGGTTAAAGGCTGACTTTTACTTATAACTATAACAAAAATCTACATTGTCCTCATAATCTAATTGTAGCCGTGGATCGAATGAATTGCATCTCGAAGACATGCACGTATAGTCTATGCTTGGTGTGTATTATGTCGTGTGCACTCTCTGTGACACAATCCCCCGCATGTGCAATGTGCAATACCTCTAGGTTTCGAGCAATTTTATTTCTTTTTTCTGTTTAGGATAAAACAAATTGCGCGCAAGTCAATTTCAAAGTCCTATTGGAAGATGAGAACCTTTAGGGATAGTTTATGAGCCCAGATGTTATGTCACGCTGTTTTTTCGATTTTTGAATATTGTGCAAAGTTGATTACTTTTTACTTCAATTATACATTTTCCTATCCATATCCATCATCTATTATCGTAACTGACACTTATCATTCCATCGATCTTTCTTTTGCAAAAATTTTTCTTATGCATTGTGAACCATCATCGATATTAATTTGTCCACGGTCCATCTTCGTGTCCGTCGTTTGTAATAGCCGTCAGCAGCTCGTTCGTCATCTGTGTTGTTTGCAATGGTAATTCTACAAAAAATCATGGGAAAACGCTAATCTTCAATTTTTTTGTGGTTACACCTTTTAAAATCACACTTTCAGTAACCCTCCCCCTCAACAGCAGCGTGGCGTAATAGGTCAACAGCCAGCCCTCTATACGTCAAACTATTCCCTTCAACTATCAACTATTCCCTTTCAAATCAAACCAAAGCTCCAAATTCAAATGTCATACTTTTAAAGGCCTCAAAGTTCTGTTTCCAAGATCCATTAAATCTCATGAGTGGAAAAATTGTTGACCAAAAACTCGAAATCAGTTTTTCGCTTCGCGTACACATCGTTAAAACATTTCACTACTTAAAATCTTCTTTATGTAAATCGCGTGTACTTCTCATTTTCGTCATAATTTCGTTTTATTTTTCCCTTTAGCTGAGAGCAAGCGAAATAGGAAGACTAATACATACTTTATCTATTATGACATTTGCATATAACAGGAACTCAGGCCAAAACCATCAATAATATTTTCCCCAAGATATTCGTTCACGCTTCGAAAGAAATCTTATACTCTTTCGGAATTTAATTCAAATTGAAAATGTGATTTATGAAATGTATGGATACCTATACTTTTCGTCGCTATACACGCGTTACATATGGGCCAAAGTTATAACTTATGTTATTAGAATATCTAGTGAGAATATGATAAATGACAAAAAAGTTTGGTTTAAATTATTTTCGTTTCAGTTATAAATTGTTTAGCACTCAAGAAGTAAACGGAACATTATCAACAATAGCACACGAAACTTGGAGTATACACGTTTCTTATGCTAAAACGTTTTGCAAACATAGGTTACATAAGGAATTGCCTTAAAGCGTTTGAAATTAGACGAATTAGACCGTTACGAATTATCATTAACTTGAGAATTTCATTTATTTTTCTAACTTATAAGTGGAAATACAATGGGCAGCTCGAAAGCGGGATAACATTTCTTAAACGTTGCGGTCTCCAAACATTGTAAAAGCACTTTGAAGTCAATTTATTTTTCAAAAACATGATATCTAAAAATCGATACCGAGGTGCGGGAATCATAAACTGATAAATCTAATAGATGTTGTTGAGGACATCTGATGGTAATGAATGAGCAGGACATCTTTTTCAGTATATAAGGAAAAGAGCTATTGGCGGGCTCTAGGATGAAGGCTGGCATAGTTTTTGAATTAAAAACAATACAAAAAAGTGGATTTGAACTTTTGGAGGACGTTGGCATTTAACACATAAACCCTATCCGGTTCCCATATGTTACCGAGAATTCAATGTTCTACTCGATAATCTATAGTGTACAATAAACACTTTATGTTAACCGTGCGTAGGCAAAAATGTGCAATGGATTGTACTCGTAATATGTGTACGGTTCTTATTTATATTTTTATTTGTTTAAGCCAATAAAGCTTTTGAAAAATTGCATGAAGCATTTTATTTGAATGGAAATGGATGCGACCCAGATAACACCCAGTTATCCCATAACGTGGAAACTTAATACTTCGACTCAATGGAATAAATATATACTCAAGTTAAACTGTTAAACATGTTATAAATCAATTTAATAAAAATTACAAACATATTTTTATTACGTTCATTTCATTGAATCTGAATGAATAAAATGAAATTTTAAAGTCAAAAACATAACTTCCCGATAAATTTTCACTTAAAAAGGGGATATAAAATACATTCAGCAAACACAAACATAAATTAATTCAGAAGTCGTTGAGTCAATATCAAGTAACAGAAGTATCGGAAACAGTTGAAATTTATAAAGTGACTAGGAGTATTGATTATTTACTTATACTTTGTGTTTTTACATTGAAGTCTTTTTTGATCAACTCACCAAAAATATTTTTAATTCAAAAATGATTTCCACTTCCTCTTTAATTCCATCATTTTGCAGTAACCGTTACAAATCAACAGACAAAGTCAACGCGCAATAAACTACGAGGGTGTTAAACAAACGTTACCAATACATAAACAAGATTTTTTATTATCAATAAAATTAACAGACATTTTTGCAGTATCGACAATAATCTGAATTTGGTTTGTGGTGCAGAGCAATGCAGGCGATAGCACGATTTCGGAGTATATGTTTTCACTTCGCTAGGTTTAACATGTTCATGTTAGTAAAATATAAAAAATAAAAAAATGTTGGGATGGTGAAGCTAAAATTCTCAAGGGATCCGTCAATCATTCGTTGGAAAGCTGGCAGTCAATTAATATTCGTCATGCGTTTTTCTTTGCTCAATGTTAATTGTCCACACGTTCGCTTATATTGTTTTAAAAATAATGGCTCAATGAAAAATCACAACAAAAACCTCTTTAAAGGTAGAGTGTGACGCAGTCCGTGAGTCTGCTTCCAAAATTAATGATATCGCTTGAGGTGACGCTATCGCTGATAATACGCAGAAGTTTGAATAGAACCTTGTCTTCAAAGTTTTAATTTCCTGAAAAATTACAGCGCTGTTTTCAAAACAAAATTACGTTGTGTTAAAAAAATTGCGTCACAAATACCGGACCCACTAGCGGAATAATTTTTCACCACTTTCAGTTTTTACACGAAAAATTTAAATTTACTCTAAACAATCTACGCAATAAGAAACAAAAGTCAAATTTTTGCAGCGTAAAAACTGAAAGTACAGAAAAATTATTTCGTCGTTGCAGAAGCTGGAAGTTTTAGAACACTTTTCACACGATAGAAATTAGCGATTTTTTTATGGACACACCAATCTATTTATTAAAAAAAGATTCAAAACTCCACAATTAAACACAGCACAACAAATTATCAAAACGTAATAACAATTGAAATTATTTTAACTGAAGTAAAACACTAATTTGTGAGATACTTCACTAGAAAATCTAAAATTTTAAAAAATATACTGAAGTGCTGCTACTGTCAAAGCCGTCAATCAAAACAATGGATGATAATGTAGGTAAAGATGATGAAAATCAAGATACGGTTGACCAGTACGGTTATTTCAAAAATAAATTGAGTTTTCGAAAAAATTGAATTTTCAAGAAATTTAAAGTTTTTGTGAAAATTCAAAATTATCAAGAAGACCCAAATTTTTGAAAAATCCCAATTCTTTTTCCAAATATAAATTTTTGAGAAAATAAAAATTTCAAGGAAATCTCAAAATTACAGGAAAATATAAATTTCTAGAAAAATTTCAAATTATCAAAAAAATTAAAAATTTCAAAAGAATTAGACTCTCTAAGAAAATTGGAGTTTTATAAGATATGCGAATCCCCGAAATAATCGAACTTTCTGCAAAATTAGGCTTTTAGATTTACAATTGCTATCCAGCGCGGAAATGTGGCCTCGATTCTCGGTACAATTCCACCAAGTAAAAATTTGGCGGAAATATTTTATTTATAATATTATAACTGAATGGTATTAAATAAATTGCGATTATTGGGCTAACATTTGCAAGAAAATTCAAATTGTTGAAGTAATTTCTAAATCCAACATTAAATAAAAAATAATGCGAAGAAACAAATATCGATCTATTCCGAAATTTGCTAACAACAGAGTCATCAAACAAATGTGCAAAAATTTTAAGTCAGAGAACGTTTCAATTTTACAAAAAAAAATGCGCCAATTAACGAACTCAATGAAACTGCATTATCGATATACATTTAGCAAAAGCCAAAAGCGACAACACTAAAACTGGGTGTGGGTTTTAGATCTCAAAGAACTCGCAGAACCCACAAATCGCAAGTTTTGTATAATTTTTCATTTGGATCGATTGTACTTCGGGACTGACGCGTAGGGACTTCAGCATGTCAAACGGCCCTTTTCAGGACCAATGGGATACATGTAAACAGCCTCCACGTGGCGTATCCTGGGTAACAATACAGTTAGCGAATGTTTACATGAGTAAAGAAGTGAATTTCTCTAATATAAATATTGGTTTTTAGAGCGCAAGAAAATTTCAAATTTCGAAACATTCAACACCTCCCATTTCCAAAGGGGAGGGGGATGAGCGCCGATAAAAAATATATATATATTCGTGTACAGGGCGTGAGCGTCTATCGATCCCTACCCCTTTCTCCTCCTCCCGGAGGTAGTCCACTAAACTTAAATTTTACCTTCGAGTCAAGCAAAATGCCAGCACATAGTTCATGAGCACAGGATTACTCTAAAGTAGTTCATTTGCTGATGTGGCAAATATTTCTCGATATAAGAGTTTGGAAAAACACAGTCGAATGTGTTTTTGAATAACTCTCTGTGTTTTCTGTGAAATTCGTCTTTTGTATGCTTAAATGTGTTGTTATCTACAATAATTAGGCTAAGCAACAAATGTCAAAATTATCTTGCATCTCATTTTTCGTAATTCTTAAATCTAATGAAAAAAAGGGATGGAAGATAATTTTGACATTTGTGGTTTAGCCTGCTTATGTAAAAATTCGCTCAATATAAAGTGATAAAAAGTGTGAATCTATATATATGATATTTTTCGCCTGACAAATGTGAAAAGTTTAATTTATAACTGACCTTGGCAAAGAAAACTGCAACTCGAATGAATTGCGGCCTTCGCTGCGCTCTGGCCACAAACTTCACTCTCGTTGAAATTTTTTTGCTTGTGCCACAAACTTTACTCTCTGCTTTGGCCACAGACATCAACCTTGTTAAGTAATTTTCTATTTTCTCCCCTTGTCTTGAAAATACCTATTTGATGTAAGAATAATGTATAATGTAAATTTTGTGTGTTTCATGGAAAATTCGTGGATAATTCACGTAAAATTAATTTACAATTTAAGTAGATCATATGAAAAAGATGGATTATTAATGTAACAACTATGGATTTTGCAACATTTTTTTCCATCATTTTTCCATTCCAAATTAAAAAAGCATTTACATCATTTTAACATGATCTGCATCATTTTTTCTTTATTTACATAAATTTTACATTTTTTTCACATTAATGGAAAATTTATAGAGAAAGAAAACATTAGGATGCTCGATACACGGCATTCTAGTCTATCGAAGGACAATTTTCTTACAAACTAACAGTTTAGGTGAAAAAAATTATCGCCAATCGTAAATATTGTTGTTAATAATATGGAGAGTTTTTGTATGTAAAGGTTACGTAAATCATGTCGTATTCGGTCGAAAAAACATTTTAGTAGAACAAATTTTGTTCTAAAAAAATTGTCGTAGAACAGATTTTGTTCCAAAAAAAATTTCTTCCGAATATCACTTACAAAACGAAAAATTAAATGCAAATAATTTTTAAATTGTAATGTAAAAATAATGGTGGAATAATGTAGAAAAAGCCATAAATGTTACGTTAATCAACCATATCATTTCGACGTGATTTACATATACTTTACGTTATTCATCCGTTACATTATTTATCCATAAATTTTCCATTGATGTAAAAATAATGTAAAATGATGTAGATCATAATGATGTATGGTTTTCTAACTTAGAATGTAAAAATGATGGAAAAATAATGTAGCAAAATCTATCGTTCTTACATTACTTATCCTTCTTTAGTACATCTTTTTACATGATCTACATAAATTTTACATGAATTATTCATGAAACATATACGAAATTTGCATTATTCTTACATCAAAAACATAATTTTGCCGAATGTAATTCTCTTTCGACGAAAAGATACGTTCTATACATTTAAACATTTTTTCCATTCATTGCTGCTTTGCTGCGTATGAGGGGAAGGAAGTCTAAAAAAGGTCATTTCTTGAGTACATTCTTTATGGGTGGCCCCTAATGTGCTATGAAGACAATTAAAAATTACTATGACAGCTTTTTCAATAATTGGCGGCGAATTTACATTAAGGTCGAACCATTCCAAATTTCTTACTTACCTAGAACCTTACTTTACATACTACTACCTAGGACCTATTTTTTATAAATTTTCGAGTTACTTTAGTAATTTATTGATACAACTCATACACGTAACAATGGAATTATTTTTTCATTGACATGACGCTTCAGACATCAACACATCTAGAACAGTTGCGTTATGGAGTCCAAATGAGATTGACTTATGCTATTCTTACCTTCTGTGAACCATCAACGAGAACAGAGAAGTAACATAGAAATATTGTCGACTGCTAGCGCTATTCACCATTTCTATAATTCACCTTGCTTTCTTTTATTACCCTTACCCCAACGGATGAACTAATGTGTATAGTAAAAGTCATGAATTATTTCTCTATATCCTTGGCGATACAGAAATGTGTCAGCTATTGTTGAGTAAGTGTATATAGGAAACATTTTACGACTAAATTTATTCTGGTGCGAAATATAAATGAGGATTGATGACCCAATTTTCAACTCGTCAAATGATGAGCGATGTTTTCTCCTGATTTTTCGCGAATGCTAAATTGTTAAGTTTACTTCCCATAACTTATTTTTAGTTGTTGCATTTATTATTAACCAAAGATTTGAGAACTCAGAAGCATCAATGCGAAATTCGGCTTTAAAAGAAAAACGATCGAGCAGTATACGGGAACTTAAAATTCAGCCCAATACGTCGAGATTAAGACTATTACATTTTAAAATCGTAAACCTTATTCCATTCATGCAAACTATTAATAACTTCCGAATTGAAGATGGGTAACAATGTGAAATTGATATGTTTTACGCCTGTTTAATATAGATATCTCATAATGAGTTATCATTTGAGTTTACAGCAAAAAAATCCATTTTAATATTTCCTCGAGATAATTTTCATCGCACGTCAAAAGTTCTTTTCGAGTTTTTTTTTTATCAGAGATTGTTGTATGTATCTATACATTCATTAAAATGAAACAACTTGTTTCGTATTCGGTTTTATTGTGTCATCAAAATACTTTATTAAATACGAATTTTTGTGAATGCTGCTAATCTTTCATAAACTAGAAACTTTTGAAAAATATTTTATCGCAAAAAACAAACATTATAGTCAGTCAATGCATTTCCCAACACTTAAAGTTAGTGTTGGGAAATGCATTGACTGCCTATAACAAGCTAACAACATGGTCAAAAACCATCACATTCTAATTAAGAATTGAATTCCTAGTTTCGTTTAGAAGATATCGAACGTAGTGCTTCGAAAAGGGGTCTATTGCGTTTACCACGACGTTTGTAACCGGTCGAATTTCGATCTGGGAGTAGGGGGGGGAGCATCGATCATGATCCTTAGATGGGGAATCAACAATAAAACATATGCAAGGGACCCGTACGTATCAGAATAGATGCGACAAAGGAGTTGATGTTACGAAAGACTCGAACGTATTTGAGTAAATAACTGTCCGTCCGTCCGTCCGTCAACACGATAACTCGAGTAAGACTCAACCGATTTTCAAAAACTTTTTTTCCCTGAAAGGTAATCGAAAAATCTTTTATGGGATAACTCGAGTAAATCTTTTCCGATTTTCAAAAAAAAATTTTTGCTTTAAAGATCTGGGCATTGCCGAAAATTTATGGAAGAAGTTTTTTTGATTTTGAGCCCTTGGCCTTAGCTAGGGCACCAAAAACGAGTCTCTGCTAGGGCCCAATATGTTTTTTGTACATAACTCGAGGATACAACTCTTCCGATTTTCAAAAAAAAATTATAATCGAAAGGTCAAGAAATGTTTCACATTTTATGGTAGAAAGGTTTTTGATAAGATGCCCTTGGACTCAGCCAGAACCCTGAAAGTATACCCAACGTGTTTTTGTTTACATAAATCGGGTAAATCCTTACCGATTTTGTTGATTCTTTTTCTGTTTGAGAGGTGACCAAGTACCGAATCATACACTTACGGAAATATATTTTTGCATCAAATAGAATTTTGTACTTCTGCGCAGCTTTTTAACACTGCAAAAACGTGCGCAGAAGTACAAAATTCTATTTTATGCAAAAATATATTTCCGTAAGTGTATTCAAAAACAAATTTGGACCCTGGGCCTGTGCTTAGGGCTGAAGTGGGCCTGAGGTCGCCCCTAAGGTCGGTTGGCCTTAACCAAAAATTTGTTTTTCTATTTTACCCGTTTCGTATTTTCTTGGACTGTCGTTGGACTTGCCACTGTAGTAGAACGTATAGTCCCTACTGGCCATAGAAACCTTTCCAGGCCATCTAGTTTCCTGCACTGCTGTAATATCAAGTTGTGCCGCTCTGAGCGCACTTGGGAGCCGCAACGAAGATCAAACATTTCAATCTTCCTATTTTCCATTGTCCTTTTTCCGTTGCTTGAGTAATTGACGTTTACCCTGTCCGATCCGAGCCTGTGTTGTTGAATTCATAACCGGTGTCCATTTTTTTACGGGAGGTTAACCAAACGTGTAACCTACTTTCGTTTCCCCGATGACCTGTAGGAAAAACATCAGGCAGCACTCTTAAGTTTAGTACAAAACTCCGAAGAGAATTGAGGTCCCGGGGACTAACGACGTGGACGTAAGAAGAGCACTTGATAGTTTGACAGTTGCACGCCTGGCACATGACCCGGATTACCACACTCCGCTCATTCATATTCAATCAAGCGCTACCCTATCTACCTACCCAATTCTAACCCGTGCAATTATGTAATTTTTGAGAAATAGGTTGCAAAGTTAGTTGTATGCTAACCCGAAAACAAAGTATGGCGCCACCGACAGGGGTACTCTACTTCATTGTTTGTCCGTATTAAGCTATGGAAAATGAACGAATGGCGCCATCGACAGTAGGCTAGCAATCCAAACCACACTCTATTATTGCACAAAATAAATTTACTGGAAAATTCAGTAGCACACAGAATTGCGAGGAGGGGGCGCTTTTTGTTCGAATACCAAAATAAACAATTTAAAGTGATGAGCAGAGAATTTTTACGCCAGCAAGCTTTCTTAGTAGCAAAATTGTGATGAATTTCATGGAGAATACTGCGCCAAAATTTGAATTTCCATTCTTTCGTGTTCCCCATGAAATTGTTCATTGAAATTTCTCAGATGGAAATAGATAGATTAATTCGATTTTCGTAGAAAACAATATCAATTCCAATTATTATTCACTTTAAAATAAATACTCATATTTATTTGAATATTCTTGTCATAGATGGCTCGTGTATCTACGAGTATGCGACAAATCTAATTTTCAAAATAGCAAATGACAGCTTTATGAAAATTAAAGGATATAATTATGGAATTCTCTCCAGGACGAACTTTGCCAATTACAGTGATTCAACAGAAATGCATATACACAACAGCCAGAAGCATCCAAAACATAACAACAAATTCAATTGTGGATTGGATTAGTTTGTTATAACAAACTGTAACTTTATAAATGGAAATGATATTTACAGATTACAGTTAAGTACAAAGGAATTATTATTATTAATTTAGTGGCGAATATTATATGCAGATAAAATCTGAACTCAAAATCAAATTTATATTAAAACTGTAATAATGTCAGGAATGAAATTAATGATTATTTTGATAATTGGATAATTTGACAAAAAAAAAAAATAGTTCACACCTGCAATCTCAACATGAAGTCAAATGAAACCAATATTGTTGAAGCGTAACAGAAACGTCTGTACTTTACACATAAATGTTTACAACATAAATTCGTTGAAACCACTCTGCGATATACAAAACCAACTTGCCGGAAGTGACACGATTGCACTTAAGTTATAACTGTTGAATGGGATTGCTCTTCCTTAGAGAGATGTTATGATTTCACTTTAATAATAAAACATAAGGATACGTAGACCCGTACGATTCCACATAAAGCCTTAATGTCATTAACTCTAAAGTGTAGAAACCGTCCGAAGTAACAACGGATAAAAATTAATTTTTTTCGTTTTAAAGAAACACAAAACTCTTTAACAATAAAAAATTTTGTTACAAATTCAGGAAATTTCCAGAATTCTGCAGACCCTAGATGGTCGTTTTTTTTGCTGTGTTTAATGTTCATGGTCAATTCTTTTTTCAAGGACTATACAGCTATGCACAATAAGAATTACCCATTTGTCGGTTCCTCCTTCGTTCTTATAAAATGTCCAAAATTTCTAGTATTTTTTGATTTTATCAATGCATCTAGAATTACATCTTGAATAAAACATTTTTTATAATTACGGTCTGATCTGACAGTGAGGCGATGATTAAAGCGCTCATGTCGCCTGTCGTGACATCCAACCTAGGGAAACGAGAAACCGGATGAGCTGGCGAGGAAGGGCTCGGCAACATCGAGAATGCGTGAAAGCGATGAAGAATTGGATGAGGTCGGAATTCGCTAACTATTGGAGCGACTATGAAGGAGGAATGCACACGAAGCGTTCCTTCCCGGTGCCCGATGGAAGAGATGGAAGCAGGGTTTATTATTCGGAATTAAAATTCTGAAAAAAATCCTAAAATTCTTAAAAGAAATTTTAAGAATTTTGGGAATTTTAAGAATTTTGGGAATTTTAAGAATTTTGGGAATTTTAAGAATTTTTAGGAATTAAAATTTCGAATAATAAGCCCTGGATGGAAAAGAACTGCTAAATTTGGACAGGGGACTCATCAAGAGGGAGGTGGGTGCGATTACTATGCTCTGCGGATTGAACAGGCCCCTGGGAAAAATGGGAATCTCTAACGATCCCATCTGTACCTGCGGTCTAAGTGAGGAAACGGTCGTTTACAATATATGCGAGTGCCCAAAGTTCTCCTCACTGAGGCTTAGGAATCTAGGAAGTCATGTGGTCCAACCTGCAACAGTATCCAAGATGAGACCAGCCGTTCTAGACAGGTTCCTGGTCGGGGCTGGGAGGCTTTCAATATTTACGAAACAAAGGATCATCAGATCTGTGTTTCAAGGACCAGGAATGGCCCAACCCAAAGTGATAAATCTAAAAAAAAAATATTGTAGTGCCGTTCCGCACTTCTACGAAAAAAATATATCTTTTCGTAGGTTGAAAGTTTATATCAATTTTGGATTTTTAGCGGACGTCCGGGGGTTACTGGGAAATCGTCAAAGGCCAAAATTTTTTTTTAGTAAAGTTTCAGTTCAGACAAATCTCATGGGAACGTATGATTAAATCATTGGTTAGTGGACATCATGTAAGTATACTTATTATTATTTAACCTGTCGTAGGTCGCGTCAGTAGTCTTTCTGTCACACATCCTCACTCTCTTTAACTATAAAAAATCTAATCAAAATCAAAAGAAAAACAATGGATCCTTTCTCTCGTCCGTCACAATCGTCCTTAGTATCGTGACCAAATCAAACTCAATGAAAATAAAAAATTAAAAAATTTTTTCCATTGAAACAAAATTAATTTAAAAATACGATTAGTCACGTACGTCAGCCCTAAAGTACCTAAAGGTACCGTTTCAACCCGCTTGTTTCAACAATCTCGAAGTTCAACTTTATATTTCCCGTGAAATGTAAATTGAAACTAGCTTATTGGGGGTCATCCTCATAAGAAACTGGACACTTTATATGATTCTCTCAGTCTTTCAATGTTAGTGTGAAAATGACAAACATAGTAGGTTGTCCAGTTTCATATGAATAGGTCCTGTATATTGCTATATTGGGAAGTCTGTATCGGCATTGTTGGGAAGTAGATCATCGTATATTGGGAAATGCGTATCGGCATCGTTGGGAAGTAGACCATTGTTGGGAAATCCGTAGCTAAGTATCATTGGGAAATCTGTATTGGCATTGTTGAGAAGTTGCGAGTTTGGCTCATTTCACAAAATTAATCCCTCATGTAATGACTTATTTCCGCATCCCCCACTGTAATATACTATTTTATCATTTCATGACCCAAGTAAATTTAGAAAACAGAGTAACATAGGACATTTATTGGTACACACTCGACTATTATGGATTTATTAGTCGAGGTTATTGTAAATAACGAAAAAAAATGTCCTGTGTCACCGTGAATGAAATCACCATGGAAACATGAATGAAAGTCATTCAAATGTTTGTTTTTATTACTCATGGACCCACATTTTATTGGGAATAGTTGCAAAATGTTTTCTGTGCACAATAAATGGATGAGAATTACTTTTTTTAAAGTTTGTCTCCATTTGTAATGCACAATTCGTGCACTTAAACAAAAAAAATTCTAAACAAAACATTCATTTGGATTTTGACATTCAGTTCAGAGCATACTTATCAATGCGGTGTACTTGAACT
>CM055403.1:78652220-78688605 GCA_029228625.1 Pseudolycoriella hygida | reverse complement strand
ACTTGCCATCCTCTGAAAAAATGGTTCCTAAGTACTTGAATTCAGAAACCTGCTCCAGCTCCTCCCCATTTAAATTGCAAGCTATCGCCTTCCGAGATTTGCCTATATGCATAACCTTAGTTTTCCCTACACTTATCTTCATCCCATACTCCTCACATGCAGCATTCAGGCAGTCAATCCCACCCTGTAACTCCGCGGTACTATCTGCCAACAGAATCAAGTCATCCGCATAGGCCAGAATTTTCATTATTACCTCACCCACCTTGACATTTCCCTGCAAGGTCGCCTGCTTGATGATTTTGTCCATGAAAATTATGAACAGAAGCGGGGAAAGACAACAACCCTGACGAACGCCCTCTTTAACCTCGAAAGACTCGCTAATTTCGCCGTCTATCCTTACCGCTGCCCTGCTTTCTGAGTAAATACTCTTAATGGCACGCAGTAAGCCCCATTGATACCGTACTCGCTAAGAACCCCGAACAACTTCTGCCTTGGTACCCGGTCGAATGCCTTCTCCAAGTCGATGAAGCATAGGTACAAGTCCCTGTTCTTTTCATAAAGCTTTTCGATAGTCTGCCTGAGGCAGAAAATCTGATCCTGCCACCCCCTCAGAGGCCTGAAACCACCCTGAATCTCATCCAGTACACCTTCCACTATGTTCCTAACCCGGTCAACAAGTACACTCGCGTACACCTTACCTACCACGCTCAAGAGCGATATCCCCCTGTAATTACTGCGAACCTTACGGTTGCCCTTCTTATAAATTGGAGCAATAACACCGAAGCTCCAGTCAGCAGGTACCGTAGAAGACCTCATGGCCAAATTGAAAATCCTACAAAGCCATTGGATCCCACCTGATCCGCTATATTTTATAAATTCTGTCCTAATTTCATCCACCCCTGCGGATTTTCCTGCCCTTAATCTGCCGACCTTCCGGGACACCTCATCCAGTGTAATTTCCTCCTCCACCTCCAAGCTAGGACCCGCCTCCCTCCCATTTTCTTCTACCAGATTGACAGATGTAAATAAATCCTCAAAGTAATCCCGCCAAGTCTTCAAGACTTCACCCTTATCTGTAATTAACTCGCCGCCTTTATCTAAAATGCTACTACATCCTTCTTTCACGCCACCGCGCCTAATGTCCTTAATCATCGACCAAAATTTCTTACCCCTGCCTCGGCCTGCCTTTTCCAATTCCTCCCCAAACTTCTTCCCCTCCCTGTCCTTCGCTTCAATGACTAGATCCTTAACCAGTTTACTACAAGCCTTGTAAGCATCCCACTTCTCCGCCGTCCTGTCGTGTAACCAGATCAAGTAAAGTTTTCTTTTTTCAATACAACATCCCTGATATCGGCGTTCCACCAACCCGTTTTTTTGTTTCGACCCCCGCTAGTGACACTGCCCAGACATTCCTCAGCCGCACCCAAGATAAATTTCTTAAAATTCGCCCACTCAGTCCCAATGTCCCCGCAGTCAGCTGGAAGCCCCTCAACCCCTTCGGCGAATTTTGCCATAAAACGAGACCTTACTGCCTCTTCCCTAAATTTGCCCACACGAAATTTGCGACTTACCACCTTCTTCCTTTTAGTCTGACAGAGTTTCCCAACCGACAGATGGGTACCCAAAAAGTAGTGGTCAGAACCAAAAGTGAAACCCCTGAAAACCCGTGTGTCCCTGACCACCTGTCTCCTGTCCTGTTCTATAATCATGTAATCAATGATGGATTTGTGATCCAAACCCTCCTTGACGTACGTATACCGATGGATCCATTTGTGCCTATAGAAAGAGTTGGTTATTGCTAACCCATTGAAATCACAAAAATCTAACAACCGTTTACCATTTGAATTCAGAGTTTCTTCCCCAAATCTACCCACTACCCTTTCATAACCTGAGTTGTTTTTAAAGTTTCCTATTCTTGCATTAAAATTCCCCATCAAAATCAGAGATTCATTTCCCTTTTTGCTAACCACGTCCCCCAATTGTTCGTAAAAAATGTTTCCAACTCCCCAATTTGCCCTACCAGACTGAACCCCGGACAAAAACACCTTATACCCGCCTACGTGTTCTTCCGTCTGTCCCTTCGTCCTAACGTCACTCAACGCCAATATGTCTATACCGTAGTCCTTTGCCAGATCCACTAATTCCTCCCTGCGATTCCGAAAACCCCCATTAACGTTTAGACTCCCAATAAACAAACCACCAACCATTTTGCATTGCCTGACCGTCAACGATGGGGTACCTGTCAAGTCGAGCGTTGGTCGTACCCCGTATCCAACACCCGTCCGAGGCTGTGTGTAATTGTTTTTACCGAGAATGAATACAGTGGGACGGCCTGGTAAGCCGAGTCGCACCGGAAGTACAAGTTTTAATGGGCACCAAGAAGGGCTGTCTGGAATGCAATGTATTCGTTTGTTTATATTTTTGCCAAACCGACTGCTATGCATATAGCGAAGTCATCAACCGAAATTATGATCATAAACATTTATCAGAAGGAGGATGCCGAGAACGACAAATAAAGTACACAGTATTGAATTGATTGTTTTGCAAAGCGATGACTCGAAAAATATCACAACATTGAGGTTATGTTACCCAGACGCCATTCGGAAGTTAAAATGTAAATGTAATTGAAGTTCCAAAAACAACAAATCCCATATTAAAACGCGCCTATTGCACAGAACACAATCCAAAGCTACAGAATGGGCAACGGAGAAGGTGAAAAATAAGGAAAACCGAGCAGTTGACTGCCACGTTGCATATTCCATCACGTTGTAATGAAACACGAAAAAAGAACAACAAAATCCGCGTAATGACCTGAGTGATGCGGTACTCGACACAAAAACAATTAACAAAACTAATTATTTAAAAGAAAATCCCGGACCGAACGTAAAATTCCAAAAATAAATAAAACTTACACAGAGCAAACCGAAACACGTCCAACCCGGCGGCCATCTTGACTTGTACTTCTCTTGACTTGTACTTATACCATATTCGGTGGCACTCTAAATTCGGTGGCATATACAAATGTACCCTAAAGTGAGCCTCATGTGTAAGCCACTAAACATAAACGAAACTTCATCCCAAAACAACAAGCTCGTACTCTTACTGCGTCTTTCGTTTATTATTTTTTATAACCAAACCATTTCGATTCATTCGGGATTCGTCCTACTTTGTATTAGCGATTCAGGTAAAGTATTCGGACGGTTAATTTAATTTTGAAATTTACTTCATTTCTGTGTATACAAAATTTATTTATTGTACGGTTAGACTGTTTGACAGACACAATTTGGATGTCCTGAGAAGAATTCTCAACAAATTATGTTATTGTAAATAGGTCTTCTGGCCGGTAGAGGCCCTAATAAATTTTCAAACCGTTATTTCATTAAACGACCAGCCGATAACTTTCCCGAAGAACGAAAACTTTTTCCATTTGTCGTTCTGATGTAGAAGAAAACCGTACAAAAGTTGAACCGCTGCCAAAAATTATTGATTTCCTCTACCAGCTAGAATGCATATTTGAAAATGTAAAAGTCCCCTCCCCCTTTGTCAAAATGGTGTCAAAACTCCTCTCCCCCTTTGCGTAGTTTATGAAGGGCCTCTTACCATGAAATGCCCGAAGGTCCGAAAAAAACTTACCGATGTCGATTTCATACTTCAGGCAAGCTACTTAACGTCCAGCACGTATGTTTTTTATCAGTGTACTTAATGGTAAAAAAAAACTTAATGGTCTTATAAAGCTTGGCGTTTTATAGTATGCAATCATCTATGCTTAAGCGAAGCAACTGCCAAAATGTTTACACCCTCTATTCAAAACAAAATTGAATCACGAGACTTAAATAAATGGAGTGCAATTCAGTACCGTATCTAGACCACTTTTCTAGTGGGGCGCGCCCCCAGAACTATATCAGATACGGCACTGGCGTAATTTATTTCAAACTTGTCTGATTTAAAGGTTCTTAGAAACATTGCAGATTTGTCGTAGGGGACAATGAGATAATTATATTACATGTGATATCCCATCCCGTACACCATGCATTAAATTGTGAAACGATCAAACGAGAACGTGAGAACATGAATAATTCCAGGAAATCGTCAATAAAACACACAAAATTCCTGTGAACAAACAAGTCGTCGTATCAATGCAAGCGCAATATACGTTGTCTTATGCATTCAAACTCCACGGAACAGTGTACGCAATTGTCATATGGCTGCGTAATCTCACAAATTGTTTTGTCTAGTACGAAATGAACATTTTAAAAGAATGCATGGGAACGGATGCGGCGATATCTCACAGACGTGGGCGATGAGAAATAAAACGCGTTCGATCTGCGATTTTCGCAAAGCATAAATACCAGTTGCGATCGAGAGTTGAAAGCTAGTAGTGGTACAGCGTCCCTAAGCTGACCCAAGCTTCAGAATCTGGGTAGTTTCGGTATTCGATGCCCGAAACGAAAAAAATTACTGTACAAAAAATGTGACGCCACTCACACATGTACCACCATGGCACATTAGCGTCATCTTGGAGACGAACGAAGAAATAGATGGGAAAATTCGTTGACAAGTACAAAACCCTATTAGCTCCTCATAGATGGCGCTGACACTGGAAATGCAGTACCACACACATATGACCGGCACCGAACAAGTGTGAACGATGATAGCCTGTTGGCTCGCACAGAAAAAACGTATAATATCATCACCATGGCTGCCGAACCTGTTAGTTCTACTATCCTCCCGGCAATATCAAGCACCGAGTAACTACTACATCACATCGTTAGAATTAAGATAGTGTGTATAAGAAATGTAATTGTAAAAAATAATGAACATATCGATGTTACCATACGCATAAATAAATAAAGTGTAAAATTGGTTGTCAGTTAGCGAACAGTCGAAAATAAATGTTGGTTAGTAAACGAATAGTCGAAAGTTGGTTGTTAGTGAGTTGAATGTTCGTAGTTGGTCAGTTAATTACGCAGTCAGACATTCTATCGCGAACGGTCTCACCAATGGTGTGAAAATAGTTTTAGTGACATTTATTCGTGCCGCTTGACACAAAAACCCCAGTGTTTTATCTCATCTTCCGATAAATAGATTCCCCTATTCTGTGATCACATATCACGGGCAGAACGAGTCTCGTGCTTCACATACAGGCACCGTATCCTTGAATTGTGCAACTTTTCATTTTACCAGCTGTTTTACAAATATATTGAAAATGAGCAACGTGATTATAATGAAAAAAACATTCTTAACAAGAAAACGTTGTTTCTCGATGAAAAGGGTAGCCGTCTGCGTTGGTTCGGACACCAGCGGTTAACCAAATTCTTCCGATTTGAAAAATTGGACATCTTTTGGAAAAAGTTAGGCAAAAGATCAAAAGAAGCTTTGTTAAAGCTTTTCCGAAGGATGTCCGATTTTGAAATCGGAAAAATTTGGTTGATCGGAGTGCGGAACTCCGGTTCATCTGAATCGCACTTAAAAGTTAGAGGATTACCATTGGACGATGAAACCATCTCATTGGCGGGTGACAGGGTTGCGTGGGGGTATCATTATATTATAACTTTTACCTAATACTTCGATATATTACCATCCATGCCATCTATACGTGTATATAATACGTCGAGAATTTCACCAATATGAACGGCGAATACATATATATATATTATATGAAATGTACCTTTTCAACAACATTATAATATTTGAAACCAGAAATTCGATTATTTTCAGTTGTTGTAATCAACTCGATATATTGTTGTCCAGAAAATTTGTTGTTCAACATTCAGTTATGCATGAGTATGCATAAAATCATTGCATTTCATTTGCGAATTCTAAATTTACTTCAAAATTGATTGCAATGAACATCTCGAGTTCTCTCTATGAATCCCATTTGCCTATGGATATAGATAAAAACCTGAATTCGACATATTGCTTAGAATTGTGGTCACAGCTGGTATAGTGGTGTTCGTCAGTCACCTGGAATATTACTAATTAGCTGTTTTCAATACATTAATAGTTAGTGAAATAATAACAGTAAGTATCAATTAGAAAGTTTACAGTTTAAGAACTAAAGACCTTCGTAACAAATTCTGTGTGTTCAAGTGATGTTGAAAATTCTGTTAATCAGCCTGTTGTATCAAACATCATAAAAACTTGAAATATGCTCATAAAATACAGTGTACGTAACGAGAGTAAAGTATTTACCTGGCATAATTATGCTCAAGTAATAACTATTATGACTTTACCTTTGCATGCAGTTGCAATAATTCGAAAGGAAAAGAAACATATGCGTCGCGACCCGTATAATTCCCTAAGAAGCCTACGCCACCGTCCGTCGGCCGTAAAGATATGGCCTGTGGGGTACATGGTGTGTGCCTCTGGTTGCGTAAACTTGGCAGTTTTTTACGAATATTTCTTCAAAATTTAAGGGAACTTTTGCCCGGATTTTATCGTCCGAATTCTTCTCGTGGGCAGTTTGTAACAATTTTTTGACGACTGCGACCAACGAGGCTGTCCTTGACTTCTAGACTCCCTTATTTTGTCATGAAGGACATAATTTACCAGCCTCTCACCCATTATATATTTTTTATACGGGAAAACATAAAAAGAAACGTTATTAAGAAAACATAAAAAAATATTTGAAGGTAGAATTGTGCATTACAGTATTCAACTCGATATTATCAATAAGATGGAAAAATATTTCTTGCCATAAAACTCTTTTTTTTTTACAGAATATCAGAATTTTATTTTCCTAGAAATTCTCTTTTGATATTATTTTGCTATAAGCACGTTGTAAAGAAATATGTGAATCTGAGGGAACAACCATCAACCGTATCTCAATGAGGAATGGGTTGTTGCAAAAATAGGAGGGGTTGACAGTAAAAATGATTCGCATTCGAGCGTATGCATACGCAAATGAACAAATTCCCTACATAGACTTGGTGAGTCTTATCACAAAAAATATGATGGCATTTCTCAATATAACGAATTTATTCCAAGACAACGATTTTGACTGACAGATGAAAATTATTCTCAAACGTTCAAATAGTGACGACAAAAGAGGTCCAAAATTTTGAGCAAGTACTAGCATATACCGGGCCTTTCATAAGAAACTGGACACTTTATATGATTCTCTCAATCATTCAATGTTAGCGTGAAAGTGACATATGAATAGGTTCTGTACACATTTACATGTTTAACAAGAGGACGTCTGACGAAAGGTAAAACCTTGTCAATCATGGCAGCCTGGTGCTGAAATTCTGACTATGCCTAACTGGAAGAACAAGTGAGTGTTTAGTTAGTAACACCATCGAAGTCGGCACCAGGCTGCGTACTTGAGCTGGAAATAAAGAAGGCAGCCTGGTGCTGAACATCTGTGGAGGCAGTAGTAAGTTCTATACGTCATATAAGTTAAAATTCGGCACGAGGCTGCTGCTGCCCCCTGCATTCAAAATGGCATAGCCCAAGGACACATAGTGTATGGATAGTGTATGGGAGACGAAAGCTTTTTTACGAAGATGAGGTGCAGTGACTAAAATGACAGAAGATTGAATACCATTTGAAAATTAAGCCTAAAACACTTCCAACTCAATTTTTCAGTGTAACTATGTACCGAATTATTCGCTAGCGATGCTTTTAAATTTACAACAATCTTGTTTTCAGATAGTAAAGCTAATGAAACTTTCTTTGTGCACAGTTAGAAAAAACATTCATTTGAATAAAAAAAAATCATAGAAATATTTTCAACCTTTTGCAAAATGTGTTTGTTTTGCTGTATATGAAAGGTACACAGGATATTTAGGTAGTTATAGTGAATGTGCTATTCAATGTTACACTTTGTATTTTATTTTTATTTCTTCTATTTATCTCCTAGTAAAGTGTTGTGCAGTTCTCCGAATCAAAATGAAAAATAAAATCGACTTTGACACAAAGGTATTGTTTATTGTTATTGTAAAAATTGTTTGTACATACATTGGTTTCATATCTTTGAAGAGTTTGAGTTGAGGGGCCATTCATAAATTACGTAACGCTCTAGGGGGGGGGCATCGTGCCTAGCGTGACAGTTTGTGACAGGGGGGAGGGGAGGCACGACAGTAGCGTTACGTAACACAACATATTTCTTACAAAGATGTCGTAAAAAATGTTTAGTCGATTAAAAATTAGTAAATCGTATTTTCCATTATGTGAAGTCCGAACATCGACAGCATGGAGAAATGCCAATTTCCAACGCACTCTGTAGCACGGACCTAGGAAGTGACATAAGTCTAATAGACGACCAGGGGGGGTGTCGGGACCTTGCATTATGCTAGCGTTACAGGGGGGAGAGGGGGGGGTCTAAAAAATACCAATTTTAGCGTTACGTAATTTATGAACGACCCCTAAGATGAAGAGATACTCCATATTACTCTATTACCAGATTAAGAAATGGTACGATAGTCTAATGGAAACCCCTTTAAATCCGACTTATTTGAATCACTAGATCGAGCAACCGAGTACTGAGAACTTCTTTCCTCAAATTCTCCGACTATTCTATGTTCCTCAGAAATAGTAGATTACAGTGGGGTGCAGAAGTGATTCGTTACATGAGGGATCAATTTTGTGAAATGAGCCAAACTCAAGAGGTGTTTTTAAGCAAAAAGCTTTGAAAACTATTTTTTGACGAGTGTAGAGTTTGTATCCCGAACCGAAGGCGAAGGTGTCACGAAATGATCCAGAATGGATGACTTAGTAAGCACCCCCCACTGTATACTGTTTTAATCGGTGTCCCATCCGAAAACGAGTCATTACATGCAGATATACATGTAATGAGAAGTTTTCGGTGGGGGGAATGAACCTAAAATAAGGAAAACCAAAAATCAGGAAATACCAAATTTAGGAAAAACTAAAATTAGGAAAAACGAAAATCAGGAAGGAAATAAATCAGGAAAAACATCAAAGTTTTCAATTCCTAAGGAGGTCGCAATCTTATTTTTGGCTCTGCCCCCTAAACCCCCGCGCCTGCGGCGAGCTAATAACGCCCTGCAGGCTGCCTTCCGTGCATGGGACTCTGCCCCAAATCCTGCTAGGGGCTCTGCCCCAAACCCCGCTAGAGACTCTGCCCCGAACCCTGCTAGAGGCTCTGCCCCAAGCCCCGCTAGGGGCTCTGCCCCTTAGTCCCGCAAGGGGGGATATTCCCCCCTTGACCCCCTCGACCTCACTTCTTTTTTAAGGATTTATCACAGCCTGCGGCCTCAAAAATTAATTTAGTAATTTAATTCATTCCTAATTTTTGTTTTTCCTAATTTCAGTTTTTCCTGAATTTTGTTTTTCTTTATTTTTGGTAAATCATTTTTTTTCCTAATTTTCGGTTTCCTAATTTTTTTTTCTAATTTTTGTTTTTCCTAATTTTTGTTTTTCCTAATTTTTGCTTTCCTAATTCGTGTGCGATACCCCGGTGGGGCCCCCAACATACATGTAATGAATAATTTCCGTGAGGTGCATGTAATGACAAGTTTTCGGAGGGACGTCGATTAAAAATAGTTCTTAAATACTTATTCAGATACATGTTCTAGCCCCTCCCCATTTGAGCTGCAAACTCTGCTAAAAATTATCTTCTACCGAAATTTTCCGATATAAGTCTTAGTTTTGCCTACGCTTTTCTTTATACCATACTCCTTGCACACGATATTGAAGAAGTAAATACCCTACAGTGACTCATTAGCGCTTTTCAGGTCAACTGAGGTAATTGTGAACTGATGAACTATATATTTTTAACTAAAATTTAAAGTTTTTTCAATGGAAAAAGGTAATTGTTGTATAAGGTTACCCAATTAATCTAAGTTTGGCAACAATTCAATTCAATTCAATTTTATTAATCATGAAATTGTTACAATAAAAACCAATAAGCCCCAATGTGCAAAGCACCTCGAAGGGACATAATTTTTCGGCTAATACGTAATCCACGTAAAAGTTGAATATCAAATTTAAGAAATAAATTTTAAAATCATAATAAATTTTCGACAAGATTCAAGGCAAGAAATTTTTACAAGAAATTTTGAACAGAATATATCAATGCACAAGAAATTAACACGAGAAAAAAACTTAACGTAATGAGAAAGTAATCACTAGAAATCAAAATACAAGAAATCTTCTTTTTCAATCTTTCAATCTTCTTTTGCAATTCACCGACAAAAACGAGCTTTTCTCTGCGTGTTTCCACTTGGAAAAAATTGACGAATTTTCAATTATTTCATTCCAGCTACGGCGTAAAAACAGCTTTTACGCACTAATGCGATAATAGTTATTTATGCAACTAGTGGCGAAATGAGTTGTTTGATAATCACGTCGTGTGACAAAAACAACCAAGTTCGCAACGTGTTTCATAGAAGACTTTATGCAACAACTTGTGAAATGTGAACTTTTTATCACTAGTGATAAAAAGTAAAACCAAATACCGAAACACCGAAACAATGCATGAAAAAGTTCACTTTTCACAACGGCGTTGCATAAAAAAGTTTTGTCGCAGTGGTGCGAAAAGCGACCTCGTGCGACACCGAAATGACGCACGAAAAAGCGAGTTTTTTGTCGGTGAATTGCGATAAATTTCTTGAGAAAAATTGACCGGCGCACACCTCTAGGTGGAATGTGACGCTAAAGTACCTAGCCGGTATGGGTTGAATCCGTTGGCATAAGCAAACATAAAGATCGTACGGTAACCGTGACACTCTGACACTTTCTTTAAAAGAAAACAAAATTAAGTGTTTCTCTGATTTAGCTAACTATTTTGTATTGCTGGGGTTGATGTGTCATTTATAATCTTTCGATTTTAATAACAAAAAATTAGAATTTTTTTTTTTGTTTCTCGACGTTTCGACCTATTCCATCATCGGGAGATATCTTTATTCAAAGAGAAGAATTTTTAAACTGTCTTATTTTTCTTATGTTTCTAACTGTCTTATATATATGTCTGTAAATTGTCTTATTTATATATATAACGTATTTTTTACCTTGGATATTATCTTAGATGTCGATTCACAACAAAAAACATAAGAGACTTTTAACCAAGACAATTTTTACAAAGTTAAACAAAATGGACGAACAAACTTTTGGGATGGTATGCACTCACGGAAATATATTTTTGCATTAATAGAATTTTGTACTTCTGCGCAGATTTTTAACAATGCAAAAACTTGCGCAGAAGTACAAAATTCTATTTGATGCAAAAATATATTTCCGTAAGTGTACGCCCTATTAGTAATTGATGATTTGTATGATTTTTCGCGGTGTTTAATCAGTTTTGGGCGCAATGATCAGTTATACCAGTTTTTGATCAAATAGGTTAATTGAGTAGGATCAGTCAAGATAGGTTGGATCAGTTATGGTGTTTGATCGGATGCGTAATTAGTGTATCTCTGATATTTCCTTTTCGATTTCAACACTCAAGATTTACAAAATAACTTAAGTTTACTTTTTGGATAGGTCTCCAGCAACGATGTCGATCTATTTTTTTGGTAAACGAAATTCAACTTTAAAATATTTATTAATTATTAAGTTTCATATCGCGAACAATTGATATTGTTATAAAAAAAATTCTACCCGAAAGTAATGTAAGCAAAATTTATTTAATTTTGGCCAAATTGAGGTTTCCGGTTTGGTTATGTCGTTTGCATTCGAAATGCAACCCAATCTAAACCCATTATGCATGTGTATAACATGCACAAGTAATATAATCAACTAACAGCATATTATAATATAGCTTATCATATCATAACAACGAACCCTTTCCAAACCGTTTCTATTTTCGTTAGATATTTTCACTTCACAATAACACTGTATATTATACTAAACACATGGTTGTAGCAAATGATATGTCGATGTCGCTTCAATAACGGTATGAGAAGCGAAAATACGAAAAATCAACTGTTCAAAACAGGAGTTGTAACACAAATTTATACGGTCGTGTGCTTTTAAATTTACTTGCTGTAAAGTTTTAGCTGTTTTGCAATTTTGTCAATACAAAATACATTGAAAACAGAGATAATCTTGAAAATAGTACAACGTAAGTTTGAGGAACGAAAAACCAATGCGAGTTGAGCTGCCGTTAAAACATTAAGAATCGCGTTAGGCCCACGCAATAGAATAGATTTCTTGCTGAAAATTATGCACACATGCACATTATACAAGTGTGAGTTATTAAAAATTGTTTACTGAAGTGATAAATAAATCGAATGTTAAAAAAACACCCACTAAGATGTATTAAAAAAAAGATGGAGCAAAATTCTGTAGGCTATTCTTAACGAAATGTGCGACATCTATTATCCTCGGAGCGTTGATATAATGAACTAAAGATAATCTGCTCCAAAGATCAGAAATTTTAAATAAGCTAGTCCGCTTAGAAATTGGTAAGTAAAAACAAAGTTAACGTCAGGTAATACCGGAAGATTTCAGACGGCAGAATGGTGCTGATAAAGTGAATATGACAATGTTGGATGCGTGAATGAGTACATTTATAAATATGCACTCGGTTCCGACTCGGCACCAGGCTGCCTTGCCTACGTGATATGTATTAATAGCCTTATAGGAGGGAACCTGGGGCCGAAAATCTGTTAATGTCATGCCCTCTATATTTACAATAGAAAATCTCAAGCACGCAGCCCGGCACCAGGATGCCTTCTATAAGGCTACTTATACTTTTCAAGTAGGCAGCCTGGTGCCGCGGCGGAACTCATACTGTAAGCGTTTATCACTCCAAAATTGTCATAGAAAGTTTTTTGGCACCAAGCTGCCCACCTTGAAATTCACACCTCTGTTTGTTGCAATTTTTCTCTGTGAAAATGTTCTAGACGACGATAAGATAAGCAGTTCAGTCTAGTGCCTGAACTCCTTATTTCATCGTCACTTGGAACATTTTCTTGGAGAAAAATTGCTACGAACATAGGCCTCGTTTAGGCAACACCACGTTATGAGAATTTCGTAATTTATTTTATGTCCAAGAGAACGTGCGGCCGATTTTTGACTCTTGTTTGACACAGTACCGGGCAATATTCTTTGCCAATTAGGCGCAGGGATGTGATATTACGAAGTCTGCTCGATAAGTTTTGACCCTCAGTAGTAAAAAAAACATTTCTCGTAAAATACATCATTGCCGTCGGAAAGTTTGATCTTTTTTAGGAATTTTGAGATGTTTTGTTCGAAAAAAATTTTGCCTTCGAAAGAGAACGCCTTTACTTTCATGAATTTTCCAAAATGGAGTGTCTGACATGGGGGTAAATATTTCAAATTTTTTTGTTTTAGCGCCAAAAATGAAAAAAGTGTATTATTGCATAAACAACAACATTATAGAATGAAATCAGGATGACCATCCACCAAACTGATTTTATTAATTTTGCGGCATTTGTTACACTTCTTTGGTTTGAGGTTGATAAGGAACAAAACATCAAAATTGCTAAAAATCTTTAGAGTGAAATATAGGTTTTGAGTATTAGATGCAAATTATTCAAAGACAATAACGCTATGTGTCACGCAATGCAAAGTTTCGTCTTCTATGTGCTTATGTTTTTAAGGTGATTTATGAAACTTCAATTTGATCGCCATTAAATAAATACAAAAAAAATTGGTGCTGATCAGTATGAAGAGTTTGCTAGCAGATGAACGGAAGTGTAGTCTTTCTTAGTGGTAGAGTTGCAGATACATTCTTGCATCCTAACTAAATATGCAACATAGACAATAACTAAATTAGCAGTTCGTCAGCAGCAGATCCATTGGAAGCGAGTGTAGGTCGCTATAACTCGTCCTGTTCGAGTGTCGTACGTACGTGCTGCAAAATTTACAACTATCCATTTCTTAATGTTTTCGAGTGCAACGAGAGTTGTAATACGGTTGTTGTACGGAATGTTTCACTTTGTTACTAGAGTAGTTTGGGGCCAGAGAAACATCAGAATACATTTTCAAAATAACATTATATTTCTCTAAAATTATTGAATTGAGTTAGTTAAAATATTTAGGAATTAAAATTTAATTAAAATTAGGAATTAAAAAGTGCTGAAATTAAATTAAAAATATCAAAGCGACAAGTGAAAAGTTATTTTTTGGTACTCTAAATACCACCAATCGTTACTACTGTCCGTAAGCAAATTGAGTTCATTTTCATATAATAATTTTTACAACTATTTCTAAGTTGTTTATCCAATTTTTTACAACACATTTGTATTTTACATATATTACGGATTAGATTGTAAATGCTTATTTCTTTTTTTTCTTTTTTTGGCAGTACAATAACGCCTTTTCTTGCACTTCGTCATTAGCAATTGTATCTTTGCCAGATAATATATTATTAATTTTTTTAACGCATATTTGTATTGTATGAGACACAGTAATTTTTTTCATTTCTTCGCAAAATTGCACTTCATGGATCTTACAGTCGTTTATTCCATACCATGCATTACATTTATCCAATTCTAAATGAAAACAAAGTATTTATATATGGCATAACGGAGAGGAAAGCTTGTAAATCTAAAACTGAACCTAAACCTTAAACTGATTTGCATTTTCCTAATTTTTCTTTAATTGATTAGCAGTCGGTGTGAAATAATTTTTGTGATTTTGATTAAAAAGTAAAAATAATTGAAAGTACCAGCATTAGTAACAGTTTTCAATGCATTTTTACACACAAAATAAGGTCAAAAAATGACAAATCTGCACTTTTGACGTTTTGTTACTTTTACATGAGTTTTGTATAGGAAAGTTTGAAAAGTAACAAATATCAAATGTGTAACTAACTTTTTTCCATCGTATCTATTTTTTGACATGTGGATTTTAATTTTAAGTTATTTGTAACAATTTTAAATTTAAACTGACAAATTATGTTTTAGGATTATTAGGATAAAACAATCATTGTAATATCACCATTTTCACTCGACTAAATAGAATTTGAAAAGTTTACTGAAGTTTATCTTTTTTAAAAATGTATCTCATCAGTTTTACGCGTAACGTAATAGCTGACCTCTATTCACTTTCCCCAATTACAACTCAATTTGACTCAAATACTGTCGGTTATAGGAAAATATTTTTACTTTACCTGAAATAAGTCTTCGTAGAAGATTTTTTTCGGCACAAAAGTTCGGAATCATTTGTTCAACTTTTGACAACATTTGTTGTGTGGTGTCAACAAATTCTTCTTTTGGATAAAATGATACGTTAGCTTCATTTACTTCCAGTAGGCACTGTGTTAGTAATATTTCATCTTGAGAACATTTTTTGTTAGATTGCAAGTTGGAATAACACGAAATACATTTCAATTTTTTAACGACGTCTTTGCATAACGTTACAGATAAACACTTCTGCGCTATTTCAGCAGGAAAGTCAAAAGGCTGGGTACTCAAAGATGGGCAGTTAGCATTACTGATGTTGTTAGTGTCGATAATTTCCAATGAATTAAGATTATTGTTTTCATTGACACCATTAAAATTCATAGTAATTAAAGACTGCATATTCTTCACAATAGCTTTATCTTTGTCAGGTTCGCAGTTTGTATTCAAGGATTGCTTTGAGACGAAATTGTTGAGCAAAGCGGTAGAATATGCAGACTTACATTCACGGGCTGTAGGGGTGATGATGAACCGCAATATGTACATGTGCAAGAAAAAAATTTTCTAATCCATCTTGATTTGCTCTTCGTAGTGAAACATGTTGGAAACCAAGATCCAGGACATGTGTAGCAAGTGCCCGCAGTCCTTTAATGGTAGAAACAAAATGTTTTAGAACGTTGCTTTTGTTCGGCCTTCCTGTTGTTTGATTCTTAGTAAATTCCATTCCATCGATTATTTTAATCGCCTCGTCCCAAAATGTGAAATGCTTTGATTGACGGTTAATTGATCCCAACAACATATTTTCTTGAACAGGGCCATCACCATTCATACTGTCGAATATGGCATTGAACAAAAGCAATACTTCTGCAGTTCCCAAGCATTTGTTTTTCAATTGTTTCTTCTTTACACAATAATACAATGTCCTTCCGAATGTTCTACTTATCACCTGAGTAGCAATACTAACTTTCATTTTACGTCGTCCTTCTGGATTGATATGTTCAGCAGTAATTTTCGGAAGCAATTTGTATAATCTCTTACTGTCAAACGCATGCATAGCTTTAACATCTTCCCAAGATGCGATCTTCTTTTTCTTGCTATTGTCATTCCATAAGATCTCACCGGTTTCATTGAAATGTTTTTCGTTAAATGCAATGTAGTATTTTAAGTCTTTTTTTAATAAATTGTTTCGCAAACTTTTTAAAATGTGAGGAGGATCCCAACAGTGAATTATCTTTGTATTATTGATAGTGTATTCGAGTAATTCTCCAGCCATTGCCTTCGTTGAATTAGGACGAATAAGCTTATTTACAGCTGCTTCATTGGTAGAAGCGACGTCGCACAAAGACAAAATTACTTTCAATCCTAAAGCGAAATTAGTCGGTTTAATCAACAGATTCATTCTCATATTGCTAAACTTACCAGTTTCGCTCACAGCTTCAATTACGAGCTTTATTAATTCCTTCAGTTCAACGGAACAAATGCTTTCAGTGAGAAAGTAAGCCACTGGTTGCTTATAAGCCAACTTCAATCCTCTAACCATGAAAACTAATGCATGGGTCGAAAAATTATTTTTGCGTGCGTGGCCATAATCTTCAAATCCGTCAATGTAATCCAGAGCGTTTTGAAAATATAGGTGTGGAGTTAATGATTTCTCATCCCATGCAATCGTAACAAGCTTTTCGTCGTCCGCTAACTTTGACACCGAATCTTTGATAAACTGCATTAGTTTTGGATTAATTTCTTCTCTAAATCGAATTCCTGCAGAAAATTTGATCAAACTTTGTTTCGTTGGCATATGAAAAATTGTGGAAAGAAATCTATAACACTTCGGACTGGCCTTGTACACAGCTAGAGCCAGAGATTTATCTTCAACTAAATATATTTTGCCTCTATTACGACGTCCAGCATTTCTTATTTGAAGCGCTACAAAACTATATTGTTCCGGTGTGAGCTTAGAAGATAAAAACTTTAGCACGGACGTACTGTTCAGTCTTGGTTGGTTTAGATTTCTGGAAGCTTTTAGTTGTGCTGTTAATTGACGAATTCTTTTGGCTTGATAATTTATTTTTCGAATCATTGCAATGGCGGTACTTGATTTATCTCTTTGTACCCTAACTTTCCGTTTATTTGTATTGATGTCACTACATTCCTTCAAGATTACTACTTCCTCGCATTTCGGCGCACAGAAACCATTAATATTTCTCTCATCCAACAAATCTGGATCCTGTCTTGATACAGGAGATACAGTTCTTACGAATTCCATTTGAGTTGCAATGTTTCCATTTTCAATAACGTTTGAGGATCCACGACGATGGTAGTCATATTCTAAACTTATTATAGAAGGTAGTTCTAAGCTAGGAATAACGCCGATTCGAAGTTTATTATTGTGCTTGAAACTGTCTTTCGGAAAATGTTTGTCACAAACTTTGTAAAATGACTTGTAAGCAGTTTGCTTATTTAAAAAAAAAAAATATCTTGTTGCAATAATCCATTGTCGAGACAGGGCTTCATTTTTAGGAAAAGAATGAAATATCTTTTTGCCAGTTTTTCCACATAGTGGTACACAGCAAACAAACGTCATCTATCAAGATAGCAAAATATATTTACATTTATAATAGGTCATTGCAGAAAAAAGGAAACTTACGTTTCAAATTGTTTAAATTTTGATCCACTAAACAATATCATGTGATGAAGTTATAACGGAATTTGTATTTTGACGTGCGCCACGTGTGTCACTGACATCATCATATTGGCATTATGAAATAAAATTTCCGTACGTTAGATTGGCAACATTGTATTAATCAAAAAAATTCAATATAAGTAAGCTTTACTGGGATGGTGTCTGATCACGAGTTTTTGAGTTAACCAATTCATTGAAGTGTTGTTTTTCGGGAAATTCAATCGTTTTCGAGCAATCTTACACAAACCGTTCGGAAAAAACTCGTCTAGTTATTATTGTTCATCTATACTTGATGTGTAACCTCGTAAAATCTCAAAATCGCACAAAATTTTCGATGCTTTTTCAGACCACATTAGAACCGCTAGCAACTTCTACGCTAGAATTTATAAGTCATATGAGGAGACTGACAAAACCCACCGATTTGGTTCGTCAAACTCCAGAGTTTGGCTAACTCGAAAATGTCATTTTGTATGGGAACTTAGAGGTCGCCTCATTTCCAAACCCTTCGCGTTGTCTGTGGCCGAAATTTTTTCGAACAGATCGGCTCAAAATTCCTAAAAAAATAAACTTTCCCGCGGCAATAACGAATTTTACGAGAAATGTTTTTTTCTGTATACGTGAGAGTGTATTGGTTGTGACGGAAAATATTTTCCCATCACTTGGGACAAAAAGCTGCTTTGCGCGGTATGTGCACCAACAAACTCTCACTATTACAGAAAAATATCTTTCAAAATACCCCAATACACACTCGATGTGGATTTTTCGCTTGGGCTTCGCCCGCGCGTATATACACATCTCGTATGTATTGGGGTATGTCATCGAGCAGCCCTCGTATTTTGTTTTCTAATTTGCATCCAATTACGCAGTAAGTTAGGTAGTAAGTTAACTTTGGAATGAATAAATACAGTTCAGAATAGCTCTCTTTTTGTGAATGTTTCCGAACTGAATCGATATAGTGTCAAAAAAGCTCCATGATTCCAACCGAATGGTATCTCGCTGGGGAAATACAACCTCACTAAACACATCGTTTGGTGTTGTTATTGTGCCACGTTTTGCAACGAAAACGCCAATCTACGCTTCTAAATTATGTTATATACAATGTTATGGGAACGGCAATATCGATGAAATTTTGTCAAATAGTTTGATTGAAGTCTATTAATTTGAAGTAAGGAAACTGTTACACCCCTGGAGGCCTGGAGAAGAATTCATAACACATTTCATTTTTATATCGTTTTAATTTTTTGCGAACCGCAAAATTTGAGGCTAAGGCCGTACTCTAACCGCTGTCATGAGAAAAACACCATAAAGAAGAAATATTAAAATAATTCAAATGAACTTCAGCATTCTATGACTCATACATTTTCTATATTTATAAGCATACATATTGATTTTGAAATAAATAAATGATCAAGTAAGACCTTCGTCTTTCTTCGGTGAGGGCAAAAATCAGCGCTCGGATGATTATAGCTCGGAGGAAAATAATCTATCTTATCTATCTAGAAAGATAATATCTCCAACTTACCCCTCCCTCCAGGGCAAATTTACTTATTTCGATATATCTGTTCTCGATAGATGAAATTAATAGCATGCACCTCTTGCCCGAATTGTTATTTTGACATATGGCATTATGTCCCACACGTTACTATACTCGTTAAGTGGACGACGCTATTTTATTAGTAATAATAATTTGTAAAATAGAAGAAAGGTCTCTTTTCTGTTGCATTCTGAATTCTATTGTTCCTAGTCTTAATGGTAAAGTTAAATTGAGGATTTTAATGTGGAATATAATCGTTCAAATATTGCGGTTCATTTTAAGACACAAATTCATTATTTTTTGTTAAGAATTTTGCAACTATGGACAAAACGTGCTGCATGACAACAACCACCCGTTTTTCTATCCACAAATTTTCATCCATATTTTAGTCATATTTCGTAAATATATGAAGACATTTTCTTTTGTTAGGTGAGTGGATGTGATATGGTTTTTCTTGTTATATAGTTATTTTGAGGTGACAATATTAGATTGTTGTCAGTAGCATTTTGCACGTACTCGCATACTGCGATAAATTGTATATATGAATGAAGAGACCACAACAAATTGATGTGTGAAATGAAAACTATTCAAAATATATTGAATTTTTGGGGTGGGTTAGTAAATTGCGTTGAGACAATAAAATTGCAAAAAATTTTAAATTTCATTTTCTTATTAAATGTTTTCTAAATTGAACACGATGAAACTCTTTTTGATTGAAACGTGGAATGGAATTCTTTTTACTTTGTGCTGTCTGCTGATTGAAGAATGAAGGACAACAAATTTTTATAAAAATGCAGACGATGTGGTAGAGCAAAACAATGGAATAGTTTCCAATTTACTCCACAAAATTGTACTTATATTTACTTTAACAACGGGTATCAAACCTAAGCTAAGCCCCGAACGTGACTGCCGCAATTAAACTCAATACAATTCAGCTCACATCGATTCGCCCCGTTGAATTAAATATTTAAATCATATTGGATATAATGAATTGTGCGGGAGTGGTCAGCATCCCATTTCTTTAAACAATATAACATAAACAATACTTTCCAGTAAAAAACAACTGTGCATCATTGAAATTTACCGAAGTTGACTTTTTGTAACGGAAAATAAAATTTAATAAATAATAATTACGATACAGGTTATAGGAAAAGAATTCACATATTTTTTTCATAAACACTTTCGCAGGCCGGTATTGCTGGGCCGTGGAAGGTTTTTTTTTTAAATTGCCTCCCTCCCCCCAAGCGGCGCAAGTCCTCGTCCCCTCTTCCAAAACAATTGATATCAACTTGGGTGATGCTTTAAACTTCGGAACGCAAAAAATTCTTTTGAAATATTTTCGATCAAAAAAATGCGTCACAAATGGCGGACCCCCCCAACGTTATAATGTTTCCGCGCTTTCAGATTTCACCGCCAGAGCCGCCACCGCCGTCAAACCGAAGCGTGGCGGCTACTACTCACATGGTCGAAAATAATCCTCTCAACTTACTCTACAACATATAAAAATTTTTTCTTGAGTCGCCGTCGCTGCCATACCGAAGCGCGGCGGCTACTACTTTCATATCAAAAGTTTTTTTTTGAGCCGCTGTCGCCGCAAACCGATATGCGACGGCCACTACTTTCATGGCCGAAAATGATCCCCTCAACTTCCTCTACAACATATCAAAAATTTGTTTGAGCCCTCGTCTATTTTCCGCCATTTTGGCGGTCACCCCGATACACACCCAACTCAACAACTTTCTTTTTGACGCCAAGCCTCTATCTCGAACACCCAACCTTTATCTCATACAAAATGTCTACCATACGCATTACGAACACAACACACATACACAATATTTTTTTATATGGCGCCTTCTAAGAGTCTTGACGCCAAAACGAGGCCGGTAACTCCTTCTTTAAATTTTTTATGATTTTAATGAGTGAAAATACATTTCGACTTAGAATTTTCCGTAGAATCCGGTAAAAATATTTTCCGGGAGTTACGTCGCGTCGCAAGGGGGAAGTCAAAACTTAGCTGTATATATGGTTCCTGAGTCTACGAAAAAAAATTTCCTATTTTTTTGTTCGTGTGTGGACCTGCGTCACGGGCGCATTGCTACCACGCGCCCATGATAAGGCATAGGTTTTAGGTGATCAAGCTTTAAATCTGCAAAAGACGAACTCGAGTGTAATTTGAGTTATAGAATAGACCAACAAGTTTGATTACATGAATCATAGACGCACTGGCAAATTATAAAGAGTCATTTTTCCTCATATCTCATCTCATCTCTAACTGAACTCAACGTTGTAAGTGAAATGAATCAATTTTTGTTACAGTTACGACCATATATTTTTCGAGTCGTTAACTACAATCTTTCCAATCTCGAAATTATACAATTATGTCTTTTGAGAGTTATTTTTGTGGGTTTAAAACACAATGAATAAATTCCAATTCGGTGTTGCCGCTTTTGGACGAATGTATGTAAACAAATTGGCCATGTCATGTCATTTGTCAACAAAAACACAAATCGGAAGATTCCCGTGATGATCACAAATTAAATTACATTTTTTTACTAGAAAAGTTAATTCGAAACTTCACAAAATTTTACAACTTTTTCTAAATAGATAAACGTTTCTAATAAAAACAAAATTCTCGAAAATCCACTAGAGGAAAGCGAAATAATGCTTGCAGAAGCTGGAAGTTTTAAAACACTTTTCACACGATAGAAATTAGCGATTTTTTGATGGATACACCAATCTATTTATTAAAAAAAAGATTCAAAACTCCACAATTAAACACAGCACAACAAATGATCAAAACGTAATAACAATTGAAATTGTTTTAACTGAAGTAAAACAATAATTTGTGAGATACTTCACTAGAAAATCTAAAATTTTAAAAAATATACTGAAGTACTGCTACTGTCAAAGCCGTCAATCAAAACAATGGATGATAATGTAGATAAAGATGATGAAAATCAAGATACGGTTGACCCGTACGGTTATTTCAAAAATAAATTGAATTTTCGAAAAAATTGAATTTTCAAGAAATTTAAAGTTTTTGTGAAAGTTCAAAATTATCAAGAAGACCCAAATTTTTGAAAAGTCCCAATTCTTTCTCCAAATATAAATTTTTGAGAAAATAAAAATTTCAAGGAAATCCCACAATTACAGGAAAATATAATTTCTAGAAAAATTTCAAATTATCAAAAAAATTAAAAATTTCTCTCTTCTCTCTCTTAGACTCTCTAAGAAAATTGGAGTTTTATAAGATATGCGAATCCCCGAAATAATCGGACTTTCTGCAAAATTAAGCTTTTAGGAAATTTACAAAATTAAACAAAAAACTACATTTGCAAGAAAATTCAAATTGTTGAAGTAATTTCTAAATCCAACATTAAATAAAAAATAATGCGAAGAAACAAATATCGATCTATTCCGAAATTTGCTAACAACAGAGTCATCAAACAAATGTGCAAAAATTTTAAGTCAGAGAACGTTTGAATTTTACAAAAAAAAAAATGCGCCAATTCGTTAATGAAAACTGCATGAAACTGCATTATCGATATACATTTAGCAAAAGCCAAAAGCGACAACACTAAAACTGGGTGTGGGTTTTAGATCTCAAAGAACTCGCAGAACCCACAAATCGCAAGTATTGTATAATTTTTCATTTAGATCGATTGTAGATAGATAGAAACCGACAGATCAGGAAAAAAGTTTTCATAATTATGAAAATAATAGAAACATCCAATTGCATACAAAAATGTCATTTTCAAACCTCGATATCTCAGCCAATTGTCAACCGATTTTGATGAGTTTGGGCTCGTTGGAAAGCTGCTGGGTCGTAGTTTTTTTTCAAAAATAATTTGGAGGGGGAGTGGGGCGTGGAGAAAAAAACTCAAAAGTTCGCGTATATATGGGTCCTTGTCCCAAAGGTTTTTGTATGGAGTTTTTTTTGGGTTTGTGGACGTTTTTTTTTTTGGGTGTGGGGACTGCGTCACGCCGTCCGCTACCGCTCCGGGCATGATCCGTGCACGGTTGTTGTTACTCTTTTCGATATAAAACTCAAACTTTCCTATTCCCTTTCATATAAGACCATAATTTAATCAGAGAAAGGTCTTGTGACTACCCGAATCGTGCTTAAACCAAAACAGAAGGCTGTCTAATATATATATTCCTAAAATAATTCGCTCTCTTCGACTACTAGAACAGTTGTTAGCAGCACTCTCATATCAGTAACCTCATTCAAAAATCCCAAATCATGCAAATCAAAATAATTTCTTTATCTCTGGCGAAGGCTTAAAAGAAATTCAAAATGATACAAAAGCTAAAAGTTCTTCTTTTTACGAATTTAATAATAACAGGCTACCGTAAAGTATCTTGGATGCACTGGTCCCGGATGGTAGACCAAGGAGAAGGTTTATAGATGCAATTAAGTCAGATTTAGAAGTTAGGGGACTTTCTCTGGGTTGTGGCATGAAGACCTCATACCACACCGAAAGGTACTAATATGGTCTATAAAGTGATGATGATTTTACTTAGCATTAGCGGTTCACTAGAAATTGTTCGATGGAAAAGAATTTAAGATTGCTATTCCATATATTAGAAACGGTAAGATTCAATACCAATTCCCAAACCTAAACGCAAACGGTAATGACGATCAGAAAAAAATATTAAATTTAACGAATTTGGATCAGACAAACAAAATGCCATGATGTAGCGCATGATATCAGAACTCCGGTAAAATTAGTAATTAGTTTGCCATTTCCCTTTGGAGTTACCGTTTGCGTTAAGTTTCGGAAATCAGTGTTGAAAAATCTGACGCTCTCTACTCTATTAATTGCAACAATATTCAACAATAACTTTTTTCGCCAAAAGAACCAATTTCCGTTATACAAATAGAAAATTTATCAATCTGAATGTGAATAATTTATACGAACTAATAAATCACTTAAATAGCAAACAACGTTTTCTGTGTGGGAGAGTAATTCAGGACATAAAATACAATGAAAAAAATTTATAATTTGCACATTCACACTTCACTTTCAGCTGTTTACTCTTGCTTCTGTTACTCACTTCCTCACTGTAGCCTAATACTTTAAAATATGAATTTGATGATTTTCATGAACTTTCGGTGACTCTAGCAATGAAAAGTACAAACAAAACTATCGTAATTTGCATAAGAAACTTAGCTTCCGATGGACTTTGTTAAAATTAAACCTGTGAGGTGGGAAGAAGGGCTTAGGGGCCGTCCATAAATAACAAATACACGAAACCTCTTGGATTGCGTGACACTAGCGGAGGGGGTCCAGGAAATGTATTTGTACCTAACTTATCCCTATCAAGTTTGCACTACTAGCACCAAAATGATCGCCGAAATACAGCGGACGTTTACATGAAAGTGTACAGCTTACTATTGCCTTTTCATTATGAAACTCCGGTATATATAACGAAATGTTAAAAAAAAAACGATACAGCGTTACAAGACTATAAAAATTTTGTTTGTGGAAGATTCCACCACCGAGTATCGTTGCATAATGCTGCAAACCTTGGTTGATTCAACTATTATATTATTTGGAAATCCAACGGTTACAATTAAAATTGTTCAAACATTCGAATTATGCATGTGTATTGTATTTTGCAATTTTGCATTGAGAGTTGTGTATCTGCCCTTTTGCATGCATGAGCATAATAATTTATAACATCTATTTTCTACCAATCTCAAATGCATAGATGTGTACGCGAAATATTCCGAGAGACATCCTTTCCATCCTTTCGAATCGTGTTTGATATTTGGATGAGTATTGTTGATTCACTTGGCTATAAATCGAATAGATCTAATTGTTTAGCACCATTAGGAGCAATATTATTGTTAAGTGCTATGTATTCTGGTATAATTCATTGTTGTAATGGACATCTACATGACCATTAAGTAAATTTATGCATTCATTTTGATAGACTAATGGTAAAAATTGCATTCATTCAGTACAACGATGAAATATTGCATAATTGAACGAAAATAAATGGATTTTTATATTTTTTGTAAAACAACTGAAAATTGTGACCATAAAAATTAAATTATTTCGATTATTCACTAAACCTATTCAATTGACATTTAAAATTATATTTTTACAAAAAAATACATTTACTTTCGGGAACCCCTAGATTTGAATTTCATATTAATCATCTGCAATGCATTGATCAGGACCTATTTACTTGAATTTAATTCTGTAAATTCATTAAAATTTGTTAAAATTCATCAAATTTTGTAAATTTCTTTGGTTGTCAAAATCTTTTGGAAAAACGGTTTCTGATTTTTTATCATGTTGTTTGTCATTTACAAGTGATTTACAAGTTCCATCATAAAATTGAAAAAAAAAATTTGACCGTAAAATTTGATTGAAATTTGTGATTTTTTCATTGAAATTCGTCAAAAATTCATGTAAATAGGCTCTGTAATTGCCGAAAACCATAACTTGGTCCCTTTTGGGTGGGTCGGATCCCTTCACTTATTTTTTTGTTGTAAAGACAAGATGCTTCTCAGACAACAACCAAAGTGTCCCCAGGTCGGTCAAAAATTAATTTTACAGATAATATTGATAGTTAAATCCACCTTGATAATTCTATTCGCTCTTCTCAGGATTGACACGATAGCTCAGCTAACTGTTGACACAATAGTTTAGCTAACTGCCGCCACTACGGTTCGACTACCACCCCTACTACAATTCAGACCGCCACAAAAGTTCAACTACCAGAGCCGTAGCCGCATGTGGCGCAGGGTGGGCGGCGCCCCCCTTTAAAAAAGTTGCGCCCCCCCCCCTGAAAAATTGTCTGTATTCTATCAAAACTTGCACTTCTTAACAGATCTTCACCTACATATTTAACTTATCGTTTTACAATTTCACATGTGTACAAGTATATTAAAGTTAGCAGTTAAACTTAAAAAAAAAAAAAAAAATCTCGCTGCGCGGCCAAAAATAAAATTATTTTATTCTACTACTTTGATACTTTTTGATTATATCGTTGTACTACTTTTCAACCACTCTAGCCCAAATCAGACTTTCTGATGAATAATTTCCAGATCCTTTGCCCCACATAGCCCATCTTTGAACTTAGCCTCAGGAGTTCGATTCTGCGTCGTTTAAGAAAATACTTTTGAAAATCGATTAAGAATTACTCAAGCTGTTGTGCGCACAACGAAAAATGGTAACAGACATTTAACGTTTTTCATAACATTTCATTCATACACATAGTGGTGTGGCAACAGACATTTTTCGGTGTATGACCCCGACTTTCAGTCAAGCGAATTTAAACCACTTTGACTTAAGCAACATCAAATTACTCGTATGTACTCATTGAAGCGTAATGTTTGGTGTAAATCTATTTTAATGACATATATGTTTTACTTTGCTTTTTTGTTTTACCATGATGAGCTTGGGCACACCTCGAATCCACTCATTTTCCAACTCTACAATCTGACTCTGTCGAAAATATTCGTTCCCAAATATTTACTTGTGAAGGGCAAGCGCTTTACCTATCCATTTATTCATTCTCTAATTAGCAATAGTAACTACTAAAAACTGACTTTCAATCATCAGAAAAAATGGTTACTCACAAGCGCATAAATAGTTCTCCATATAAAAACGTAAAATTTAATAATTGAATTCTTTTTAATAAATAATACAATTTTTTAGATAAATTTTAGAAATTACATTTGCAATTGGATTTGAATTAAAAATTTTTTTTGATGTTCACGGGTGAGACACGAACTCACAACCTTCAACTTGCCGGGCTGATGCTCTACCATTGAGCTACCGTGGACATTCCATTGAGCTACCGTGGACATTTTCATTCCAAATCCAATTTTGAACCGTTGATACAACACGTGGGTGTGTGTTCACTCATTATTTGTATTTTCTATCTCCATTAAATTGTGTTTGTGTTAATTAGTATACATCATATCGATATATTTTTCAAAACTCTAAACCCATTGACACCGCTTGCAACACAGAATGCATTGTAAGCATAGGAGAATCCAATCAAGGATAGTGTACAAGTATTCTAATTGTTACGCTATATTCCGCGACGAATTATTTATTTATTTTTTAGATAAATTTTAGAAATTACATTTGCAATTGGATTTGAATTAAAAATTTTTGATGTTCACGGGTGAGACACGAACTCACAACCTTCAACTTGCCGGGCTGATGCTCTACCATTGAGCTACCGTGGACATTCCATTGGTAGCTCAATGGTAGAGCATCAGCCCGGCAAGTTGAAGGTTGTGAGTTCGTGTCTCACCCGTGAACATCAAAAATTTTTAATTCAAATCCAATTGCAAATGTAATTTCTAAAATTTATCTAAAAAATAAATAAATAATTCGTCGCGGAATATAGCGTAACAATTATAATACAATTTTTAACCTAAATTATAATATTATATATAGATAATCAATTTTTATTAATTATTTTTTTTACAATTAATGACTTCGATGATTGGAAACTATTTCCTGACGAGTTTGAGGTATCTATCAAGTACACTACGTTCACAGACATGATCGCCACTGAGAGCAAGCCGTAGCCGACCTGATCAAGCTGCCGTCAAAATAGCTAGTAGAAAGTCTGCTCCAGCCGTCTCCAGGTACATTGTGTTCATTTTATTTATGAAGAATTTAACTTAGGTTTGTCTGAGTTTTAAATGTCATTAACGGCAAATAATCACATTGCTTTTACATTAGGATAAGTTTACCAGGCGTTTACATGTAATGTGACATTAAAGACATTTAAAACTATGACAAACCAAAAATATCTCAAAGTTGTTGAAAAATAAAATTAACAATCTGTAGATAAACAATGGTAAATACAGACGAAAATGAAACAGGAGAAACAATTTTGGGGTTTTTAGATGAATTTTTATAATTTACAAAATACATTTGGTTTGGCTTAACATTTTAATAAATTTTTCATTACATTTTTTTAAATTTTAGTGTCTGTTTCACATTGATTTCCTTATGCGAAATAACAAATAAGGCGAAAATGCGGAATTTTATGTGATACATACAGTATTTTGAAAATTTTGTTCACCAGCTGACAAAGCCACAGCTGACAAAAGTTCATGGCTAACCCACGCTGATAATTTTCAGCCGGCGCTCATGTCTTTACGAGTGGCGAATCTTCATGTTGAGTGTACAAAAAGGAGATGACCTTCTGGTTCTACCCCGATTCTATACGAATTCCAAATTTAAATGTTCTTGGAAGTGTGAGGAATAATTTTCAAATTTCACTTTAGCACAAAACATAACTTAAAAACGGGTAGCTGAAATTCATTTCTTAAATTGCAAAAAAATGCAAAAATGTTGTGAGAAACAGACCGACGACTGTTGTCCAGACGTTTTTTGTTCTGTTTTTCGATATTTTGAGTGTAGCACTTGAACATACAAAACGAATTTTCCCTTCTATATATGCAAGAGCCTTTCTCTGTTGTTAATATCCATTTATACAGAAATGAAAATATGAAATATAACAGCAACGAAATATTAGACCCTAATACTAGTTTTGTTATGACAATTGGTTAAGGGTTGCTTTAAAGTTAAACCTATAAAACTACCCTAGGGAAGAATGCAAGATAAGATAAAAGCATTCAACTCTCGTTGTACGCATACAAATGAGAATAGAAATCTCCTCTGGTTTGCCGTGGATAAACGTGTATCTATATGTGTCAAGCATACCCGGGCACCATAGCATGATGTGTTCTTGTATGTATGCTTTTTTCGTGTGTACATATCCTCGTTGAATATACCCTTAACCAAACTTTTTGCTTAATTCGTTTGTTCCTTTTTCGGTATTTCGATGTATGTACATTCCTCTTGTGTCCTAGTCTAGTGGTATCCGTATTATTATATTGAAAATTCTTATACAAAGCAAGCAAATATTTTATTTAACCAACGACTACAACGAAGGATATAGGAAAAAATGCATGACACATGAATATATATTTCTTCTTCCTTAAAGCTATTTCGTGACTTAAATTTGAAAAGTCTTACGTGAGTTATTATCTATCAACCTGACATTACGAAGTTTATCTTCGTGATGGAGTTGAAATCATAAAATCAGTTATAGGTTGGAAGACGTTGAACGTAACTTCTTTTCATGCAATTCTTTTAATTTTGAAAACGTGAAAAGCTCTAACATGGTACAATTGCATTATTTACGAGTTCGCATAAGTTTTCAGTCGATTTATCTTCCATGTTATCACAACATGTTATGTTTCTGATGGACAACTTAAGAGATGTTGACCATTACATATTAGCAGGGTTGTAGTCGCTAACGTTTTTTTAAAAAATTAAATGAAAAAATACTAGCGTCGCTTACTGAACTCGCTAATGAACTCTCTCCAAGGTTTACGTAATAGAGGTATGAAGTTTTGTACATTCATACATAAATGACAACCGTTACCACATGATCAGTTTCAAGACTGCGTTAAAAACGCTAGAGTTGGTAGGAGCAATGTGTAGTTCATGTTAAATTAATAAAACGAGACTTGACTAGATAGATTTAAATTATGCCTTGATAATGAGAGCATAGCTCTCGAAACCGGTCGGTAAAATTAAATAAATTAAAGGCATAATTTAAATCTGGCTAGTCAAGCCTCGTTTTATTAATTTAATTAATGTAATTGTGCCGTGTTCTGCGTCGTCAATTTTGATGTATTTAGAATTGTAGTTCATGTGTTATTCAACAAACTGCCTTATAATGTCAAAAGTACTATCAAGCGTACTGAATTTAAGCGTTTGCAAAAAAAATTGATTGTAGGTGGAGGCTAGGCTTGTGGTCCTTAAGCTTAGTCCTTTCACGTTATTTATTTATTTATCGTATGTGTTTTCGAGTACATATTATAATTTACAAAGAACTTTCAAGATTAATAATCGGAATTAGACTGATATGTCGAGACTGTTCCTTTCACGTTTCTATCTGTCAACAGTACGTTGTTAAAATGATTCGAGACCGTTTATACGTTGAACGTTGCGAAATATTTATGTTTAATAAATTTTCTTCTTCTTGTAAGAAAAGTACATAATTATAACCTACTGGTTATATATAATATAACCTATAACATATATGCCCCAGAAGTGTCAGAGGCAACATATTTCATGGCAGAAGTATCATTAGCTAGCAAACCTGAATAAAGATTGGGAAAATTTTACTCTGAACAAAAAGGTAAGCTGAATTATGACACAATCTCTCTGTGATACATTGTACGTCGGAGAAATATCCCAGAAGAAAGGCAACATAAAAATACAACAACATAAAAATACGGTATCGGTTGTAAATCTAGCAAAACCAAAATTGGCCTCAGCTTTGACATTACACACCAATTCTTCTTATCAGAGCCTATTTTAGACAAATCAATTTCTCAAAATTTGTGAAATTTCTCCAAATTTCTTCAAATTTTTCGAATAAGAACATTGCAATTAGTGCAAATTTAAGATTTTTCTCAGAATTTAGTTATAATGGAAATACTATCAGAAAAAATTTTATGTATAGGCTTTAAGCAATCACTTAAGCATAAGCAAAAGATTCTGTATCAAATGCTCCAACTTGAGCAAAAGCTTCATGAGTGAAACCTTATGCTCAAGCTTCTCCTTATGCTCATGCTTGGGAAGTATAAGCATATGCTCAAGACAATGGTCAGGTTATAATGGGAAGTTCTAGAAGTAATAGGGAAGAAATGAAGGGTGCCCGGAACAAACTGAGTCCAGATTCCGATTTTTCGGATCAAAATAAACAAATTGTACTCATTACTTTTTAAGATACAAAACCCTTGTAGACTAGTGTAATGAACGTCGAACGCACATGCAACTATGAAGAAGACACGACTGGTTTAGCCCTATGATCGTACTTTAACCTTCGGATTAAATATGTTGGAAAAGAAAACCGAGTAGTCCGAAATTACGCATCCGATTAACCCACCATAACTGATCCAACCCACCTGACCTAGTTCATCGAAAACTGGTATCACTGGTCATTCCGCCCAAAAAATTAATCGGACACTGTAAAAACCATACAAATCTTGTAAACGTATGCGTATTGGTGAGAGATGATCCAAAAATTCTGCAATTCCGAGAGTAAGAAAATACTAGTGATTGGAAAGAGAGGTGTCGGATAATTGAAAAAACACGATGCGACCGCATCTCAAAGTACCGCTTAATCTTGCTGTGAATGTTGCCAAGTCCTCAGTATATTAATCTTATATCATGATGGCGCAACGTAATAATATCGGTGGCCGCATCTAATTAACGAAACATGTCGAAATTTTAGATTCCGGAGATCATGAGATTGAAAATGTTGGAGACGAACTCAGTATCCTTGTGTATGTTCGTGTTCTCATCATAAGTATTTATAATTATAAAATTCAAAAGTTTGTCTGTTTGTCTGTCTGTTTGTCGGTTTGTCGGTCACAAATTTCCAGCGTGAACCAACATAGGTCCGACCTGCTTGAAGAGTTCCAAGAGTTTCATACAGTGACAAAATTATTCGTGTAATAAATCAAATCGGAATGAAACAATTAATAAATTTTCCAACGAGGATCACAAAGACATCAATAACATTAATTGACTATGTCATAAGCAATGACTATGTAATGCAAGTGCATGCTTTAGTTGGTGAGAAGATAAGTGATCATGAAACAATTGCAATAAAATTGAACAAACAGATTAGTGGAAAATGCAAGAACATAGTGGAGAAAAAGTTATTTCGTTTAGATGAAGTAAAATTTAAAGACGATCTTGAAAAAATAACTTGGTGCGATAACAATACAATTGACGTGCATAAAAAAGCTGATATTGTCGTTGAGAACCTTATAAGATGTGTTAATAAATTTGTAAAAACGGTAAGAGAAAATTCAAATTCCGTCAATGAATGGTTCAGCAAAAGGTTGAAGCAAGCGAGGGTTGAAAGAGACTTAGCATACAGAAAAGCGGTCGTAACAAACGAACAGGAGGATTGGATTATAAGTGTCAATTTAAACAAAGCGTACGCGCTGGATGTAAAAATCGCGAAAAACAACTACTACCAAAATAGATTGAATGGATGTACAGACAACCAAAGGAAAACGTGGAAAGTTCTAAAACAAATTTTGAATGGAGTCCCGGATGAATCTTTAAGTGAGGTAGAGTTTAAAGGAGTTATGGCCAAGAATAATTATGCCATTGTAAACAACTTTAATGAGTATTACGTCGATAGCATCAGGCAAATAACTTCCAGCATTCCGGAGCAGGAGGAATTGGACTTTGTGACGATTCACAGCCCAGCAAGCAAATTTAAATTTCGAAATGTTGACATTGAAGAAGTTGGAAATATAATTGACGACATCAGAAGCAAGAGTGATTTGGAATTCATTAACAAAAAGGTACTGAAGGTGGCAATGGAAAAAATAGGTTCAGTTATTGTGGATTTGATTAATTCATCACTCGCTGAGGGGTTCCCTAATAATTGGAAGACATCAGTGATCTCCCCAATACCGAAAGTAATTGGAACAAAGGAAGGAGAAGAGCATAGGCCAGTTAACCAACTACCAACATACGAAAAATTACTGGAAGGGGTAGTGGAGATTCAAATTACCGAATACTTAGAAAGAAACAACGTGCTTATAGAGGAACAATTTGGATTTAGAAAGCAAAGATCTTGTGAGCTGGCGTTAGTGGAGCTATACGGGCAATGGAAAAAAGCGGTTGACAACAATTGCACGATCATTGTAGTTTTCTTGGACCTGAAGAGAGCATTTGAGACAGTGGATCGCAGGAGACTATTGGAAAAAATGAATAAATATGGAATTGAGGAGGCAGAACTTAAATGCTTTGAGAGCTATTTAACAAGCAGGACGCAGAGAACGAAATATAATGGTGTGCTATCAGATTTGGAAGACATTGATTGCGGGGTACCACAAGGAGCGAAACTTGCAGCGATTTTATTCATATTATACATAAACGATATAAAGTCAAGCATCCATCATTCCAAACTAGTCCTTTTCGCTGACGACACGCTCATTTACTTTGAGGCACAGAACACATCAGACGGATTCAATATAATGAACGAGGAGTTGGATCGCGTGAATAAGTGGCTAAACCTGAACAAATTAAAGCTAAATTTGGAAAAATCTAAGTACATGGTGATCAACCGAAAGAAAGATTTTGACAAAAACATTCACAAGATCAAAATGGCAAACGTCGAATTAGGGCAAGTCTCAACGTTTAAATACCTGGGTTTTATGCTGAGGGATGATCTGAAATTAACCAGTCACACGAATTACATTTGTAAGAAAGCAGCTAAGAAAATCGGTTTTTTAGCAAGGATAGCGTCCAAACTAACACCACAACATAAAATAACATTGTATCATTCAATAGTCTCTCCGCATTTTACTTACTGTGCATCAATTCTCTCAATGTGCTCAGAAGGAGATTTCAAAAAATTGCAGACAATACAAAATAGAGCAATGAGAGTGATATTGAGATGCCACCGTTTCACGAGCATATCTTTAATGAGATCAAAGCTTGGATGGATGTCAGTAAAGCAAAGAATTATTTTCCTCACGATGATAATGGTATACAAGGTGAAGCACAATATTCTTCCCAGCCATGTGACCAGGGACATTAAATACGTTGGTGAGTCACACAGATATCCATTGAGAAATGTTGGTGATTTCAGTCTGGCGAAACACAGAAAAGCAGGTACGAAAAATAGCATTTTCTTCAACGGAGTGATGATGTTCAACAAATTACCAAGTGGGTTAAAAAATGATAACAATCTGATGAGTTGTAAAAGACAATTAATTGTGTACATTAAAGAAAATTTCGAGTGCAAATCCTAGATTTAACAATTAAATGTATTATGAGAATGATGTAGCAAAGGCTAATAATGAATAAAGTATCAGTATCAGTATCAGTATCAGTAACTGAAGCAAAAAGTCGTTTTGCATTGCCTTTTATAAGCCGAAAGCCAAGAAAAGGCAATGCAATAGTAGATTCTTTTGCATTGCCTTCTATTATTCAAAAAAAAGGCAATGCAAAAGTAGATTCGAATGTGAATCTATCTACGTCCGACCTGCTTGAAGAGTTCCGAGGAACTAAAGCAAAAAGTCGTTTTGCATTGCCTTATATGATTCAAAAAAAGGCAATGCAAAAGTAGATTTGCATGTGAATCTATCTACGTCCGACCTGCTTGAAGAGTTCCGAGGAACTAAAGCAAAAAGTCGTTTTGCATTGCCTTTTATAAGCCGAAAGCCAAAGAAAAGGCAATGCAATAGTAGATTCTTTTGCATTGCCTTATATGATTCAAAAAAAGGCAATGCAAAAGTAGATTCGCATGTGAATCTATCTACGTGCGACCTGCTTGAAGAGTTCCGAGGAACTAAAGCAAAAAGTCGTTTTGCATTGCCTTATATGAATCAAAAAAAAGGCAATGCAAAAGTAGATTCACATGTGAATCTACCTACGTCCGATCTGCTTGAAGAGTTCCGAGGAACTAAACCCTCCCTTTTGCATTGCTTTTCTTAACCCAAAAAAGCAATGCAAACCTAATTTCGAGGGGAAAGAGAAAACCACAAGGGAAACCTAGAGACAGAGAACGAAATTAGTCCCTTTTTGACCGCAATGAAGCAGTCTAACAAAAATAATGCGCTCTTATTATGGGAGTGGTCTCCCATATAAGAACAGTATCGCCATCCGCACCTAGCATCGTTTTGCAACGACGCTTAGCGCTGGACATCACCAACCGGCGATACTTTCAAGCGAATTGAAAAGTAGTATTTATACATTTAAAACCGTGTACTTCCTGTGAAGTATATACATTTCTACAATGCTTTTACAAATTTTGAAAAATTTATACTTCGTTATTATTTTCATATGAGAAATTTGTTCAGGGAGAATTTATTGTTGTGTGTGTGAGAACAAATGTAAAAAGCAAGAAACGAAAAAACTATTTTATGCACGTGGCTTCATTCACTAATACTTACAATGTATTTATGTGTTTACGCATTGTGAGGCGTATTCAAGTATTTTTTTTTTTGTATTAAATGAAATGAAATCATGTGGCGTATTCAAATATTTTCTTTGTAAGGAATTATTTGTATGCAACGAAATGATGCATTGATTTTCTTTATACATTTTTTTGGTTGGTGTAAATGTCGGGAGTTGGACATTGGGACAATTTTAATGTTTTTAAAAATATCTTGGAATGTATGGGAGTTGGGTGATAGGTTTCATTGGCAAAGTCTTAGAGCTTAGTGGGTAGAAGTCACCAGCATTGGTGTAAATGTCGGGCAGTTGGACATTGGGCCAATTTTTATGTTTTTAAAAATATCTTGGAATGTATGGGAGTTGGGCGATAGGTTTCTTCGGCAAAGTCTTAGAGTTTTGTGAGTAGCATCTTTATGAATCCTAGGAAAATGGCTGCCACCTGTGAAAGTGACGCCATCTTGGATTGTTGGTATTTTCTGAATGAGAATAGTTACGCCTTCGGTTTCTTCGGGAAAGTTGTTGATGTTGATGAGTAGCATCTTTATGAATCCTAAGAAAATGGCTGCCACCTGTGAAAGTGACGCCATCTTGGATTTTTGGTATTTTCTGAATGAGAATAGTTACGCCTTCGGTTTCTTCAGGAAAGTTGTTGATATTGATGAGTAGAATCTTTATGAATCCTAAGAAAATGGCTGCCACCTATGAAAGTGACGCCATCTTGGATTTTTAGTATTTTCTGAATGAGAATAGTTACGCCTTCGGTTTCTTCGGGAAAGTTGTTGATGTTGATGAGTAGCATCTTTATGAATCCTAAGAAAATGGCTGCCACCTGTGAAAGTGACGCCATCTTGGATGAAAGAAAATCGGTTGAGCGGTTCGGTGCCCAGGGTCGATCAAAGGAGGCAAAAATGGACAAAAATTTGCTCCGCTGCCCGAAAATTATTGAAATTTTTTTTTGATATGTTGTCGGGTATGGTGCAAAACGTCGAGAAAACATGTTTCGGGGTGGGATATTGTTCTGAAATAAGGGAGTTATGGGTAAAAAACGGGTCATAATTGAAAATCGGCTAAAAGTCAGTCAAGATGTCGTCTTAGAGATTTGGTCGGGGAAGTGTTAGAGTAG
>CM055403.1:78603341-78652200 GCA_029228625.1 Pseudolycoriella hygida | reverse complement strand
ATACGGGGGAAGTGGTATAAGGGGCACTTGGAATACGGGGAAAGTTGAATATGGTGAACTTTGCATACGGTGAACGTGGAATACGGGGGAAGTGGAATACGGGGGAAGTGGAATACGGGGAAATGGCATACGGGGGAAGTGGAATACGGGGGAATTGGAATACGGGGAACGTTGCATACGTTCCACGGAGGAGGTGGGATACGGGGGAAGTGGTATAAGGGGAACTTGGAATACGGGGAAAGTTGAATATGGTGAACTTTGCATACAGTGAACGTGGAATACGGGGGAAGTGGAATACGGGGAAGTGGCATACGGGGGAAGTGGCATACGGGGGAAGTGGAATACGGGGGAAGTGGAATACGGGGGAAGTGGAATACGAAGAAATAAAATTCGGGGAAAGTTGAATACGGCGAACTTGGAATGCGGTGAACGTTGAATACGGGGTAAGTGGAATACGGGGGAAGTGGAATACGGGGTTAGTGGAATACGGGGGAAGTGGAATACGGGGGAAGTGGAATACGGGGAACGTTGCATACGTTCCACGGAGGAAGTGGAGTACGGTGGAAGTTGAAACATTACGCATCATTATTTAAAACGAAAAAAAATATGGCTCTCTGAATAGACAACACGCGAAAATGATAAAGCCTGCGTAGCCCCTAGGGGCGGCGGTTTCGACTACGTAACCTACCCCTTAAATGTTAAAGCGAAAATGATAAAGCCTGCGTAGCCCCTAGGGGCGGGGGTATTTACTAGTTCTCATAGAAAAAGAAGGCAAATACTAAACTTAAACACTTGGTAATTAATTACCTACCTTTATTGTGTTACCTACTAGCATTTGCGTAGCATAACTATTTTGAAAATTGGAATTTTCAATGCACATCTCTACACATTGCAAGATAATTTAATTTAAAATATCCAATTTACTAATTTTACATAAATTTAGATAACACACTTCACATGCCTACCATTTCGGAATAAAGTTACTACTGTACTGATATGCTGTTCGGATGTTAGAGGGAAACTGTATTTTTTAAATAGCACCAACGTAACAGTGCAGTAGTTGTGAAGAGGATTTCACATTTGCGTTACATTTTATTTCAACACATTTTACCTATACCACGTATACCAATAAATGGCGTACAATTTTCCACGCTATGTTCGGAACAGTGTCTGTGTATACATAAATTAATATTACAAGAACGGAAAGCCATCAGCAAACCTCACAACCACCGCACCATTCATGTTTGTTGTATAGCCGAACACGTTTCTACGTTATTTTACAATACTAATTAGTGGAACAATAAATTGCACGTGATTAAAATTAATAAAACATAATTTTCCATGCGGAGAATAGGATAATCATCAATAAAATGAAATTTATTTTATTGTTTTACTACATTGCATTTTCCGTAATCTGGCTTTTTCATCACTTTTCAAAAATCCCTATTCCCTACAACTATGACATCAATATTTAATGGTTTGTGGAATTGAAAAAAAAATTGTTTGGTGGGATCGACATTCATTAATGATAACTAAATTATTAAATTACCTAAAATGAATTGCCGATATGTGCAATCTATTTATTTGGAATAACAGAGTATTACAATCCGGTGCGTGCTGAAGTCATGAAAGAAACAGAGAAATGATAACTATATAGCGTTGACCCCTCGGCCATCTAGTTATCACTTTTTTAGGAAGAAATGGTGTTTTGATGGGCTCTCTTCTATGTCGAAATGACGTCCGATGTATACCATAAAAAACTACCAACAAAAATAACTACTAGCCTCACAACTACTACATAAATAACAACCTCCTTAATAACTGAAAGAGAACAATAATTCTGCACCATATTAATTTTGTCGTTCTGTAGTAATGAGAGTTAAATGTTTTAATAAATAGGAGCTCTGCCCCCACCCCTCGCCTGCGGCGAGCTTTTATACACCTTGCAGCCAGCCCTTTTCCACTTTTTGATTTTTACCGATTATCGAGACAAGTCTGCAACAGGCTTATTTTTTTGGTTCTAAAGTTGCCTTATTGCAACAAGTGTAACCGTCGGAACGCACTTTTCACTGTTTTCTGATCAAGCAACAAACACAATGTTCTAGAAGTGTTTGGCTATGTTGAATTTAGTGGGACAAATGGTTACTTATTTGATATATGCCTTAGGTACTTCGTGAGATTAATTCGTCCCATCTGTTGCATACTTCCATAAAAATCTGACTCTATGGATGCTATCGACGCATCTGAAATCAACGATTCGATGATCCTTCAGAAGCGAGAAATAACGTCTCTCCAACAACTAATGACATTTGTCCAAAGAGCAATGATTTTCGCCCAGCCTGCTTGCCTATATTCTATAATCAAAATACAGCGATAGCATAGAAAAAGTATACGCACGTTAGAAATTTTGTCAGTATTTGACTTTGCTTTTTCTATTTAGTAATATGTAAATTTACACATTATAATGAAATTAGATAAAAGAATCACGGTTTCCATTTCTATTACTTCGATTTACCGGTTTAGGTGCGACCAAATAACCGTAACCGCTGTTATTAGATTCTCGGTTATTTTTGCAATCACTAAACCAGAGGCGCTAAGTTAGGCTTGAGAGTTTGAGGCAAGATTTGAATTTAAGCATAAGACGTTTTCACGGCCCCTCTTAAAAAATAGCATTCTTTTTATGCGAAACTGTCAAACTTGTACTGCTTGGTGAGTTGCCGTTTATGTGGAAATGACAGTCCCTGTCATCAGTGTTGTCTACTGTAAGCTACAATTGTTAAATGTCAAATTTAACAATAGAGAAAAAATTCACCACAACATACAAATTGAAAAATTACCACCTTTTCACAATTTTGACGATTGGGTCGATCTACCACTACGATCTACTACATTATACTTTTAAGCCAAATAACCAAACGAATGCCATTTCAACATAAACGGAAACTCACCGAGCCGTACACATTTGAACTTTGCACACATGTTTTTTTAAGAAGGGTCGTGAAAACGTCTATTAACAGTATTTTCCATTCCGCAAGCGAAAATTCAAATCCAGAGTCTCAGCAATTTTTGTTATTTTCTGGCAATGCAGAATCGAAACCTGTTTTGAAATTCAGAAAATCATAGAGTGGACATTAATATGTCACCCCTCCTGCCCACCGAAATCGGCGCCACTGATCATAGCATTTTGAATAGAGGTGTCCTGTGTTTTTTTTTTTTTGCTGAGGGTAGACCAAAGAAGAGGCTTATGTATTCTATTAACCCGACAAAACAGAACCGGATCGGGTCGGGTACATTGACAAGTTCAGGCAACTTTCGCTTCAAAACCTTCTGCTACTTTCGCGTTGATCACAAAGAAGTGCAAGTAACTTCAAGCTTCTAGTCATTAAATATTCGTTGACTCGTGTAATAGTACTCCTGTTACTTAAACAAATGTCCTCTATCCTTATTCGAAGCATTCAAACATTTTTCCGGTTTACGATTCCTGTATGTATGTACCTAATGTCCGAAAATTTGCGAATTAATTTTTCACCATAGCTTTCTCTTCAAAATCAACAAGTTATGATGAATACGAAAACCCAATTAAAACGTACAAATTTAATATTTTTGCTGCAATAAAGGTAGTAAGCATGTAATAACAGATAATAAGCTTTAAGTTGAAAGCCGCTTTGCAAATGGTTTGATAAAAATTTCAGTTTTTTGCCCATTTAACAATTCACAGAAAAACACTTAATGTGTAAAACCTTTTGTACATGTAAAGTTTGAGGCTATAGAGAATTGTTCGTGTATGTTTGTTTTCAAATGGTTAAAAACTTTGTATGCTTCTAATCAAAGCTAATGCTTTATTATAACTAAATGTAATGAGTAACTTCGACTTGAAAAACAAAAATGGAGTAATTCTCTGTTGGGGATTCCGGGAAATATGTTATATTTTATTGTATTACCATACACGAAAACTTACCATTACATGCAAATTTGCTGTAATATTCGAAAAGTGAAGTTGAAGAAAAGGAAATTTTCCGTTGAAAATAATTTATTTGTAAATTAGAGCAACTTAGTCACAAAGCTTTCGACACTGACATCCCTGACGAATCCCCCAGTGTTCTGCTCATCCAAAAATTTCCCGGGAAAATTTAGGAATGACTAGCGGGATTCGCCTATACACGCTAACGAAACTTGGTCTCTCACAGATGGAGAACAATCGGTCTTCTCATTTGTGATTTTTATTAATTTTTGACGCCCAACTTCTAACTCTCATTTAAGTATTTTTGTTTCCTGTGTGTTTTGAATAAGCAAGATAAATTCTCATGGAAATATTTTCTTCTTGATAACCCGGGCGGCAAGTAAAAGACAAATTTATTGATTGTTTGAATGGTTAAAATCAATAGTATAGAAATAAATCACAAAATTCTATTCTGTTTTTCTAAAATTTGATGAGCACATTCTGAATTAATTTTGAGATAAAACATTGTATTTTACTTTCGACTATTTTGTTATGTCTGCCTCGGGAGGCATTTACATTGGTAATTTTTCGTGTTGGGAATACAATAAAATAAACTACCAAGGTATTGTGTGAAAGAAATTCATTCATTCGAAATCGTTTTGAGGTAATGTAAAGCTCAATCGTGTGTTTTTAAGCAACTCGCATTTGAAACTCCTATTTTGCCTCTTGCTTGGGATGCACTCATTAAACTAACAGTTTCAAAAGCTCGTTACTTATGATCAACCACACACTTCTGATTTCAGCTCGTATCACGACACACTGCTGTTTAGCAAACTATTTAATGCATCACACCAGGGTTAGGAAAGAGGTCTATTACACATCTTCCCTCAATACGAATAATCGAATGTTTTTTGCCAAAAAATTCTAATCAAACCAACTGATTGAGTTGACACAACTCGAGACTTTAAGACGCGATCAATCGTCTTCCACGACGCTAATACCCAGCTGCCTCAGGCAGTCTGTCTCTTCCCCTAAAGAGGTCGAAAGTGTAAAGTACAAATTAGCAAATCACTTTCTGAACTTTATATAGAAGTTTAGTCATTGTAAATGTTTCTCTGAAATACAACTATTCCCGTCGCTCTCCACTCAGAGAGAGCTCAGATTGCTTAAAACATTTTGTTGACGAAATTTCCTTTTCTTTTTTAAAAATATCGGCAAACATAAATATTAATAGTTTTTTGTCTTTTTATTGGAACTTCACAGTTATGTTGTTTGGGCTTTCGACTTTTTTTATGCATTAGAAAATAAAAGAAAAACTTTTCCGAACAACAGCAGAAACAACACCCAGTTTTCTGCAAAAAAAGTTTACGCATAAATCAGCCGCAGACCCATTGAAAGAATGAAAAGCAAAATGTTATCTGCACAGCAATACATATACTTTATACATATGGGAGATTGGTTTCGGGTATTATGCTAAAAAATATAGGAAAAACTTATGGAAATGAAATGTGGTTGTAGTTTTCATTTTGATATAAAAATTGTTGTGTTACAGACGTCACTACTGACTTCATGTAATAAATTGCTACTTTGCATAGTGAGAGAATTACAAATTTGGATATTTCGCTACTCCATGTTAATTGTTTGTCAATGAAATCTCTTTTGTTTTTGCAATTTTTCATTTTAGATGGTGGTTTATTTACGAGCTATTTGATATCCTCAGCACTCGAGTCAGTCTTGTTTACCCAGTTTGGATGATAATTGCGATAAAGAACAGACTGTCAGAAACAGTTTTTAGATTTAAAGATAAGTTGGAGATTATTGCTACTTTCTCAGAAGTCAGTCGAAAGAGGTAGGAGGATCATAGGATCATAGGAGTCCACCTAGAAATGAAGATCGTCTGTTTCTTCTCCCAGCTAAAAATAATGTTTCTGAAAAGGGCACGAAATTTTTTCTTGAAATATTAAAGGGAGCTTCAGCTAAAGATTCTACGACATTTGAGTTTTTGAAAAAATGGGGCAACCGGTCTCGTTTCGGAGCTGGGTCTCCTCGAAGCTTCCATATAAAATCATTTTTTGTATGTGTTTGTGTGTGAGGTATTCAACTTCCATTAGGCTTTTTGATATTTTTAGGTTATTCTCGACATGAGTGAAGTCAACCAATGGGACGGGTTCAAGCCCCGAAACAGGGAATTTTGCCCTGAGAAATTATAGACCGTGCAACGTCCCTAAGTTCACCCAAGCTTCATAATTTGGGTAGTTACTGTGGAGTAACGAAAAAAGTATAAGGATAAAAAAAATCATTTGTGACGTCACAAGCATTTGATTATTCCGTATACACAACAATGGCCACGAAGACTTGTCAATATGTCAAACAAAGAAATCGACGGAGAAAATCGTTGGTGCTACTCCCACTAGTCAAACATCGATGGCGATGTACTGGAAAGACATCACTTTCGGAAAATATGGCGGGCACTGGACATACAAGGTGTGTATGATGATGGCCTTTCAATGGATCGCACAAAACAAACAACATCATCGCTTCGACTCTTCGGACATATGGTAACATCGGACATATCGAAATGTAGTTGTAAGTTCCTAAGAATGTATTGTAATAATATGAATGTATGTAATTTAGTGTTAGATATTAGATGTAAGCCATACGATCAATAATAATAATGGGGCCTCCTGTGGATTTATTATCACAACAAAAACCCGGATACCCAAACTACTGATATCAACTTGGGTGACGCTTAAAGCATCGAAACGCAAAAATTTCTGAAATATTTTCACTTTTGATTGATTGAAATCTGAAAGCGCAAAAAAGTATTACATTGGGAGGGTCAAAAGCGAAAATATATCAACAGAATTTTTTGCGTTCCGAAGCTTTAAGCTTCACCCAAGTTGATATCAGTTGTTTTGGAAGAAGGAACGAGGACTTGCGTCACGTTTCCCTTTAAAAAAGGGTTTTGCAGTTATGATTTTATTGATAACGAACTTCTGCTTTTTTACACTTTTTACTCATGGGTTGGGAACTCATAATACCCACCATGTGATGTGATACATTACGTGTTTTCATGCTGTCGAAGTTATTAAAATTATTAATTTAATATTTTGTCAATTATTAGAGCGTAATATGAAACCGGTGTATTCTGTATATTTACAAAAATAACTATAAAATGAATTTGATTTACTTGCTGTATTGAATTGTAACCAAATGACATGCATCCGGTAAAATTGTCATATTGCTAGTAAAATTTAAAAGTATCCACTGATAACAACCTTTACACGTTTCTGCTCGGTAAACGCGTCGTTACCTCGTCGTAAGCGACTCGCAAAACGTGCTTACCGAGCATCAACATGTACGTAAGTGCTTTCAAATATTTGTTTTGACTCGTAGGATTACAGCATTTGCCTTCGGTTCATGCGGCAAACTTCCTACGAGTCAAAACCGTCAATTTAGAAGCACATACGTAATGTACTAATATTATTTTTGCTACTGTCAAAACCCGACCGAATACTTTTAAATGATTTTGACTTTAATTCTCAAGTATTTTATCTATTAATAAATATGAAACTGAAGCTGGTTTTACTATTTTCTTGATGAATTAAATTTGTTCAGGCAGCTTTGAACATCCTCCCCCTTGTTCCATAGCTAGGCACTAAATCGTGGACTTGCTATCTACGCTTTTAGTGCAAGCTCGACTTATTTCGAACGAAGAAAAATTGTGTACTCGTCATAGACGCTTCATCATGAAATTTACGTCATAATGACAAGATCCGAAAGTGCTTTTCCAAGTGACTTTGTGTTAATTTTTTGTCAAAAACTGCCAGTCTATATTTATAGTATGACATTGATGTTAGCACTTTTTGAACTGATGTTTGTGGATTGTGATTCCATTTATTGCTCATATGATTCGAATCGATGAGTTGTTTGTTGGATATTCATAATTTGTCTACTGTTAACGAATATGTACCACACAAGCTACAACTAAACACATTTTTGCATAAATTATTTCTGTAAAATAAAGTTTTGCTTCAATTAGTTCGAATTAAATTTAAATTAAAATAGTCGACTCCGGAGAATTTCTATTTTACACGAGAATTTTCACAATATATTTAGCTGAAATATAAGCCACACATACTTCAGCTTTTGAAATTATACAATACAATAGATATGGATTTCCGCTCAAGGGAAATATATTTCCCTAGACTTCTTGGCGTGACTTTATTTAGTGTAGTTTCGTTGCACTTCCTTCACTTTACACAATATAACTCGTTGTTGTAGTGTGATTTGTGAAGTGTAAAGTTATTTTTCTATAGTTTTGTGTATAAATTTTCATAGAATACAAAAATACTTTACATTATCTTTCACAATGTAGGAAAGGTACCAGACTAACTTAACCCACAAAAGGTGCAAAATGGAAACCCTCAATTTTGGCAACTTTACCAGTCGCTTTCTCGCCAAGAAATATTTTCGTAACTACGGTTAAGTATTTATGGGCCACAAAATAAAAATATGAATTATGAATAGTGGCGGCAGTGAGCTTTCAAAACTTTAAATTATTGCCGTTCATGGAAGAGAATTTTGCGACTACCTTGAGACATTTTAAATTGTATGAATGAATGAGAACTGGCAAAGTTTGAAAGTTATTTGTGCTTTACAATATCCGGTACGGTAAAATTAAACGATTTTTTAAAGATTGCAGCTTTAACATTTCTTCGAAAAATTCTATTTGTAGAACCTACTCAAAGTTCAGGAAAGATAAACAATGAAAATTCATTCACAAAACAAAAATCTTCAAAGGAAAATTTTCAAATTCGTTGAAAATTTTGTAAAAAAAGGTACTTACGAATGTGTCCAAATTAACTTGTTTCCTCATTTGCTTTTTTATCCTTTTTCACTGCTTTCTGGAGATGATAATTATCTTTTCTGTTTTGAGATTTATGTCATTATGTCTTTGAGATATAGGAATTAGAAATAGTTTTACCGGGCTGAGGTAGCCGCCAAAGGAAATTCGCTATTGTGAATTTTGTCATCTAAAGTGCTGTTTTAGGTGGATCGGCGAGAAAATTTGGCGGCTACTTCAGTCGGCGGCAAAAGCAGCAGCTAATTTTTCGCCAATATTTTTTAGACCCGTACGAAGAACAAAGTTCTTCGAAAAGGGGTCTATTGCGTTTACCACGACGTTTGTAATCAGTCGAATTTTGAGCAGGGAGTAGGGAAGAGCACCGATCCTTAGATGACGAATCAGTAATAAAAAAATGTCCGTCCGTCCGACTGAAGCATCCCCCACTTTTCTCCAACGGCTGTGAAGGGTACAAATCCTCGAGTAGTCGCCAATTTTCTCTCCAATTTAATTATTTTGAATTTCATACCAGATTTTGGGGAGAAGCTTGGCGGCTACTTCAACCCGGTGCTAGTTGTTGCGTTGCACTTAAAATGGAGAATTTTAATTGTGAATTGTGTTGAGCGCTTTCCACATATTGGCTTTCTGTCCCAATTAAATCCTTTGTCCTTTGATGAGATGCTTCTTAGATAGCACCTTATCTTCCTAATATAAAACCCGTCTTAAATATTGAACAAACGGAAGCAATCGTGTCGTTTGTCCTCGTGATTTAGTTTCAAAAATACGTATAGCTAACCATCTATTTTAAAAGGGATTTGTTTGAGAGCATTTACGTATCGAACAAACTCAAAAATTAAATAATTAAATATATTTTAAGCAATGAAACATATTGGATGGAATATAACTTTATAACACAAAATAAATTATTTTGTTCTTCCTTAAACTTTCGAAATTGCTGTGCTGTGTATGCTGTGTGCATTCTCCATTAACACTTTGTTTAAATTATTAAAATGCTCGAGGACTAGCGAACTGAGGGAAAGTACACCCTACACTCTCTCGGTATCTCTACATGCAGCTTTGGTACATTCATTTCTTACGAAAAAAAAAGTTAAATTGCAAAATGCATTTCAGAATATGCGGTTAAGATAAATGGGTTTAAATTTGAATGAAAACCAAAATGGAAATTATATTTCAACTTCGTTTGAGAATTTTTCTTTTGTTTTTGTTTTATGATATAGCAGTGTTTTAAGTGGAAATTATTGTGGTAAATGAGCATGAGTAATGCATGTACTGCAAAACATCCTGGAAAATAACTTAAAAATGGTTTTAAAAGTAACGCAATTCATGTTTAGTGATTTACACGTATTTTTGGACTAATTATCTTTTGAATGTCATAATTCGCGATAAGCTGACGACACACGTACTGAGGGTGGTTAATCTCACATTCACTCATTTCGAATTTAAGAATTTTCATGATTTGCATATTTGAACAGAGACCGTTGGTTGTAGCATTTCATAAAGTTTACCTATTAGGTATTCAGCCTTGTTATTACATCTTTACAAAATCTTTGCATTATTTTCTGCAGAATTATTATTTTAACGGATTTGTAGCTTAATATTTTCCCTAACTCATAATATTATCCTCCTCAAATTTATACCGCGATTTAGAGTTAATATCATATGCTTTTAACAACACATGTTACACAGCAAATTATCATTTATGAATATCGTAGTAAATGTTAAAGAAAGGTAGGACGCATAACGGTAGATTCATTATAATTTAGTGTCGCATAGAATAGAAAACAACAAGCAAATATTGTCTTGTAGCCTGCAAAATTAAGTTTTAAATAGCAAGTAATTTCTCTCAATTATTACTTGAAAAGATATTAGGAAATGCTTTGATTTTGCTATTACTATGGGACGAACGTATATGTCACACATCGACAAAACAGGCGAATACTTCCTTTGTTTGTTCACCTACAGCCACGCAGCCAGCGCCCGCTCGCAACTAAAAAGTAGGATGGGGGAGCAAGAACCCACAGCCCAAAATGTGTACCAAAGATACATTTCCATAACTTCCACTTAAAAACTGTTTTTCATTAAATGTTTTCCAAAGTTAAAACCATTTTTCGGAATTATGACAATTCCAATTCTAGTGTTGTAAACGTTCTTTCGAGCCTTTGGACAAAAGGGTTTCGGTTCAGGTTCTTGAAGTTTTAAAAAGGTTCGCGTTCTGTTATGAAACCAAGGTTTCTGCGCACGGTTCGAAAGAAAGCCAGAAATCAATGAATCAATTATATTTTCTATCGTGCAAGATCAGAGACCGTATACAAACTAAGTTGCGCATGGAAGCATTATTATCAAAAGCATTTTCTAAATTAAAATATTCTTTTGAGTGCTAACAGCGCTGAACTCTTTGGATTTTGACTGAATAGTCGTGATGTTTGTCACAATATGCAACAAATTGCTTTTAACACGAAATTCGTAGAAAATTGTTCTTTCCACTAAAATTACAAAATGAAAACCGACGACTTGTAATTTAAAAAATAACCTTTTACAGAAAAACTAAAACAATATTTTAAGGGACTTTTACTGTTTTTTATATTTATTTGAAATATACAAAATATTTGTGTATAATTTACGGTAACTGCAATGTGGGTGGTGTTCACCCCATTTAAACAATAAATCGTGGCTGTTCTTTGGCAGAAAACATTGCCAGTGCTCTATTTACGATTCGGGACACCAATATATTTATATCCTTGGCCCTACAATTCCTTATGTACACAATACATACATTTTTGGAATACAAATGCGCTATACTCAAATGTATTCGACATTTATAGGCTCTCCACAAGGCAGTGTTGTAACAAAAGATATTCAAAATTTGCAAACCAAGTTTATATTTTAAATTATGACAATTTCCATGTTCTATTTGATAGCTCGTTATGTAAGCCATTTTTGTTTACTATCGACTCCATGTAAAATTTCATAAGTCAATTAACACCGAACTAGAATCATGACCGTTAATAGCAGATTCTTTTACAGGTTTGACAGAACGAAATTCAATCAATGACCAAAAAAGCGAAACACCAGTAAAGCTACAGTCCTGCACTTAGAATTTCTTGTCACAATGGAAAGTATGAAACTAAGTCTATTGAGTGATGTTAATGTTGCACCTGGACTCCAGGTCCTGGAGTTTATGTTCCACACTCTCACTTCTATGCTTTTAAGCGTGAATTCGCGAATACCTCAACCAACATCTTCGATTTTCGAAAATTTGATCACTGAAAATTGATCTGCACCAAAGTCGCTGAAAACGTTTTTTCTTAATATTTTCGCGAAGATTTAGACTGAAATTGGTCTCAACAATGATTCAAAGTTGAAAAAATGCACTTTTTGAAAGAGCTATCGAGGGCACTAACAGCGGCAGTCAACAAAACCTGACATACCATCAGAAGCGCAATGATTTGAAGTTTCAAAAACACTGTAGAGATCTTTCGACCAAAGCCGTGTAATGTAAGTGGAAGTAAAATTGTTCGACGTCGACGCCTCGATCTCTAACGTCAATTATTTTACTTTACGTTGTAATAATCGGTCTAAAAACACAGGCAGAACATCAAAGAAGTGGTAATTTTTCAAGTTTTTTTCATGACCTCACTAATGTGCTTCCCTTGAGTCAAATCCGCCGATATCCAAGTATGTATGGGTTACTTTAGATACTAGAGGATACAAACCTTCGATTATATTGGAAATATCTCCAGATGTTGCCGCGCTGTTGTCCTTCCGGACTCACTAAAAATGACTATTATTTGACCTATCACGTCGACTCCCGATCTTTTCATACTTCAAATGTTGTTGGTCTTGACCCCGCCCACAGACCCTATTAGTTTTGGGTTTGTTCGTTTTTATTTACTGGAGTTATTATCAATATAACATTTTTACGATTTTCTTACCTGAACCTTCAAAGTTACTTCCAGAACCTGAATGACATGATAAAAGTCAGCTGTCTTTCGCTTCCTAATTCTCAGAAAGGACCAAGAAATCGAATGAGCCACCTGGCCTCGATATCTACAACCACTTGTATCTTAATTGCCTGAACTCTTCGCGAATTGACTCTTAATATATCTACATTAACACACTTCGTTGTTACATCAGATGCAATCTGCCGGGAGGATGGACGTCGCCAACTAGTTCGGCAAGCGAGTATTCGATGGCACTTTTCGTCTTTTTCAGACATCGTGAGGTCTTAAAACCTCATCCAATGAATTATCATCTTAAAACGGTAAATAATTGTTGTTCAAATTTTACGATTTTCTCAGGATTCGATAAAGACCAAATTTTCGAAAATCTAAGATGTGATGTATGTGATCTTCACACAATCTGGATGAGATTTTCGCGAATTTACTCTTAACTAACCCAATTGCAGAGGAAGGAATGAAGGCATATCTTCTATGTGGACCATTGGCACATGTTCCAAAGTCTGCGATTAATCGGAAGAATACAGCATATATTTCAATTATGAGTGAAACAATGAAATTTGATGGGGAAACTAAAAATGAATCGTAACCTAGCAATTAAATGGAGCATTCGATGGTAACGTTTGTTTCATATTTAATTGCTTACATTTACACAAATTTAATTTAAATTATTTAAAATGTTTCCAATTAAAATTCATGTGTGATTACGAGTGATTTAGCTAACTTACTGCTAAGTATTTCTCCGCTTTCAAGTATCTGTGTAATATAGCCAATTAAATGCGATGTCTCTATAACATTTTGTGATATAAACTACGAAGAACTAATTAAATTCGCCGAAATTACAAGATAAGCACTTAAAATTCCATTTGTGAGGCTTTTTAATTTATGTTCCCGCTCAAAAATCAAAAGACAGTTCAAAATTAACCCTCCAAAAATTCATCACACCCTCAAAAATGTTTGCGTATTTTTTTTTTTTTCGTTTTGTTTTTGTATTATTCCTTCGCCGTCTCTATAATTACGTTCGAAGGGAGCTTATCAAAACATTATAATAGAGAAAACATATAATAGACGAAAGTTAATTACAGCAGTTATTATCCAGTTAAAACGGAACGAAAATGTATTTTATTGTTCCAAACGGAAAATGAAAAATCGTTTTTAGCATGTTCATTATCCATAAAATGGAAAATATATGTGTTAACCTAATCTCTTATCCGCGCCACATATCTTCCAATTTATATACAAATAATACAACAATAGTTTCGGATAATAAAATTTTCTGTTTGTCGAACGAAATTTTCGGCGATGTGGAAGCTCATCAAAACAAGGAGAATAATATTATGGCGCTTGATGGGTTGATGTTTCTGGGCTTTGCTATTTCATGCTTGTAAAGTAAACTAAAGTCACAATCTATTGTGCGTATGAATGAAAAACTATGTAAATGTGTATTTTCGAACTGAAATAATAAACACGAAATTGGATTTCTGCCCTGTTTTATGGATATCATTTTATTTTTTTATGATACCACCTTTTCGCTTCAGTTTTTCTATGTTCTCTCAGCCCATAAAATAGTTTGATGTGGTTATAACCTACTTTGAATAAATTAAATTGAGCGAATTCGACCAAAAGTTTGTTTTAAAGTAGTATCTTAAGAACACTAAGGCAGCATCGGGACACATTTTAAAAGTTACACGAGAATTGTTGTACAATCTTCATTTTTATGTTATTTGCGTTGTTAAATGGGGCGAAAAGTCACTTCTAAGACGAAACATCCACAAGCTGTAATTTAATTTTTCTCAGCAATTCCCTCAATAAAAATTGACTCCAACCGAGAACTTTGTTTTGCGAGCGTTTTTTATATTTCGTTACGACTATTATATTTGTAATAGGACAACTAAATGGATTTTGAAATCTGCATCAATTTGTATATTAAGCGGTTGCAGGCTGTATGTTAAAATTTTCACCTAAAATGTTTAACATCAGCTAGGAACTTCTGTGCAAGTTCTTATCTAAAATGTATCCGCAATCAAAAAGTAATTTTCTTTATAACTCTAATTGATTCAATAAAATTCGCCTTATTTAATAAACCAAATAAAATAAACAATCACTTCTCATGCATATGTAAGGGGTAAACCCAAAGCTCACGCGAAACTTTTGCGCAATTTGTTTCTAAGTTGAAAATGGTTTCACGATTTTCTGGAAACCATTAATATTTTGTAATGAGTAGCTAGTATTAACATTAATTTATCAAATGAGTACAAAAATTTAATTATTTACACTTCGCAAGTCAAAGAAATTCGACTTACGAATTTTTACGTACTTTTTTCTTAAAAAATTTCGCGTAAAAGTTCGTAATACGAATTTCTTTGACTTATGAAGTGTAAATAATTAAATTTTTATACTCATTTGATAAATTATTGTTAATGCTAGCTACTAATTACAACAACATCAAGCCAACTAATTACAAAATATTAATGGTTTCCAGCAAATCGTGTAACATTTTCAACTAACGAACAAATTGCGTAAAAATTTCGCGTGAGCTTCGCTTCCCCTACTATACTATATAAATATATACTATTATTCAACTTTGAAACTCAAAGAGCAAATTAGTGACATAAAAAGTTGTCTTAAAGATCGGATTGCTTTCACTGTTATGGCGAAATGTATTCTCTAATCGAGTGTGTGATGGAGCACGATAAAGCGATATTAATTTATCTGTATACGTGAGAGTGTATTGGTTGTGACGGAAAATATTTTCCCATTACTTGGGACGAAAAGTTGCTTTCCGCGGTATGTGCACCGACACACTCTCACTATTACAGAAAAATATCTTTCAAAATACCCCAATCCACACTCGATGTTTACTTTTCGCTTGGAATTCGCCCGCGCGTACGTACACATCTTGTGTGTATTGGGGTATGTTGAAATATACTATTTTCTTTTCAAAGTCTAAAGCTATACTTACAATGACAAAAATGATGAACAAATTGTACCTGTGACAAGCGTTAGCAGAATTATACCCACCGAAAGTAAATTTCTTTTATATGGGCGTGTGGCCGTTCATAAATTACGTAACACTCTAGGGAGGTTTCGTGCCAGCGTGACAGATTGTGACAGAGGGCAGAGGGGGGTCTTATCATGTGTGTCACGCAAAATTTTTGATAAAGCTTACAGATACTCGAAAGCTTTTGCGTCCATTAGAAGCTTCACAGAGCTCTTCGCAATGACTCCTTGGGAGTAGTAGTATTATGGACAATTTTGATGTAAATTTGATTTATTTCGATGTATTTTATAATTATATTCGATATATTTTGAACTTTATATTTCTAATTATTTTTCGACGATATAGGTGTGACGAAATATGAAAACGACGTTCACGACTTGAGCCAGCGGAGTCAGCGCCAGTAGGAAAACGGATTTAAAAAATTGTCTTTTACAAAATGACTATAGCTTAACGAGCCAGATCTTAGCCCTGGCTTCAAGCGTAGATACACGTTTGACAAACTTTATATTTAATGGATCGTTTCGGATTTCGGAGGTTCGGATTTCATGTATTTTTTGTTTTGATGTATGAGACAACGAGAGTCATCTATCTGTACGAAAGTCTTCCAGATTACACTACGAGTCTATGTTCCATTTCTAAGAGCATAAGAGATTAGAAAGATTTTTTTTCGAAAATCTGCTGTGACAGATCTACAACTATTTACGAAAACATTAATTTCGGGAAAATTCTATTTTAAGATTTCGGGAATACGGCCGTTCAGGACGTTGTCACTGATAACAAAAACTTTTCAGCCATCCAACAATGGTAAATTTTCTTATTTTCAGCAATTAAATTCTCTAGCATGCGATTTGTGCAATTTACACAGAAACAAAAACAGCTAACTCATCGCATCGCATGGTAGCTTATGCTGAAAGCCAACGGAATGATTTTAAGTTAAGAAAAATTTTACATTCGCTCATGTATGTTGATAAGTTATCATATCTCTGTACACATCATTAGGTAGAGTCTTGTCTAATCTGTCAACATGGATATGAAAAGTAATAACCTCAGCATCTATTGCAGGCAAACATTTGGCCCCCGACCCACCGACACGACTGAATATGCGGTATAGTACGAAATTACAGAACTTTGCATATATAAGCGGAATACGTTCAGCCTTTTCATAACCAGCCACTTCATATCATCCGCTAATGTTACAAATGCTTGCCGTCATATATAACCGAAAAACAAACTCATGTTTAATACATAAAAAAAATATTTAAATTATGTGGAAACATGCTTCACGTGGGGATCTTACGAAAACGTTTTATTGAGTTGTTTTTTGATAGATGGCATGGCATCAGCTGAATATTCACTTAATAAATTCATATTCATATATTCCATCGATCTTATTATTATCAATCCCATCTTAAAGTTGTACAGTTTTGTGTTCTCTCTCTGTCTGTCTAAGCGTTGTTCAGAAGACAGGAAGTGTATTATGAATTGTTTATGTTGCAAAAAAAAAATGTATATCCTCAGCCATAGAATTTTGTTTGTTGTTTTCGATTTATTTTGCGTTATTGGATTGGTGGTCGTCCTTCCTTGTAATGTGTATATGTGTTATGATGATCTGGGCTGGAAAAACGAAAAACATTGTAATAAATCTTTCGATATTGTGTAATTATATGTTAAGGAATCACATGTTTGAAAAACATCGCATTCATATACGCCATTTACCCACACACAATGCTGAAAACAAATCGCCGAAATATTTGGCTGACTATAGATTTTAAATTAAACAAACGTAAGAGGAATATCCAAGTAGTAATGGATATATGTATCGATTCAATAAATACTCACGAAAAATATCGCGTGATTCTATCGCATTATTACGTTGCAGAGAAAGAGGATAATAGAACCGGGGTGTGAAATATCGTAATTCTTATGGATGAAGTATTTTTTTTTTCTTTTAGCGAATTGGATTTTGATATTATGAAATTAAATATATGAAAGAAAATTAACTTTTCGAAAGAACCTTATAAACACAACTAATTTGAATAGACATCGTCATTGGGGAGTGTTTAGAAAAGATTTAAATTAAAATTCGTGTCATATCACCGTATTCGTGCCATTTTTCTTCTTTATTTTTCGTTCCTACTTTGAGAGTTTATCGACAACAGGGCACGATGATGATAGCGAAATAGCCAATGGCATCAATAAGTTATCAGAATCAATATCCCAGTTAACACAAAAGGGTGATCTTCGTTAATGGTAATATGTTACGGGTGTCGAAACGGTTTTCTGTATTGGTGCGTAAAATTGAAATAAATATATAGGACATCACATAACTTCTAATTCTATTGAGCAAGAGACAACAATGAGTCAGATCGTCTGCATAAATTTTGCATACATTCAACGTTTACCACAACGTTTGTAGCCAGTCGATTTTTGACGCGATGGTAGGAAGGAAGAGCGTTATCATGGTCCTTAGATGACGAATCAGCAATGAAAAAATGTCCGTCCGTCTGTCCGCCAACACGATTAAGCCCTTGGACCTAGCTCGGGAACTAAAAACGAGTCACTGCTAGGGCCCTACTTGTTTTTTGTACATAACTCGAGTAAATCTTTTCCGATTTTCATAATTATTTTTTTAATCAATCCATGTCTTTTTAATCAATCAAATAAATCTATGAAAGCAAAACAATTTGTAGAAGAAACTTTTTTGAGATTGGGCCTCTGGACTTAGCTAGGGCACTAATCACGAGTCTCTGCTAGGGTCCTACATATTTTTTGTACATAACTCGAGTCGAAAGGTCTAGTAATGTTTCACATTTTATTGAAGAAAATTTTTTGATCAGAAGCCCTTGAACTCAGCCAGTACCCTAAAACTGAGTTTCTACTATGGCCCAACGTGTTTTTTTTTACATAAATCTTTTGAATCCTAACCGATTTTGTTGATTCTTTTTCTATTGGTTCTAGAGAAACCGAGTACCGAATTATATTCAAAAACAGATTTGGGTCCAGTTACTGTGCTTAGGACATCAGGTCGGCCCTAACGAAAAAATGGTTTTTTGCTATGATGTAGAGAAAATTGAGTTAAACACTTTTGTCTATGGAAGTATAAGTGCAAGGCCTCTCCTTATTGCCCTAGGTCGGTCCTAAGGTAAAAAAAATGTTTTTCGCTATGTTGTAGAGAAAATTGAGGCCAACATTTCTGTCTACTTGGGTGTCAATTTTGAGCTTTCGGAAGGGTTGTTTTTACACCGTTAGTTCGAACGGATTTTTTAATATTGCCCTCTCGGCAGAGTTAAGGCAATATTTACTTTTTTTACCTCAAAAATCACGAAAATTAAATTAGTGAAAATCTGTTGAGTGGTTCGGTCTGTAGGATCCTTAGTGTGTGCCCAACTCACGCTACGCGACGCTTGACGATATTTGGATGTTCTTCGTGAATATTAATCTAACGATGAGGTTTTTTGTGAAGTGTTGTTGTTGAAACTCCAACAGTTTCCTTTTTTTGTAGCTTTGCTGAGCTTTTTTTTCACCAGAAGTTTGGCTAAGTTGAACCAGAACTTCTGTATTTGTGAGAATTTGAAAATACCTTAGATAAGTTGATCTGTTGAATGTTTTGTCTATTCTGAATTACTTTCTTTTTTTATGATAGAGCAATTTTATTTATTTATTTATTATAATTTGAGTTTCATTATAAATAAAAAATTTCGTCCAATCTTGTACTTGGCAGTAACTTTCCTAGTATCGAGGCTACGTTGGCCCGCTGAATACTTTCTTATAAATTTTTCTTTTTTATACCAAAAAGTTACACATGAAAACTAGATTAGTGTATTTTGAGATAAACTACTTTAGTACTACTAGTATCACTAGTTACTTTTGTGGTATTACTAAATACTAATATTTATTAGTTCTTCATCAAACCAAAAATATTTGGTTAAATTTAAAACTACACACATTTTAGTTACTTATTTAACCGTTTTTATTTGGTCATACATTTGACCAATTTTTTTTGGTAATAAGTAAGACTATGAAATTTTTAGTAAATTGTAAAACCATCTTTTTTTTAAGTCAATAAGATGATTGGAAAATATTTCAGTATTATTTGAAACCAATTTAAATTGGTTAAAGGATATACCATTTTAATATGGTGTTACGATATCCTATTTTTTTTGGTTCAACCTTGCACCAGTTTTTTCTTGGTTTAATTTTATACCATATTTTTTTTTTTGGTTTAATTTTGTACTAATTTGTTTATGGTTTAATTATTCACTAAAATTGTATAGTTTAATAATAAAGTGTCGATGACTGATAAAAAACGTGTCGACGGCATTACGTTGGTCCGATGTTCAAAAGGACAATGCGTAACCTGGGACGCAACGACAATTGCGGTAAATTTAGCACGCTTGAAGGTTTATGGAATTCCTGTGGATTCTTTTGGATTTCTCTAGCACTGTTTAACTTCCATCAGGTTTTTTGATACTTTTCGGTAATTCGGTTCCAATTGCTTCCAAAACTACTGATATGAGAACAAAAACCCTTTAACAGGGAAAGTCTTTGTTTCTTCTTTCAAAACAACTGATATCAGTTGGTGTAAGGCTTAAAGCTTCGAAACGCAAAAAATTCTTTTGAAATATCTTCACATTCTATTAAAAAAATGCGTCACAATGTAATGACTTTTCTACGCTTAAAATATAATAAAAAACTGCGGCGATGAGAAGACACCCAGGAGGCTGCTATATTGGCTAAACGCATTATCGTAAACACCACACTGACGAAAGCGATAGTATTCTGAAACTTACTTGCCACTTTCGAAATAACCGTGAAGAAACGCCAGTCTGATCGCCAAAACGGCGTTTCTTCTCACTTTGGAGATTTTTCTTGGCGCAAAGAAAAGTCGTCGAAATGAGAAGAAACGCCAAGAAAATTCATGAAATTGTGAAGAAACGCCAAGGTGAGCCCTAGTGGGCCAAGTTCCAGGACAAAAATATTCTCTACAAAATTAATCAAAGAAAAAATACTGAAATATATTCCCTAGACGTATTTTATGCTCTTAATTACGCAAAGGAATGGTAATCTGTAACGTGATAATCTGTGATTTTACGCAACATGAAATGAAATAAAGACAAACAAATTAAAAGAAAGTTGTAAGATTCTTGCATAAACACGGCATACAATATTTAATTCAAGAACAACGACCTCTGTGGATTGTACATGTACATGTCGTTGATTTGATACTAAATGTAAAATCTGTCAAGGCTGGATCGACCAGTTGAAATTTAACGAACAAAACGAGCGCCAATTCTTTCAGAACTTTTGTAACTGGAAGAAAATCGTTTTGCCTAGGATGCTTAATGCGTCACGCTCCTCTGATATCAGAACTTTTGTAAGCAGACATAAAGATTTGCGTCACATCCTCACCCTGATTGGGTTTTTGTGCGGATATCAGTACATTTGTGAGTTTATCTCTCTACAAATATATGCTCCAAAAATGTTGGTAAAAAAAAATTTATCAAAGAATGTTTGGCCAACAAAAATTCTAAAGTTGAAAATTGTTGGAGAAATTCACAGGAATCCACTATAATCCCATAAACCTAGAAAGCCCTATTGGATGACCTCACTCATGTCGAGAATAACCGAAAAATGTCAAAAAACCTGATGGAAGTTGAAAAGTGCTGGAGAAATCCAGAAGAATCCACAGTAATCCCATAAACCCAGGAAGCCCCATTTGATGACCTCACTCATGCCGAGAGTAATCGAAAAATAACAAAAAACCCACCCGTGAATACACTCACACACAAACACATAGAAAAGATGCTTTTTTATCCAAAACATATGCAGGGGACCCGTACGTATCAGGATAATTTGCCCCTTTTTTCTCTGCAACGCTGCACAAAATATCTCATCATTAAAGAAATATTCACAAAAAAACAACAAATAAAATCTTTTTGAGATATTTATTAATTTTTTTTTTTTATTAATCGTTCATTTTTCAATACAATAAGATCTTAAAAAAGACAAAACAATATTAATGCGGACTCAGGATAAACAATATAAACTAAACGCTTTTTAATTGTGCGGGGGTAGTGATAGGTAAGGAACTGTAGGTCGCAATGGGTGGTAGGAAAAAGGGGATCAGCAAAAAATAACAAAAAACAATGTACTAGGATGATAATATTAACAACTAAAAACTAAAAACTAATAACTAAAACTCAGATTTAATATTTTGAAACTAGGAGATGTCCTTGTTATATACTAGAGCAAGGGGGTTAAAGTAACCGACATGATACAGAAGGAACTTATCATTAACCATCATTTCGTTCCGATTTCTAAGGTGGTAGATAAAAGCAGACGGCCAATATCTGTGTTTTATGTCAAATGGTTCAACCAAGCTTCTGATGAATACGTTCTCTGAGTCATGACACCGATCGAAAACTTTTGCATTTAGCAATGAACAATGAAGGTCGAATCTCACAATTCCGGATTCACTGTACAAAGTTCGATTTGATACGTGCTTAAAGCTACCCCTACTCCTATAAAACCGCCCGGCTCTCCGTATCACCTTACGCTCAGCGACTTTGATTTTTTCGACTTGAGCCGAAGTGATGTTCTTTGGATTTAGCCAGATACATGAAGCATATTGCATAATAGGTCTTATATAACACTTATAAATAAAAAATTTAAATGAACTTGCAAGAAAACGAGAAAAAAGGATCTTGCCAATAGAGTTTACGGCCTTATTAATCTTAGCAATCACATTTTTAACGTGCAAGTTAAACTTAAAATTTTTACTAAAAGTAATTCCAAGATACTTCATGGTGGTACGGGCGATCAGTTTGGAACCATTGACCCTAACATCTTGCTTCAAGTTAAGCTTCCTGATAAGGGATTTGCGACAGCAATCCGATCCGGTGAAATTGATAAGCTCTGTTTTGTTAAAATTCAATCGCAATTTCCAGTCAGCGTAAAAGCTCATCAGCTTTGCTAAGTAACCATTGAAAACTCTGTTACCAAAAGAGACATTGTTGTGGACAAGATAAAGAATGATATCATCAGCGAACTGAAGCAACCTGATAAAGCGACTGGTGGGTATATCGGCAAGAAAAACATTGAACAGCTTTGGACCTAGAACTGAACCTTGTGGAACACCGGCTGCGAGTGGTCTGATCGAGGACAACCTCTTTTGGCCGACAACAAATGTGCGATCGCTCAAAAAATTTTTGACTATTTTAGTGATGTGCGGATTAATACCGAATTTTATCATTTTGCACAATAGGCCGTCATGCCAAACTGTATCAAAAGCACTTTCTACATCGAGCGTGACAGCAGTAGTTACATGACCTCGATTTAAGGCATTCCCAACATCAGATGCAAAACGAATAAGCGGATGAACAGTAGACCTTTTACTAGAGAAGCCAAATTGGAAATCTGGTAAGAATTTTTCCATCTGTTTAGAAAGCCTGGCTTCAACAACTTTTTCGTAGAGCTTGGCTACGGTATTCAATTGACTAATGTTACGCCAGTTATTAATAAAATTGGAATCACGTCCAGTCTTAGGGATTAGAGTTATTTTCGCATTTCTCCAGCACTTGGGAAAATATCCAGAAGATAGAAGTTGATTAAAGAAAATCGTGAGGAAAAGAATAATCGGAGAAGAGAATTGTTTGAAAAGGAAAGTAGGCATCCCATCCAGGCCAGAGCTCTTCTTACTGATCCTGGAACATATTATTTTTTGAATCTCCTCAGCACAGGTGAATGTGCCTCTATGGTGAGGAGAAAGTAAGCTATCGGCTTCAAAAAGTTCGTCAGAATTCGAAATACTGTTTGAGAAACCTCTTGGAAGAGGAACATTAGGTATCTGATCAATAAGTTTCACCGCGTCAACAACCATATTATCACATCGAGACGGATGACAAAACGTTAATTCATGTTGCGCCTGGAAACGGTTGACAAAAGCATCTGGAATCCTCGACGGATCATAAATTGCGGTGACGTCATCGGTGTCAATAATTGATTCAAGCGAGTCAATAGACGAACCCTTGGGCTGAGAAGTATTCGCGATGATGTTAGCATAAAAGTTACGAAAGTCGTTCTGAATTGAAGATAGGTACATGGAACGAAGCATGGATTGATGCTCCCTGGAGGAAGACTGCTTTAATAGCTTTGCGGAAATTTCTACGCAAAGCGATGGTGGTAGATGACAAGAGTATACGATTGGACTGCAAGGACGCGGTTGGTATGTACAAATTTTTTGACTGCGCTGGAAAAAATGTCACCTAGCGTCACGGCGGCGGCCTCTAGGTCGTCATCTAACAGTTGAATATCATCAGGCACTCTAACGCTGGAGAGCTTAGTTTCAATAAAATTGTTCATGTTCGCAACGTGAGTGTAGTTAAACCGGGGAATTTTAAGAATTCGTGATTTACGGCCTGCCTGCCGAAATGAGATGTTCAAAGTGACGTAATTGTGATCAGAGAACGAAAAGTCCTGAGTGACGAAGGGTATTTTATCAAGAAAATAATTGGAAATGATAAAGAAATCTAGATAGCTGCCGGAGTCATTGGTGTAGTAGGTAGGAAATTGGGTGGTAAACAACGAAAACTCAGTTTGGGATAGTATAGCGTCATTCAGTGAGATACCAGCAGAATTAGTACTTTTATTCCCCACATTGGGAAGGCGACAGTTGAAATACCCCCCAATTATTGTGGGAATGTTGGCAGTAAATAGAAATGAAAAATCATCAATTGTTGTACCAACTAACCTTGATTGTCTACTTTCCAATACCAACAAAATCCAGATACCATCGACATGAACCTCAACAAAAGTGAATTGGCCAATATTTGCTTGACAGGGAACGGTAGTTCCTGAAGCGGACACTATTCCGAACAATAATCGCAGATCCACCACCATTGCAATAGAGACGGTCAGATCGAAAAACATTGAAACCGACAACCGAGAATCTGGCACTGGGTTTAAGATGCGTTTCGGATATAAAATAAAAATCGGACTGGGAATCGCACATAAAATCATTAAACAATTGCTTTCGTACGGCAGAGGAGACGGAGTAGGCATTGAGTGCTGTAATGTTCTTTAACTTGATGAGAATACAGCCGATTCAAGTAATGATATCTTGTGAGACAACTGTCCCAAAACATTCAAAATCTTGTCCAAAGCAGCCTCATTACTGTTATTGTTCTTGACCACAGAAGCACATAGAGTAGATGAGCTGGTACACGACTGATTATTCTTATTATTCTTCTGTGATAATGGATTTGGTATTTCACGAGCAACCTTTCTGTTTTTATCAATTTCAACGTTCGACTGATCTCCAGTATCAAGAACAGATTTCTTCTGAATTATCAGAGCTATCTTATTCTTGTAATAATCACAATTAATCTGATTATTAGCCGAATGGAAGCCGTTGCAGTTAACGCATTGCCGCTGAGCATCAGGACTACTGTTTTTAGGGCATTGACCAGGAGGGTGATTCGCAGTACATTTGACACAACGATACTGACGATTACATGCAGCCGCAGTGTGAAAGTAAAGTTGACAATTATTACATTGAGTAGTTGACTTGGAAACAAACTTCGAAAAACTAATAATGATCCCAAAAATTGATTTGATGTTGTCTAGCTTTTTGGCGTCGAAGGAAAAAGGCAGCAGGATGCGAAATCGATGAGGTAATTTTGGATTGGCACGGTTGAAGCCGGTAACGTGCGGAGCGACGACTATATCCGCAGGCAGACCAGCTCTCAAAAACTCGTTTTTAATGTCCGACGCACTGAATCCAAATGACGAATTGATGCATTAATGATGAAGCATTTTTTCTTTACGTTATTCGAGAGAAAAGAGTGGAAGCTGTAGCCGTGTGCGATGAGTGATTCGCGTATTTTTACGTTCGCTTCATTGGATGCCGAGAAAATCTTAGCGCCGGTACCATTACGTTTTATGTCGACTGTAAATTGATTTACACCTGTAGCATTCTTCATTGTACGGAGTAAAGCTGATGATCCATTAGCTGAAAAATCCACCAAAATTGGTGGAATTTTCTTTTTAGCGATTTTCTTATTCTTGTGCGATACAAAATTCCATTCGCCAGATATTTATTAATATTTCAAAAACTTTCGACCATAGGGCACAATTTCGCCAATCACTTGGTTTTTCGAGCTCAAAGAAACCAGATTTTCGAAGTTCGAAGCAAATCTTGATAATGGTCACATCGTGACCGAAACTTAAGTTGAAAATAAAATACAATTAAAATTTGGTTTCTTTGAGCTCGAAAAACCAAGTGAACCACCAAATGTCGTATAGGATCGCGTAGCGTAGTTGGGCCCACACTAAGGACTCTACAGCCCGAACCACTCAACAGATTTTGACTAATTTAATTTTCGTGATTTTTTGATGTCCATATATTTTCTTTAAAACCTTCAAGAGCGATTTCCGTTCTAATTTCGCAGAGATATAAGTGAAAAAGTTCCACTAACCTTCAAAAATAGAAGTTTTTGACCACTTTTTCGACCGTAACTTCGAAAGTTTTCGACCGATTCTGCCCGAATTCAATCTTGCAATTAATTTTCTGATTATCTTTCAGGAAAAATAAAGTTTTTGAAAATCCGATAAGATTTAGCCGATTTATGTAGAAAAAACACGTTGGCACTAGTAAAGACTCAGTTTTTGGCCCCTGGCTGAGCCCAAAAGCAAAAAATGAAAAAAGTTTCTTCTACAAAATGTCAGGCAGGCCCAGTCCTTTCGAACAGAAAAAAATTTATGAAAATCGTAGAAGATTTACCCGACTTATATATAAAATACCAAAAACCACTTAAACGGCCCTAGCTCAGCGGCCCTTGGGCCCAGATTCAATCCAAAAGATTTTTCAATTACCTTTCTGGGAAAAAAAAGTTTTTGAAAATCGGTTGAGTTTTACTCGAATTATCGTGTTGACAGACAGACGGACGGACATTTTTTTATTGTTGATTCGTTCGATTTTTTTGGTTGTTATTTCACTAGAATATAATGATCACTTGACTCTTTTTTGGGTTAGTATTCTTTCCAGTAATCGCTTAATCGTCAGCAAATCCAGATAAACCAAGCGCATAGAAGCTGGACGATATTATTCATCAAAGAATTCGGGATCACATTTCTTGGTAAACTTGATCGCGATATTAAATATAACAGAAGAAGGATGGCTACCCTGAGGAACGCCGCAGCAATAATGTATCAAGGTGCACCGAGTTCCTGTTTTATATTAAAGAAGCGCTTCATTTTAGCTGTAAACTTGGAGCTGGATGCTATAAGCAATGAAGTTTAAAAATTCTTCTTACCTTCTTCTCATTACGTAAATTGCTCAGTAAAATCGTAGGATTGAGAAAAGCGACTCTCTGATGCGTATACTAACGAATTTTATTAAAAACGTTTACAAAAATTCGGTTACAATTTTAAAAACTATTTTACATCATTCCAATAAAAAGGCCGTGAATATTTTGAACATGTACTACCAAACAAACATCAAAAGACATCCTCAACGGATACTAAAACACGACACATAAAATCGTTTGACTATAAGACACATTATACTGTTCCGCAGCTTTTAAAAGCTATACAAATTCTTCAGATGTGTGAATCAAATTTCTTACTTGGACCTGCACTCTGGACTTCATGCTTTCGCAAAATCTCTAAGGCTTTTTCAGAGAGACTTCTGCAGTTTTAGCGATGGGGAATTACTGCTGACCGACTCCCTTATGTAACTAGAATTAATTGTCCTCAGTTAAGAACTCTTGATCGATTAAAAAAATGGTAATACAAGAAATGGTTTTAGAAGCACTAAGAAAGCTTTATTAAAAACTTAAAATACGGATTTGTAAAACAGAAACAGAAAATTTCTCGTATTGGAGAGTATCATATAGTCGAACTTTGTACTTAACTCAATTTTGAAAATTTTATGTTAAAAATATATGAAAACTAACGAAAATACCGTCGAAGTGTTACACGAATCTCCTTTTCTTAACACCTGCTTTTTTCTTATGCGTTAACTTTCGTTTCTTGTTTTTACTTTTTTGGGATTGGCTGTCACCTCCGAAGTTGGTTATCTCATCGCCCAATGTACCTGTAAAAAGAATTAAAATTATTGCTGATTACAAAGTAGTGAAACGGAAACGTGGCTTCTTCTAAAGTTTTTTCAATCTCGACAGAAAACAACAAAATACTCCTTATCCTGGTGCCATAAATTCCAGTTGATGTGAAAAGGCAGATGAACTTTTTTGCTACCGAGATCTCACTAAAATTTCTAATAAAAAGTGCAGCGGGGAGAACACTTTCATGGCAATTCTGGGAAAACTGAAGACAAGCAAATAAAGGGATGCAATCAGCATTACTAAGAAGTTTCTTTGGGTTATATAAGGTAAAATTTCACACGGAGCGCAGCTAGAAACGCTTTCACTTGAATTGCGACAACAATCATTATGAACAGAATGCAAAAATAAAAGCCATTAAAGTTGCGATGTTTTAGCAGACAAATACTTTAAATTATGGGTCGTCTACTGTAGTAAAATGATTTTCACTTGACTTTTTATGTGTCGCAATTATTTGCGGTCAAATTTTAGAGCGAAACGGCCAATTTTTAGACAAATAATTGAGTTTATTGTGATCAAAAGTTGGTCTATTACAAATGTTAAAATGGTTTCTTCTTCTCAGATTCTTTTTTGATCAAAAGACACAAACATTTGAGAGCTTTTCCCGAGCTGCTCGTTTGCTTTATAACTTTACACTTACTTTGACGTTTTAAACGTCATTTTGACAGTTGATCCCAGCAAACTCAATCGATGAAACAGAATTCATCATGGATGAGTACGAAGTCACGAGGGTGTCACTTTCTATAAAAATTGACATCGAATTTACACACTTTTTTGGAGTTTTTGAATTTCGTCTGCATTTTATAGTTGCCTTTTTTTAATTTTCAGTTTGTTATAGAATTTGGCAACATCGACAAATTTGCGTTGCATGGCTAAATCGAGTTACAAATCGATTATTTCTTCTTCGGCAATAATGAATATTGGATGAATAGGTGACATCCTCGTGACGACGGTCAGTTGTTCTGAAAGAACGTCGCATACCTCTTTGGAATGCGAAGTTTCTTCGGAGCAATTTGACTCAGTTTTTGGTTCATTCGTACAACTATGTTTAAAACAACGTAACGCCTACAGCTTTTACTTCTATCTTTCTTTTTAATGGCGAACTTTCTGTGATAATTTCTATAAAGTAACATTAAATTTTTATTCAACTTTTTCTTGTGTATTGAACTTGATTGTAAATTGTTTACTTAATTCTTTGACCTATTTATATCATTCTAATTGATAGTCCGATTATATTAGGTCGACTTTAAATGGAGTGAATGAATGAATCTATTGTTTCCCCGAATACCATTTTCACACAGCCAACAACACTCAAGTAAAGATTGTCGGCTATATCAGGAGTAGGCTACGTTGTTTTTAGGAATGTTTTCCTTACTCTTAAGAGAAAGCTTTTACTGTTAATCGATTCTACTCACCCAATGTAGTCAATCTATTATTGCGATGTTTTTCAGATTTCGTTACAGGCAACCGAGTAAGGTATGTTTCCTCATACTCTTCCTTCTCCTTTTGATATTTCGACAATATTTGCTGGGCTCTGGTACCAGCAGAAACCTCAGTTGGAATATCCAAGTATTCCTCTTTCAAATCTTGAATAATTGACGAACTGAAATATACAATTATTTTTCAAAGAATGAATAGATATTATGAAAATTATCTGCTACCTAAATGCGCGTTTCTTAGCTCGTTCTAGTTGTTTACGCTGTCGTTCACCTTTTGTGTCATCATGATCGTAATGTACGGCACTAAGTTTTGGAGGCACATAAACGCCACTTTTGCCCGAATCCTTTGCCTTCTTGCGACTGGGTTTCGTGGCTTTATCATGCTCATCCTCAGAATCAGAGCCGCTCTCAGTGTCGCTTGCTAATTGTGACATTAAGTTGCTGGGGTTAGCCTAAAAACCAACCAAAAATTCAACCCACAATTTTACGAATTAAACCAAAAATTACGTTCTTCAGAAACATCATTCAAAAATTCACTGACTAGGCCTTGCGAAAAATATCCTTGTCAGAAAAACGCGTGACATAAAACTAACCTTAAAGGAGCTAGGATCGAGACCACTGGTCGTGCCTGCCACTGCAGTCTTTACCAATTTATCAATTTGGTATCTAAGTTTGTAATCAATTGGCCTGATCTTCTCTAAAATCGTTCGTATTTCGATGAGTCGATCAATCGACGGATCGTTCTCAATTGTTCGTCCTACAAACATTCTTCAATTATTGCATTTTGCCATTTAAGATTCATTCAATTTCACCTGAACACTTCCGGAGCACTACATAAGTTAGATTTATCAAATAATCCAGCAACATTTGATACTTTACAGTTAAAAAACTGATTCCGTTTTCAGTCGATAGCTCTCCACTTTTGACTCTCTGTATCATGATTTCTACCAAATTTGTCACCTGATTGACGTTGTTGTTCATCTCAACGAGTAATCGAAGTGCTTCTTGGATGTCCTCAGGAACATCGTCATTACTTGCCTGCGGACACAAAAAGATCACAATTCTTGTTCTTTCTTAAGTCAACAAATAAAAAATATGACAAGCAGCTTCTTCTATGTTTTACGACGAAATTAATAGAAATTTTGTTTACCTCCACCATTCTGTAGTTCCGAGTAAACTGCTTTTTGGAATTTTTAAGTGAATTTCAGAGTAGGCAAAACACGTGTGATAACGCGACTATTCCACAAAATTGGTCAGACGAAAAATGCTTTTTTTAAATGTCAAAACCCTTCAAAACACGGTACAACGACCACAACGATAGGTAAACAGTGTTCACAGCTGATTCCAAATCTAGTCTAAAAAATGGATGTAATTTCACAGGACTAGAATTTTGAACACAAACGTAGCAGTGTTGTCCATACTGTGCGTGTTATGAGAAAATCGAGCGGAACGTTTTAGGTCCGAGTCCCATCCTCAGTGCCTTAGGTCGGTCCTAGCTATGTTGTTGAGAAAATTGAAGGGGACTTTTTTGTTTTTTTGTGTGTAAAACAGTCTTTCACGTTAAAGCGAAAGGCTCGTGGAATGTTCTCAAAAAGTAATATTTACAAAAAGAATTTTTGTGCTCTACAAGTTTCAATTTGATCTTCTAGTGTTCAAAATCCGAAAACATAAAATTTAATATTTTGGGAGAAACATCATTTTGCAGCTTTCGTTGCGATAGGAAAGTTAGTAAGTTACGGAAACTTTCCTATAGGAAAAAAAGTTGCGGTAACGGAACGTTTGCATTTTCGAAAATTTATTTTTAAACGATGCAAAAATACAATTAGAACAACAAATAATTATTGTACGACATGCATCGAAAATTCTATGCTGATTTTATATTTTAGTTTTAAAAGTGCGCTTTCAGTACATTTTCCAATTTTGAGTTTTTTATTAAGCAGCACTTGACCAGCAGAAATAGTCTTTTTCGTGAGAGAACCGCTAAAAATTACATGCGAAGAAAAGAGATAGATATAGACAAGTATAGTAATTTTCGTGTGTGACAAATCTTTGAAATCAGAAAATAATTAATTAAAAATACAAAACGTCATAATTTTGCCATAGCGTAGAACAATTTTTTGCTCAGAATAATATTTCCTACAAAAAATGTTTTCATGCAAAAGGCTTACTGTCGTAGCATTTTTTTCATGTCATAACTAAAGTTCTTTCTTTTTGAAAACGTAAATAATATTTGTAAATTTTATTTGTAATTTTCAACTAAATTTCAATTAAATTAGAACTTGTTTGTATGCACAAATAAATGATTTGGAAATGTATTTTGCCAGGACAATTTTTTAAATATCAAAAATAGAGAAACCGAAGTGTTTAATTTTAATGTCATTGGTATAGTTAATTCCCGCAGTTCCTGGAAGAAAGTTTTTTCCTTTGTTCATGTTTCTTTCCTTTCCAAAAAACATTAAAAATGAATCAAATATTAAAGAATTTAAAAGACTACTAATTAAATACATTAGGGAAAATATTGATACTGACATTTAAGAAAGTTTTTAATTTAAATAATTTTATAAAAAGTGATTTTTGTATAGCTGAAGCTAATAAAATAATTCATTCATTCATTCATTCATTAACACTCTATAGGCAGTTCTTAACGAAAATAGATGACAGCGATGACAGCACATTCATACACCTGGCATTTGAAGCAGATCAACTTATTTGAGAATTCTGACTTTTGGAGCAGATTATCTTTAGTTCATGATATAAGCTTTTCGAGGACAATAGATGCCGCACTTTTTGTTGAGAATGCCCTATGTTAATACACGAAATATCATAAAATTGACATTTCGAAAATTCAAGAATCCACTGAAGTTTTGACGTATTTGACATTTTGACGTATTACACGTCTGCATGTATGCCAGATATTGGTTTAACGTGGCAGAGGTATATACAATGCATTTATTGTGTCTATATTTATAACAAAATGTCACGACTCTGCCGGCTTTTTTAGGGTATTTTAGGGTTTAATAAAATTTTCAAGAATTATTTCCCAAAGAAATGTGCTAGGTTTTAATTTACATTGAACGTTTAGTTGTTGCAATAAATTTTGAAACTATTTTTTGCATCATTAAAATGTGTTATTAACAGGGCCTATTTTTGAGAATTTAATTCCAAAAAATTAAGAATTTTTTGGAATTTTTTAAGAATTTTATGGATTTTTTAGGAATTAAATTCCCAAAAATAGGCCCTAGTGACACAGCTTTCACACCGACATAATATGTGTAGAAGTTTGACACTCTCAGTGAACGTTGACAGTTCTCATCAACGTCGACTACTGAACGAAAAAATATGATTCTGAACGAGCTCTTGGAGCGCGTACAGCAATTATTTCTTCGTTCAGTTAATCGTTAGTGAGAGCTGTCAACGTTCACTGAGTGTCAAATTTTTACCCATATGTCGGTGATATGGGTAGAGTTGTGAGAGCTGTCATGATGGTTGGTATTTCAATTATTAATCAAAGTATGGATGATTGCACGTAAACTGTTTTAAAATTTATTCCAGTGACCAAACTTTATATTGTAAAGTAGTAAAAATCTGTTTATTTTAAGAAAAGTTGTTTAGAAACACATAAAACCTAAAGAATTATTTCTAATAATTTCTTGTCAAAATTTCCAAAACGAAAGCAGATTGCTGAACGATATGGTGAAACTTGTCATTAATCTCATGGCGATTCACCAGTGAATCTTATCGGACAATTGCTGTACGCGCCCTTGGTAAGAGCTGTCACTAGGGTTGGCCGATTTTACACTTTTTTTTTATTGCGAAGAGGACAGCCTGAATACGATTCGAGGAGTCGAAAAGATTATTTTGGTGCCTTTGGTTTATTTGTAAATTCGATTTCCAGCTTGCACACTCAAATTTTCTGAAGAAAGGCCGATTTTCTTAACATTCCTCTTTTTCAGAACATTATTTGTCAAAAAATTATTGTCAATATTTGAGATTATGGTTGGAATCCACTCTTTAAGGTTGAGAGAAGATATTTCAATCGATTTTCAGTTCAGCGAGGCTGAAAATTTTTTTTTTGTGAGCGAGAAGTTTGAAAAATAATAAATTTGATCTTTTTTTTCGGCTTTCATGCCATGCCATAACAAGTTGCAGCCACACAAATTCTGACAAATGATAATACTCACTTCAGGGAAGGAATAGGCATCTCAAAAAAGCATTAATTACAAAAAAACAGTTACTTACTTTGACCATATGAGTCGAGCCAATTCCTGTGAATAATTTTTTCGAGTCCTGGAATCGTATCCAGGCTGTCCTCTTCGCAATAAAAAAAAGTGTAAAATCGGCCAACGTTATGAGTAGATTTTTGAAAACTGCGTTTTCAAAATTTCATTTCATTTCAGACAGAGCGCGTAATAGTTCGATAAGATTCACTGGTGACGATTTTGACAGAAATGTTAAAATTTTCACCCAGTGAAACTTATCGAACAAAGCTGTACGCGCTCACAGTCCATTTTTTGAACGTTACGTTGTGGTGTAATATACCTTATTCATACAAAAAACGAATACCTCTATTACTGTCAGTGCTTTTCGTAGAGGTGCGCTACTCACTTCGTTGTATTTATAAAATCAATAATCACGGAAAACGTTTTTCTTCTTGGTTTGCTTTTAATTTAATTTCAATTGTTCTTCAAAGAATGTCAGAGGGGGAATACGAAAGTTTCGAAATCAACGACTACGATTTAGAGAATGAATTTAATCCAAATCGACCCCGCACGAATCTGTCAAAAAATCAGCAAATTTACGGTTTGTATGGAAGGTGTAACACCCATTGAACCATTTGCTAAGTGTTTCGCAATTCTTATTGCAGGAATTTGGGCAGATGATAGTGATAACGATGTTCCTGAGGAGAAATCATCCCGACGTCGTGGAAAGGGTCGGAATGCAAATAGTGGTGGACCTAGTAAAATCAAACATGGAAACGCTAATTACTCAGAGCCAGTAAATTTCGTATCAGGAGGCATTCAGCAATCGGGCAAAAAGAAAAGTGACCGTGAGGGAAAAAAATCCGAAGATGAAGGTTTGCGAAAGAGATTTAATGTTTATTTTGGCTAACTTTTTATTTGTAGACGAGGAAAGTCAATCTCCAAAACTGCCTGTGGATACATCCAGCGAGTCAGAAGAAGAACGTCCAACAATGTCTAGCATGGCCGGTTTTCGTACAAAGCCAAACAACGCTTCATCAAGGGGTTCGTGAAAAATCGGTTATAAATTTTGTCATTTTTAATTCTAAAATTTTCTATGTAGGAACGGCTGAATGGGAGCAGCATACAAAAGGAATTGGCGCCAAACTCTTGCTTCAGATGGGATATCAACCTGGAAAAGGTCTGGGTAAAGACTTGCAAGGTATACCACAACCGGTTCAAGCACATATGCGTTCCGGCCGTGGAGCAATCGGAGCTTATGGACCTGAGAAACGGCAAACGATTGGTGATGGAAAAGGAAGTAAACCGAAAGTGGATGACGATGTTAAAGAAACTATAGAATTTCAAGAAAAAATGAACCATTGGCGCAAGGATCTACCGAAAAGTGGCAAAAAAAGCCGTTACTGTTACAAATCAGTGCAAGACGTAATTGACAAAGGAAAATCGAAGAACTACTTGCTTAGTGATCGGTTGAGGTAAGAAAAATTTGGACCGATTGAAATGTTTCTATAAAACGTTTTTTTCTTTCTCAGCAATCAGATGAGCAATGTCACAGTGATAGACATGACTGGACCGGAAAAAAGAGTTTTGAGCGGCTATCACGCATTAGGTCAAACAAAGGCAGCTGAAGAAAATTTGTACGAACACAGGCAATCAAAGAAATGCACCAATTTCAGTTTGCCGGAGTTGATGCATAACTTGGATTTGATAGTTGAAAGATGCGAACAGGAGATTATTGAGGTGGACAAAAAGAAACGATCTTTGAATGATCGCGAAGCGGAGCTGGGACAGGACAAAGAAAATTTAATTAAAATCGTTGACTTGGAAGAGAATCATTTGAAAACATTGGAGAAAGCTTTAGAACTTGTGTCCAATTTGACAGACCCAGAGGAGCCACTTACATTAGACAAAGCGGCGGAGGTAAGACCACAATATGAAAAACAAATTGACTATTTACTGCCGGGAGAATAATGAACAACTCTTTAATTCAGATTACTTAATTCCTCTGTTCCTCTAATCGCGACCTTGTGGTAAAAATCGTTCAAAACGGTAAATCGTTTTTTCTACTCGTCTCTTATCTTTTCTCACTCGACTCACGACAAATAGCCCAAAAGTTGTTTTTCTCTTGGGGAATAAAATACTGATCTCAGTGCTCACAAGTATTGACTTCTTAAATCTTCTTAAATTTAAAGCACACTCAGAGTACATGTGAAGACGCGTACAAACTCTAATAATTATGTCGTCAAGCAGAATTGGAAATTTCGTCCAAGAAATTCGTATATCACAAAAGTTCCATAATCTAATTTACTAAAAATTGATTTTTTCCAAACAGATTTTCACTGAATTACAAACGGACTTCGCTCCAGAGTACAAAGAATTCGGCCTGGGCGATCTAGCGCCTGGAGTTATTGCTCCATTATTCAATACAGAACTAGATGGGTGGAAGCCGTTGGAAGAACCGACAAAACACATTGATTTATTGAAGAAATGGCGACGAATTTTAGGGTTCTATCAGGTGCAACAATCTACGAATGTCTTCGATCCATATGCAACTTTAGTTTGGTCAGGTGTTATGCCCAACATTCGTGCAGCCGTTTCGGCATGGAATCCAAGAATTCATCAACCCATGGCAGCTCTGTTAGATGCATGGGCTCCACTTTTACCAAGTTTTACGTTAGACAACATACTGGAACAGTTGATACTACCGCGAATTCAGCAATGTGTGGATCAATGGGACCCACTGACAGATACGACGCCAATACACATTTGGATCTTGCCATGGACTGGTCTGTTAGGACATAAAATGGATGAAAGTGTCTATTCAACAATACGTGAAAAGTTGGGCAACGCGTTATACACGTGGATACCTCAAGATCGATCTGCAAGGGCTATGATAATGCCATGGCTAGGTGTCTTTGCTGAGACTGACATGCATCTTTTTTTGATGAAGCACATCGTACCGAAATTGCAACATTGTTTAGCAGAATTACACATAAATCCACTGGATCAGGACATGGGTACGAGAACTGTTGAGTAACAATTTACCATTGCCAATAGTTTTGACCTTTTTTTTACTTTCAGAGATCTGGAATCAAGTATCCGAATGGAACGAAATCATACCACCAATATCTATGGCTCAACTACTAGAAAAGTTCTTCTTCCCAAAATGGATTGAGACGTTGGTCTTTTGGTTGAATCGATCGCCGAATTTGGACCAGGTATCACGATGGTATGCGGGCTGGAAATCGGAAATACCTAAAGAGATTCTACAACAGCCGGGTGTTACAGGTTTGTTCAGACATCACACCTCTCTCACCACTTTACCGAGCGAACATTCCTATAAATTTTAGAAAACTTCCGTCGTGCACTCGAACTCATGCATCGTTCCACCGGTTTGCCACAAGTTGATCAACCATCGATACCCACGCCTATCCAACCGCCAGCATTAATGGATCTTCAAATATCACCTCCACAGCAACTGGAATTCAAGGAACTTGTATCACAAAAATGTTCGGAGCGAAGCATATTATTTGCTCCCATGCCGGGAAGAAGGGAGTCTGGTAAACAGGTAATAATTGACTCACATCCAACATGTGAAAAGTTTCGTGGATTTATAAAAAAAATGGTCCTTTTGCAATCTACCTCCTTGGCATGACTTAAGGAAGCAAGGACGAAGGAAGACCCTTTATGCGTGTACCACTACGTTTGTAGCCAGTCGAATTTCGGCTGGTTACTTTTTCGTTTCGTAGTATAAATAAGACGAAAATGCAAAAACAAATTTGTCCGTCCGTCAGTCACCGCGTTGACCCATTTTCAAAATCTTTTTTTTTCCTGAAAGGTAATTGAAAAATGTTTTATGGGTTCGATTCTGGGCATTGTCGGGCCAAGGACCGCCGAGCTAGAGCAGCTTTAGTGGTTTTACGTCTTTTGTACATAACTCGAGCCGTTGCTTCGGACGACTTTTTCATTACTGCCCTTTTGGCAATTTCCATTCTAATTTTATGTGGACGCAATTTCATACTCTTAAGAGTTTAGGCAATATTTTCTTAAATACGTTCGAGTCTTTTCGTGGCATTAACTCTGTTTACCACATCTATTCTGATGTGTGCGGTTCTCTTGCATATGTTTTTCATTGGAATGATTTCCCTAAATTTTCACTAAGTAGGATTTGGTAAAATTGAAGGAAATTGTTTTTAAATGATAGCTACTTGTTTCCTAAAATGTAGGATTTTTCGGTGACTCGTAGAATCGTCATAGCTTTCAATATCTTCTCATCCACAAAGGTTGTGACAGTTTTAATGATTTTCAACTTTACCTTCTTCTTTTGAGAGAACCGTAGTCGGGTGGAAAGGTATGACACCGATATAGCAAGTGCAGTTTTTGAAGAAAATGTATGCTGATACCTCCATGTTCTAAATTTTAATTCAGAGTCAGGAAGCGACGCACAATTTGGATATTTTCGCATAATTTGCTTAGTTTATCCTTAAAGCGCCCAAAGTATTTTCGCGGCAATCTTCGCTCTTTCACCACTTGTCCACCACCCTTCCAGCCCTTCCCAACACGGCCTAGTACCCAAAAAATGCCCATGGACAACGGCCATAGGCAATGTGTGTATTGTTGGAAAACTAGCGCATGTAGCTTTCTATTGACACCTATTTGGACCCCGCCCAATCACTAGCTTTCTTATAAAAGTTTTTTTCAGGCGAATATCACTTAAACCGCATTTAGTCCTATAGTATACGAGATACATAATCGATATGGGTGTCGTTGCATAGCTGCGACCAATAGCTTTCCAACGATGCCCCTGTCGCCTGTATTGAAAAAAGTTGGAGCGAATGAGAAGCAAAAACGAAAAATTAATTTTCATGTTTATCACCGACCACCCATTGTACATATTCGAGCGCCAAAATTTTATGCCGGATTATGAAAGAGAGCAAGTTCTTACGTCTGTCCATGGTATCAGTTCTTTGATTTTGCACTGTTACTTAAAGTATCCGAAAAATACGAACCGAGATGCCTGAGATGACTAGACGTTTGTCGTCTGAAGGCACGAAACAGAGCATTCTGAACTGATCTGAAACTGAAACCTCCCAATCTGATATTTTCAGATTCAGATTATTCCATGAATAGATCTGTTGTGTTAGATTTAGATCGTTTAGATCAGATTTACACAGACAAACACACAGGACGAGCACGAGCATAGAAAATAAACCTGACATAGGTGCTTCACAATCAAAGCATTGTCTTTACTATTTCACGCGTACAGCATACGCCAAAACTTACTCAATTATGTAGATATAACAAACGTGCATTTTTGTTTGTGGAGCTCGTATGATGACTTCTATGCACGTCGTATGGTTTGTGGAACAAATGACTAAAACAATTGGGAATTTCGTCAGCTTAAAGAGTTTTTCACATATCAGTTCAGACTGATCAGCTTAAAAATATTCACATCATATTCAGATTACTCAGAAATAGTTCAGACCACAATCATAACAGAACCACCAGATTTTTATCTGAAAAAATTCAGAGCAGTCTGAAGTCTGAACATACCGATCTGGTGCCGGAAGTGGAAACAATTCACCACGATAACTCGAGTATATCGCTTCGAATTGTCAAATAGGCGTTTCCAGCGTTTACCCCCATACAGTTCAGTTGTACCTCTTACACCTCAAAATTTGTCTCTTTCAATTTTCGTAAAAGAAAGTCAAATGTAACGTGGGTATTTGAAAATTTGTCAAGAATTTCTGAAATTAAGGTCGAAAATGCTGACCTATCCGGGTATGAGTTGTTAAGGATTTTTCCGCCGACGTCTTCCAACCAACATAACTTTGTACAATCCGAATAATCTCAATTGCAATTTCGAAAGATTGCTAGTTTCTTAATGTGCAATTCATCCTTTCAGGTTTATCGAGTTGGCAAAATATTCTGTTACATCGATCGATCAGTTGTCATGATTAGCGATGGAAGTTTCAATAATTGGACTCCAGTTTCACTACAAACGCTTTTAGAACGAGCTATTTCAGGGAATATTTTTTAAGAAACTTTTAAACTGCCTAAGTCTTAGATGGTGTGTATTGTTTAAATATGAATCATTACATTAACTTAAATAAAAATAAGCCAAAAATGTAATTTTGTATTGTAGCGTAGGAAAACCAATTTTTTAAGGAAAAAGGTGTTTGTCTTCAAATGTAAAAGCTTGAAAATGATATTTTTTGTAGCAGTAATTACAATATATGGTAAAAAACATAAAGGCACACCATAGAAAATACAAAATTGAACATTTACAAACACAAACAAGAATCTACGAAGAATCTCTCCTTCTGTTTTGTCGATTTTTTCGCCATAGACGTTCAATTCTTCGTCAATTCTTTTAGTGCTGCGGTTGCTTAATCTTCATCGATAATTTCGAATGAGTCATTGGCACCTTTGCTCGTATTCGGTTCATCATCCGGCGAGCTACTGATAAATGGTTTCCAATTCTGTTCGGGAGGGGACGTGCCTAGCAGCGGCAGTTCTGGAGGTGACGAATCGATAAGGCTGAAATATGGTATGTGGCTTGGGGTTACATTATTTCCCGATGTTGGTACGGACTTAGAGCTACTAGTGCCGACTGATGAAGAAGAATTTCGCGGAGGAAATGATGTCTCGTTCGGCGGCTCAGCAGTCACTGCAATGGGCCTTAAAAGCATTTCCAAATTGGAAAACCTTGGTAATCCCAAATCGGGAAAATGAATAGGCGAACCTCTAAGTAATCTAATGTTTTTAGGTACGTTAGAAAATGTGACTTTCGATTCAAGTGATTTCGTTAACTGAGTCACTTCTTCATCAGTCGATTGATCGTCTGTGTAGACGATTTGCTGAGGACTTTTTAATTTTCGAGGATTGCATGATATTGCATTACCAATTCCTCTTCTAGCATCGACCGGCGTTGTTTCCTGTACATTCGCTTGAACTATTCCGTTTTTCGAATCACGCGATGTTGGTTGTTCTTCATTCGCTGAAGAGCATATGCTTTCCAAAGCCTGTGTTTTACCATTCCTATATGCTTTTTTATTTCCGTCACCGTTAGATGACGCGGATTCAGATACTGTTTCAAGACTTATTGCCCGTCGTTGCTTCGAAGTACATTTCAGACGTTGTTTTGGTTGAAGTCTTAGAGACATTTCATCGTTCTCACTTTTATCGGTAGGCGCCATTCTCTCCGCTGTTGGTGTCACATGATAGGTTCTGCTTCTCACTCCGCCGGACGATATTCTTATGGTAGTGTTTGGCAGTGAAACGGATAAAAAACTACCCTTTGGATTCCTTGGTTCAGTAGCATTTGGCGGTGAAACGATTGAAAAGCAACTCTTTGGGCTCCTTGGCAAGCCGCCAATCGTTATCGTTGTCGGCGAAATAGGTGAAAAGCTAAACGATGGACTCCATGCTTCGCCGCTAATCGCTATCGGGGCGGCAGTATTTGACGATGAAACGGGTGAAAAACTACTCATTGGATTCCTTAGACGGCCGCCGATCGGTATCGGTGAGGTAGTATATCGTGGTAAGTCGGTTGAATGACTCTCTTTCGGTTGCGGTATCACCTGTCCGTCTTCAGTCACATGCATAGTGTTTCTATTATTTGAATGAGCTGCATAAAGCGATTCAATGATTTGGGGATCTTCTTCGGTTTCGGTGTTTTTTTTTTCAGGCGATGACATTGTTGACGCAGGTGAACTGCTACATTCCTTCATTGCTTCTGCCATGTTTTTCTCAAAATCATCAAAATCATCGTAATCAGGAATTACAAACTCAGGACTAAATTTGCTTCTCTTTGCCATGTTTTAGAATGTCTGTGGGAGGAGAAAGAATAATGTCGTTGTATTGAATGAAGCAGAGAACAGAGGAATTCAATGGTATAGATTGCACATTTTAAACTGTAGTACCACGTGCTTTCGGGCGAAGCGACAACATTTTCTGCTTGCACGCAAAGCAGATAATAAATTATGAGCAAAATTGAAGTATCCAGACAAACCTTTACTTTCTGCAGTGATTTATTATTATTTTTTTCCAACACCACGATGTGAACTGTTTTTGTGACGAACACGATAACAACACGTTACGCACGGACGGACGAATGTTGAAGAATAAAGGATTTGCAGCCACGAATGATAATTGCGCCAAATAAATTATGGTAGCCAATGAAAGTTCGTGAATGTTGGATAAACTAAAGTTTGCAGTCAAAAAAATTATAGGTGTAGCTCTCGTAGAGATTGAGAGAGGAAAAAAATTTAAAAAATATTTGTTAGATCTTAGGATCGACCTAGAACTCTAAGGAGATGCCTCGGAAGCGTATCTCCATGGACAAAAAAGATTTCCTATATTTACTGCCTACAACAAAGCACATCTCTATTATCACTTTACCGAGCGAACATTCGTATTAATAATATAAGTATAAATTTAAATACAAAAGTCAAAAGTTTATCTGTTTGTCACTTTATCACTTTTTCAGTTTGTCGGTCAAAATTTCCCGAGTGAGTGAGTAAAGTCAAGCGTCTTTTTGCATTGCTTTTATAACCCAAAAAGGCGATGTAAACCTAATACAAAGGAAACCTAGAGATAGAACGAAGAGGACACTTACCCCTCGGAGCCGCACTGACGCACAGCTCCTATCAAAAATATGACAGCATTTTCCCATAAGAACGGTATGACCTTTTGGCGATACATTTGTACGAATCGTATAGAGGTAATTAAAACATGTTCGACATGCTTGCAGAATGAATTGAAATAAAAAAACATGGCATTTCAAATTATGCAAGTATGCAATTATGCAACTTCTATACTAATGTTAGAATTAGAATTAGAATAAACGGGTGGGGAGCCTAGAGTCTCCTTCACCTAAACCTCTAGGTCTGTTGTGCTCGCCCACATTTCAGAAGTATTGAAGGCAACTTTGGTCGACTACTCGTTACAACCCTTTCGTAGCATTCAGGTATTTTAGCAAATGCTTGGGAGATACGCCCTTCATGGATTCAAATTTGACGATGAAGGAGCCAAAGTACTTTCCTCTGGCCATTATGTAAGCTGGACATTTGCAGAGGAAGTGTTCCGCTGTTTCTATGTCGCCGCATTGGTCACAGTTAGGGTGCGCGATGAGTCCTACAACGTGAAGATGGCCGTTAAGTTGGTTGTGACTCGTTAGGACACCAATCAAGCGTTTTAAGTCGCGTCTGCTGAAGGACAAGACCTCTTTAGCTTTGACCTTGTTTAGTAGTATGCATGTCTTGGCTTGTCTTGCGTGCTCGATTGACTTCCAATGCCTTGAGAAGGCATTTTCCTTCCATTCAGTTATCCAGCTTTGAAGCACTGCTAACGAGACCCCCACTGCAATACTAATGTTAAGGCAGGGTGAGTCATTTTCTTTTATAAAATTTTTTGTTTTACACTTTTTTGTCACTTTTTTGACACTTTTTTTTGGTAAAAGATGGATGTTTGGTGTCAAAGTTGTTGGATGTGTTGATATGCATCAGTAGTTGCTAAAGTGCTCAATTTTTAAGTTTGCAAAGATAATAAGGAAGCTGCAAATTGGAGAGAGGATCAGCGAAGAGAGGCAGTTGGCCGGAAAATGGGAGCGTAGGTGCGAAAACGAGCCCCTCCCGAAGAGGAGGTTCCGGAGAGACGAGAGCATGGTGACCAAGGAAGAAGGTTTTAGTTGGTAGGTCATCGAAAGGTGGAATCCAACACTACCTAGGTCCAGGAGCAATTCTTTAAAAAAAATCCAAACAAATTTTTGTGCTAGGGCCGATCTTAGAACCGACCTTGAGCCTTGGGTTCTGACCCATACTTCGATGAAAAAAATGATTGTCTCAATTTTCTCCACAAAATAAAGAATAATTTTTGGCCTTCTATTATCTATTATTATGGAAAAAGAATGAAGTCTGTCCTAAATATTACGAAAACAGGGTTTGTTTGAAATAAACTCTCCAATTTTAGATTATGCCTTTATTTTTAAAAAATTCAAAAACCAACCGGTTTCAGGAACTGTGTTCCCATCATCACGGCCTGGTTCAAACTAAAAGCATTTGACACAATCTTATCACACCTTAAGGAAATTTGTACATACATACATAAAATCATCTCAATTTGATACTGCAAACAGCGAGTAACAAATTCTTTAACAGGTGACAACAGGATGATACAATGTTACAATTACGAGTACAATTACAAAACAACTTCATTTAGAGATTGGGTAGGTTCATGTCATGTGTAACGTTATTTTTCCACATTTTTGTGTCGTCATACAATGTGATTTTCAATCCAAAGCTCTCGAAATCGTCAATGTTGCGGTGTTTCCTTGTAGTCATATTTATGTGTTCATTCACAGTCAAAGCATTCGTCGTCATCCACTACAGTGTGTGCCTTATCTGTGCCCTTATCTACATTGAGTACATTTAAATGAGAGTTCTTTTTTGATAACATCGAATTTTCTCCTGTTCAACACTACGAAAATATCATCCACGTATCTGTAATATATCCTAGGGAAATTCGGATCTGTTGACATATTGGTTTCAAAATCACTCATGAACAGTTCTGCTATAAAGCTAGACAATGAATTTCAAATATTCGTGCCTTTGGTTTGTTTATAATATGCGCCCCGAAATTGGAAGATGTTTTGCTTCATGCATAGGTGAGCTAGGTCCACATAAGCATTAACCATTTTCTTAACTAAGTCTGTCTAACTAAGTCCAATTTACATAGAAAAAAAACGTAAAGCAATAGCAGATATAAATTTTTAGAGGCTAGCTAGGTCTAAAGTCTTTCAGGTAAAAAAGAAAAGATTTTAGAAATCGATAAAGTTTTGTTCGAGTTATCGCTCCCTCCTCAAAACGACTGGTTACAAACGTCGTTGTAAACAATAATTTTATGTAGTTTATTATTACTCAATCGGCTGAATCTGCTAGCCACTCAGTAAGCAGCCGCCGATAAGTAACGACTGAGATTCGTCACGGGCTGGCCGGTGCGGTGCTCTACTACTGACATTTGTACAGCCGGATATGCGGACATCCGGACATATTTACATTCGGACATTCTGACATGTGGACCTCAAGTCTGCCGTAAGCCACTGACTTACGTCAGATTTAAAATATGTTTGGGATGAGTTGCTCGATAAGGGAACGTTGGATAAAATTTTGCTCAGTGTAAGTTTGAGCTCAGGTTAAAGTCTGGGTACTGACCATGGGGCTTGGTTTTGTTAGTTGAATTTGGTGATGATTGAGTGGAAATTGGTATTGATTTGGAAGCAGCAGATGGTTAAAGTGAGAGTAGTTAAGTTTCATGAGAGATTAGTTAAATGATATTGATGATGATGATGACTGGGCCGAAATATCGCCTCCGGTTCCTGCTTTTTGACGTACAATTCCTAAATTTCCAATACTTTAATTTTGTCACAGATGTAAAGTAATGACGTCAGCCAGTAAGCATTTTTGTCATTGGCCGAGAATAAATAAATAAATAAATCTTCTTTGTAATTAATTTCAGTGAGGTTGAGAAGTCGATAAGATTTCGACTAAGAACAAAATTGAATCAGTGTCAATACGACCATACTGGTCCAATTTGACTTAGTTACTGATAAATGCGATATTTATTTCTTTATTTCAGATTTTTATACGAAAAATTAGAAAAATTTGACATGAGGTGCGATAGCAATGGCTGAAAAAAAGGAAAGGGAAGGAAGAGGGGATAGAGCTAGATTGTATTAGTCTTCAATTGAAGCACAAAAAACATCTTACAGAGGAAGTGTGACGCGAGTCTTTATGTCTGCTTACAAAAGTTCTGAAATCAGAAAAGAGTGACGCATTAAGCTTCTAAGGTAAAACGATACTTTTCACACGCTACTATATTTCAAACAATACAAAGTCGAAGAATTATTCACATATTGAAACTACTACATAGGAATTAAACTTGAGGAGAATAGAGTCCGCTTCTCATCTTAAGCGTAAAACCATTTCGTTACTTGATAATGTTATGAATTATTTTTTCATAACTGCTCAGACATTAACACATCTAGAACAGTAGTGTTATGGAGATTATTAGAAGAGATCAATATTTCGGCATATCGTGCTAATCATCAGGTAAGTCATTCAACTTACTATGTTGATGGACATGAAGGACGATTTGTTATCATATCTATTTATCTCAGTTAGAGGTATTACCGGAAATTGCGCTATGACTTACCTGTCAAAATTCTGGAGTCTTTGTACTTTTCGTCGATACACTCTCGCCTATCATACTGCGTCAGTGTCTGGGGGGATGCTAATAAGAACCTGATTGAAAATCTCGAGAGGAAGCAGAGGGCCGCTCTTAGAGTTATTCACAGGCTTCCCTTTAGATATCCTTCAGAATCGCCGTACTCGGATCATTGTCCCAATGTTTTGGCTGTTGGCAAAATGTACAAATATGCTGTTTGTAAGTTTGTGCTCGATTCTACTAGGGGTCTATGTCACCACACTGTGGGATTTCGTAGGGCTTGACATGGCTATCCCACAAAGGGGTCGAGGTTGTTGTATGTGTAATTCTCGCGAACTGCTTCGGGTAAACGTAGAGTGACCGATGCTGGGCAAACTTGTTCAACTCGCTGCCTTCGGGTGTGCGCTTATCACTAACACAAGCTCATATTTGTCGTTCGTTAAAGTTAATACTATTACAGAAGAAAAAGTAAATCTAATGCAGAGTGGCGGTTGGATGTATCCCGTTTATTTATGCTTGCATACTGTATAGTAAGTATATGGGGAATTGACTGCAACTGGTTGCCATTCGGCTATTATGGCAGTTATGACCTGATTGAAAAGTAACGGTCGACGTAAATGGGGGATTACTCCGCAACTTGTGTTGAGTACTTCCTTTTAATGTATCCCAACTTTTTTAGCTTCACCTATTATTGGTAGATTTTGATTATGATTTGTTCCTTTTTTTCTCTCTCTTACTATTGACTTTGATGTTTTTTTTAAGATATTTTCTTGTTATAATATTTTATGTTCCTTAAAAATGCTACATAATGGAACTTAAACGATTTTTGTATTAAGATGTATCACATGAATGAATAAAGATAGAAGATAGATTCCTTTTGAAAATAATCGTCACATGCACCTTGCTGCCATCATTTTCGTTGTTCGATGTTAGCACGGTTTGACTAACTGGCAACAGGAATGGTAGAAACAAAATCGTTCAATCGAACATTTTCGTTTGTCTAATGATGTCACGATGGTGATTTAGTAATTTGTATCTCAATTGCATGGAATATGAATGTGCGGGTAGAATCTAACTTCATATTCGAATACGCCTTTGTGTGGATCGGTCTTGAGACGGATGTAGTTAGCTACAATATTAGTTGGCCTTCCTAAAAAGAAATAAAACATAAGTTGGGCAGACCCGTACGACTCCATACTAAGCCTAAACTAACGTTGTAAGAAGTTATGTCGAGACTATAATGAAATACTAAATAAGGGGACATCCAAATATTACGAACGAAGAAAATTTTTTGAGTTTGGGCCCTTGAACTTAGCTGTGGCCCTGAAACTGAGTCTTTACTAGGGTCCTACATGTTTTTTCTATAGTAAACATATGCAATGAACCCGTACGCATCAGAATAGATGTGGCAAAGAGAACAGATGTTACAAATAGACTCGAACTAAATCTAAATGATGTAGAAGGAAGAAATGTTAAATTACAGACGAAAGGTCTAATTCTTTACATTTATGCATTTTATTATGGCGACAAAAACGTTATGACACGGAAAACGACACAATTACAATATTTACAAATATGTGCGAGTCAAATCAAATGTTTTTGTTTTAAATTGTACCAAATTACTTTTAATTTACTGGCCGGTTTCGTTCGCTATGCGAACATCTTCAGATGCTCAGATTCAACTAAATTAAATTACTTACAAAAATTTACAGAAACATTTACATCTCACTACATTTACATTAAAATAAGAAGTAAATGACCGTCAATCATGTGCGCGCGGTAGCATTGCGCCCGTCACGCAAGTCTCCATACGATAAAAAAATCAGAAATTTTTTTTCGTAGACTGCGGAACCATATATACAGCTAAGTTTTGACTTTTGTTGCTTGCGTCGTACCCCCCTTACCTAGTTTATCGGATTTTACGTAAAAATTTGATTGAAATCGACATTTTACTCATTAAAATCGGTCCAGTGGATCCGAAGATATAACCTTTAGAAAATCGTCATTTTCCATACTAAATGGGCAATTCCACGGACTTCATCGTTTACACTCACAAAATTCTCAGTATTTATAAAATGATATTAATAGGAAATTAACTAACCTCAAGTTGAAGGATCAATCTTTATGATACACGCTTTTACATAAATATCATTTTGTAACAACTGAACATTTCAAGCGTTGGAACGACGTTTTCGTGGAATGGCCCAAATGCGCTACTTCATAGAAGTCAAAGAATATTAATGCAACTCGTACTACATATGTCCAATATAGTGCTTGGTTGGAGAAAAGTCCACGGGCTGCCGCCCTGGGATTTTTCTCCAACCTCTCACTTGGATTTAAAATTTTTTATCATTTTCGACTAAATATGGAAAAACAAGAGAATTTAAGGCATTCTACGCCATTTAAGATTTTAAAAAAATGGGATCACCGGCCTCGTTTGGGCGCTAGGGCTCCTGGAAGCTGGAATCCTATATAAAATAATGTGTGTGGTGAGTTTTTGATATTTTTCGGTTATTCTCGACATGAGTGACGTGATCCAATGGGGTTTCCTAGGTTTATGGGATTCTTGTGGATTTCTCTAGCACATTTCAACTTCCATCAGGTTTTTTGATATTTTTCGATTGTTCTCGACATGAGTGAGGTCATCCAAAGGGGCTTAATAGGTTTATGGGATTCTTGTAGATTTCTCTAGCACTTTTCAACTTCCATCAGGTTTTTTGATGTTTTTCTGTTATTATCGACATGAGACAGGTCATCCAATGGAGCTTCCTAGGTTTGGATAATTAAGGATCACAACAAAAACCCTTTTAAAAGGGAAATGTGACGCAAGTCGTTGTCCCTTCTTACAAAACAACTGATATCAATTTGGGTGACGCCGAACGCTTCGAAAAGCAAAAAAACTTTCAAAATATTTTCATATTTGATTAAAAAAATGCGTCACAAATGCCGGACCCACCAACGTAATAGTTTTTCTCTTTTTCAGCTTTCACACCGCAAAAATTTTAATTGTATGGAGGAATGTATGAAGTATTTTTGTACAAGAAGTCAAATTTTTGCGTATAAAACTGAAAGAACAGAAAAACTATTACGTTGGTGGGTCCGGCATTTGTGAC
>CM055403.1:78551972-78602841 GCA_029228625.1 Pseudolycoriella hygida | reverse complement strand
CCCTTAAACCTAGGAAGCTCCATTGCATGACTTGGTTCATGTCGAGAATAACTGAGAAATATCAAAAAACCCGATGGAAGTTGAAAAGTTCTAGAGAAATCCAAAAGAATCCACAAGATTCCAATAATCCTAGGAAGCTCCATTGCAAGACCTGACTCATGTCGAGAACAACCGAAAAATATCAAAAAACCTGATGGAAGTTGAAAAGTGCTAGAGAAATCCACAAAAATCCTTAAGAATTCCTTAAACCTAGGAAGTTCCATTGCATGATCTGACTCATGTCGAGAATAACCGAAAAATGTCAAAAACTCTAATGGAAGTTGAATGCCTCACTTACCCAACCGTGACACTCACCACACACGTTATTTTATATGGGATTTGTATGGTGACCGGTGACCCCATTTTTTTAAAATCTTAGATGGCGTGGAATGCGCATCCGAAGGTCCCTGCAAAATTTAAAGAAGATCTGACCGCCAGTTTTCGAGAAATACAAATACAAATGGAAATGCCACAACTAACTAACTAACTAACTAACTAAACTAAGTAACGTAGGATGTATACATTTTCTTTGGCTTCTATGAAGCAGCACATTTTGTATGGAAAATGACGATTTTCTAAAGGTCATATCTTCGGATCCACTGGACCGATTTTAATGAGTGAAAGGTCGATTTCAATCTAAATTTTACGTAGAATCCGATAAAATAGGTCTTAGGGGGGTACGACGCAAGGGAAAAAAGTCAAAACTTAGCTGTATATATGGTTCCGTAGTCTACGAAAAAAAATTCTGATTTTTTTGATCGTATGGGGACTTGCGTCACGGGCGCAGTGCTACCGCGCGCCCATGATTTTTGTGGATTTCTGTAGCACTTTTCAACTTCCATCAGGTTTTTTTTTGATATTTTTGGTTTAATCGGTTTCAATTGCTTCCAAAACTACTGATATCACAACAAAAACCCTTTTAAAAGGGAAATGTGACGCAAGTCCTTGTCCCTTCTTCCAAAACAACTGATATCAATTTGGGTGACGCTTAACGCTTCGAAACGCAAAAAAATCTTTCAAAATATTTTATTATTTATTAAAATTATTATTAAAATATTTTTATTATTTGATTAAAAAAATGCGTCACAACTGCCGGACCCACCAGTATATAGTTTTTCTGTTCTTTTCTGTTTTCTGTTCGAACATTTTGACAGATTTAGAGCGCGTGCAGCAGATATTTCTTCGTTCAGTTAGAGCGCGTACAGCTTTGTTTTGATTAGTTTCACTGATGAAAATTTTCACACTTCTCTATAAAAAATCTGTCAATATCGTCAATGAGTGCTGTCAAACTTTGGACATTTTGATTTTATTTTGATGTTGTTGTTCGAAATTCATTGGATTTTTTCAAATTTTAATCGTAAATTACATTGAAACGTTTTAATTCAATGATTGTTGTAAAGTGCAACAATCCAAAAAAACTTAAATTAATTGTTTCATGTAAAAATCACAAAATCGAAAAATATTCGATGAACGCTATGGTGAAATAACGGAAGCTGTACGCGCTCTTATATGGGTAGTAGATCTGTCAAAGTTAACTTGACGAATAATTTATTGGTGTACGCACCAATGTATTTGTGCGATGCGATTCGCAATCGGCTTGGCTTATGCCAAAGTGTTTGAGATTGTGATTGTGAAACATTTGAAGTACAACGTTTTCCCGCTTTCAACGCCGACTCAACATGGATTCTTCCCAGGTCGAAGAGTTGAATCTAACCTGATGGAGTTATCGATATTGGTTCACGAATCCTTTGACAACAACCAACAAACCGATATCTTCCTTGCTGACATACACAAAACATTCGACGTTATTCGTTCAGTCCGATTAGTGAAGAAGATGTCAATCGTCAAATACTAGCTATGCAATTCGATTCTTCTGTGGTTCTGTTCCTTCCTGTCAGGCAGAAAACAAAAGGTGAAGATAAATTCTTGTAAATCCGATGCGATCGACGTACTCTCTGGGATTGGTCAAGGATCTGTTCTGGCAGCTCTATTGTTCCTTATCTTTTTTGATGATTCGGATTGTCCACCTGGTCCTACTAGAGACATCAACTTTGCTGACGACAAGAAAATAGTTCACAATAGCATATCAACGATCGAAGATACTCACTCAATGCAAAAAGCCATAGACAACTTTATAAAATGGTGCTCCGACAACGATCTTGAGCTCAATGCCAGCAAATGTAAAGTTATCACCATCCACCGAAAACGTTCTTCAGTCCTGGCGAACTATCATATAAATGGCGATGTGATTAAACGTGTTAACTGTACGAAAGACATCGGTGTAACGTATAACGACGACTATACTTTCAATGGACACCTTGAATTGGCAGTCAAGAAAGCCATGGCAATACTTTCGTTTGTGAAACGCCAATGCTACGCTAGGTTCAACGTCGATACAGCCAATATGCTATATTCAGCCATACTCCGTTCGCATCTAGAATTTGCCAGTACGATTTGGTCACCGCACCACTCGGTTCACATCCAATCCATAGAAAGTGTCCAAAGACAGTTCGTTTTATATGCAAACCGTGATCGTCGAGTCGAAGGCGATTCTAATCCATATCGTATTCGTCCATATGCTGAAAGATGTGAAGAACTTCAGCTCGTTTCACTTTTGAGACGTCGGACCGATGCAGCGATATTTTTTATTCATGATGTTCTCACAGGGAAACTAAGCTGTCAGTTTATCCGTGATAAACTCATATTGAACGATGGCACGCGAATTCTACGTAGATCTTCACTGATTAGAATCACTGGTAGTTCCCATGAGTATTCACAATTCTCACCACTAAACTTCGCATGTCGACTATTTAATATTGCTGCCAACCACATCGATCCGACCCTTCCGTCACGTGAATTCAGAAGAGAAGTCCACAAGCTTGATGACTCGGTGTTCGGTACCTTCGGCCTTGTTGGATGTTGTGTTTGTTTTGGTGCTTTCTTTTCACAAATATCATACGACGATATACTATTTTTGACGATCATGAGCGCGCGGTAGCATTGCGCCCGTGACGCAAGTCCCCATACGATTAAAAAAATCAGAATTTTTTTTTCGTAGACTGCGGAACCATATATACAGCTAAATTTTGACTTTTTTTCCTTGCGCCGTACCCCCCTGAGACCTAGTTTATCGGATTCTACGTAAAATTTTGATTGAAATCGACCTTTCACTCATTAAAATCGGTCCAGTGGATCCGAAGATATGACCTTTAGAAAATCGTCATTTTCCATACAAAATGTGCTGCTTCACAGAAGCCAAAGAAAATGTATACATCCTACGTTAGTTAGTTAGTTAGTTAGTTAGTTAGTTAGTTAGTTAGTTAGTTAGTTAGTGGGTTAGTTAGTTAGTTAGTTGTGGCATTTCCATTTGTATGAAAAACGACTTTTTTGGCGATTTCTCGAAAACTGGCGGTCAGATCTGCTTTAAATTTTGCAGGGACCTTCGGATGGCCATTCCACGCCATCTAAGATTTTAAAAAAGTGGGGTCACCGGCTTCGTTTGGGCGCTAGGGCTCCTGGAAGCTCCCATACAAATCCCATATAAAATAATGTGTATGTGTGTGAGTGTCACAGTTGGGTGAGTGATGTATTCAACTTCCATTAGAGTTTTTGATATTTTTCGGTTATTCTCGATATGAGTGAGGTCACCCAATGGAGCTTCCTAGGTTTATGGGATTCTTGTGGATTCTTGTGGATTTCTCTAGCACTTTACAACTTCCATCAGGTTTTTGATATTTTCGGTTATTCTCGCATGAGTGAGGTCATGGCTTCCTAGGTTAAGGGATTTCAAGATTTTTGTGATTGCTCATAGCACTTTTCACTTCCAAATCGGTTTTTTTTGAGATTTTTTCGGTTATGCCCTCGACATGAGTGAGGTCATGCAATGGAGCTTCCTAGGTTTAAGGGATTCTCAAGGATTTTTGTGGATTTCTCTAGCACTTTTCAACTTCCATCAGGTTTTTTGGTATTTTTCGGTTATTCTCGAAATGAGTGAGGTCATGCAATGGAGCTTCCTAGGTTTAAGGGATTTTAAGGATTTTTGTGGATTTCTCTAGCACTTTTCAACTTCCATCAGGCTTTTTTGATATTTTTGATCGGTTTCAATTTCTTCCAAAAGTACTGATATCACAACAAAAACCCTTTTAAAAGGGAAATGTGACGCAAGTCGTTGTCCCTTCTTCCAAAACAACTGATATCACAACAAAAACCCTTTTAAGAGGGAAATGTGACGCAAGTCGTTGCCCCTTCTTCCAAAACAACTGATATCAATTTGGGTGACGCTTAACGCTTCGAAACGCAAAAAAAAACTTTCAAAATATTTTCACATTTGATTAAAAAAATGCGTCACAAATGCCGGACACTGATGTTATAGTTTTTCTGTTCTTTCAGCTTTCACACCGCAAAAATTTGACTTGAATGTAGGAATGTATGTAGTATTTTTGTACAGGAAGTCAAATTTTTGCGTATAAAATTGAAAGAACAGAAAAACTATAACACCAGTGTCCGGCATTTGTGACGCATTTTTTTAATCAAATGTGAAAATATTTTGAAAGTTTTTTGCGTTTCGAAGCGTTCAGCGTCACCCAAATTGATATCAGTTGTTTTGGAAGAAGGGACAACGACTTGCGTCACATTTCCCTTTTAAAAGGGTTTTTGTTGTGATATCAGTTGTTTTGGAAGAAGGGACAACGACTTGCGTCACATTTCCCTTTTAAAAGGGTTTTTGTTGTGATACGCTTTAGTTGAATTTGCTTTTTCACTTTTGATGAATTTTTTTTTCTTTAGATTTTTGACTTAGATTTACTCGATCTTAACTATTTGTTGTTTGTTGTTTATTGAATTTGATTTTCTGTGTTCTATCTATGTTCGCTTTTTAACGTTTTTTGATTTTTTACTTTTTGATTTAGACATTTGTACAGATACGCTTAATTTATTGTATTGTAACGTTTTGATGGTTTTTTAACGAGGTCTATGACAGCAATCATAGACACTCTTTTTCCATGTCATCTAGAAGATAGAAGACAATAAAATGCAATTCATCATACAAAATTTCACCACGGAATTCATAATCCACGATTCTAGTAAGGCGTTGGTTTTTGCCAAAGTATGAATTATTGATTTTATATTTGAGTATAGAACCCTAATTTATTACAATAAATCATAAACATCTGCACTGTAAACACTGAGGCCAGTTGAATTGGGCCCATGTGTGCCATACCGACCCCTGTTTATTGCAGCGTGCTAGTAATGGTTCTTTATCATTTTGTTCTTGTTCGAGGTGATGAAAAATGCTTTTGGTTCAGCATAGAGCACAAATTAAAGTAAAAGTGAGAGAGATACATTCAACATTAAAATATGAGAAAGAGAGAGAAAATGTGTGCTTTATGTCCTTCGTTTACCGAGCTCTTCATTTACTTTCTGTAATAAAAGAAGCAATATTGGTTAGCGGTATTTTTTAAAGATAAATTAATGTAAACGTTACCCAAATCCACATTAGTTTGTTCATTTTTTAGACAAAAAGCACCCACGACACCCAAATCCACATTATCATACTACTAGATTATGTAGATCATGTAGATTCGAATAAATTGTATAGAATGTGATAGATAGATTTGAATGAATCGTAGTACCAAAATAATAAAACTCTACGTGAAGTACCAGTCACCTTCCGTCTCTTTTTATGCTTCACGTTTATTTGTATGTTGAAAGAATTGTTGTCGTGCCAGCCGTCGACGATGGTCGAGTTGAACAATAAAATCGAAAATTTCGTGTAAAAACTGTGAAAAGATGAAACTAAAATCGATTTTGTATTAAAAATAATGATTGCAGATGTGTGTGGTGATAACTAAACGGTAATGAAAAATGAAATTGCGACGAAATTCGTAAAAAAATGATTGCATTTCCTCGACACAAGAAAGAATATTTTTCTTCTGTGAGAAAACTTCTTTGTGGTGGCACAGCTTGTTGGATTTTGATCATATTCACCACTGATGGCTGTCGAGACTTTCGATTATTTTTATTTTGTTTTGTTTTGATTGCAAATTCTTGAGCATTGTTTTCTTTCATGAATTTCAGACGAAAGTTCTTTCATTTAACTTCAATTTTGACTCGAAATAATAAGTTGCATTTTTCTTCAGCGAGCTTAATGCGTTTGAATTCTTGTTTTCAAGTTTTTGTGAAAGAGTTCTGTCCTATACCTCAAAAGTTCAACGTTTCCATTAAAACAAAATTCGAATAAGTTGAATTTACTGACAATACATCCAACCCACACCAAACAGTATTGTGTAAATAATCGATTCTTGTCTTTAAAGGACGAGTTTTTAGTTGGCATAACTCAATCAATCTTTAACTTCGATGCACTCAATAAATTAATTTTTTTACGAATAAATTAAAAATGTTTCGGTGACAAAGTGGTGTTCAACACACTCTAACAATTAATTTCTTCTTAACTGAAAAGAAAAATTACGATTGCATGACGCATCAGACACATTCATTTAGTATTTACGAATAACGAGTTGTCGAAATGGAAAATTTGAAGTTCTCAGAAATTGGTGAATTTGGCTCCATACACAATTGTAACTACCAACTGTTTGAGTTATACACAAAAAAGAAACAAAGGAAACCTAAAACTACTGTCGTCTCGTCATTCTCCGATGCCAACTCAAATTATATACGAAAAGGAACAATAAACGTGCTAATTAACATTTTCTTTTAGCAGTTCTCTAATTTTTCACATATTAAGTGAATTTCAACAATTATCTTCACGAAACCTCTACCTTTCCCCCTTCAACAGAAAATTCGTCCGACACTCATTATTTAAAAATTTTGCGTTTGTTTAATTAATTTACCCACTTTTATAAATCAATTGGTAGTCACCCCCATGTATGCGACCGGAAACAGCGACAATTGCTTAATCAATTCTTAGAGACTACCTGAACGTACAGTTTAAGACTCTAGATAATTTGTCGTTTAAACGTTCTACTTTTACTGGTCTTAATTCAAGAAAAGTTTTCTTAGTGCCAGAAAACCTTTTTGTTTCTCTTCTAAAATTAAATAAATATTTCGATCACACGCTGTAAAAAAGTCATACGTATGCGTTAGTTGCTGTACTGTCGTACGCACCGACATTACGATACAGCATAATAAATAACGAAAAATAACACATACATCGTACTTGGTTAATAAAGTTCAATTTGATTACAAAATTGCATTCACTTTAGGTGGATTTTCGGCGGCACTCGGCGTGTGAATTACTTTGTATTTATCAGTTAGGACATAAAAGGTAAATTTTCATTCACTTTGAACTCAATACACATGGTCACTCGATGACAATTCGAGTTTTCTCATCTTTTGTTAAATCGTGGTGGCGACGTATAGCTACGATGAGTCATTTGATAGAAAGTGAATTTTCTGCAAAAGGAGACTGGTCTTTGATTGTCTGCCTTCTTTTGTTAAGATTCAAAACATTTGAAAACGTCATTGTCCAGTGCAGTTAGAGTTTATTTAGTTGTTACTTTGCAGCTTTGCATCATTTTTATTTTTGAATTTGAAATTGTTTCTAAACGACGCAATGATTTAGCGAATGCAAAACATAAAATTTCTTTATTCAGTTAATGAAAAATGATATAAAATGTTTTATTGATCATGCGCTTGCATTTGTCATATATTAAAATAAATTAATTCCAACACAGCCGAATAAAGACAAAGATTCTTCATGGTGAACATATGAAATGCATAATGTGGCTTTGGTGAATAATTCCGTAATACTGTGTTTGTGTCAATAATTGGTCAGCTGTGTGTGAGACCATCAATTGTTACAGCAAAGTCTGGAAAACAGCTGAACCACCAAAAAGTTTTTTTAGTTAATATTTGAACGAGAAGTGTGTGATGTTCAATTTTATCACATAGTTGTTGTGGTAAACACGCAGTATTAAGTGGTAACAAATTCCGACCAAACTCAGAGAAATGGTCAAATGAGACAAGGAGTTTGTTTAAAGTCTCTCCGTGCTTTGTGGATTAATTTCTTTTTATTTTCTTCAAATTTTACTTTTTGTTTGCATTGGTTGCAGTCAACTATAGTTTGAATGAGTCATTTCGTCTACGGAACTTCATCAACGAAAATGACACCATGTGGATTAATTCTAGTTTTCTTATTGGCTTTACCATACATAGAAAGCGGTAAGTTTTTTTTCGAAAATAATGTTTTTTTAATTTATATTAATGCTCAATAAGCATGCGGCCTTTGCCCTTAGAGGAGCTTGTAGGATCACTTGACGACATTTTGTTAACTGTCAACAAGAAACAGTTTTTAACCGTGCAAAAAGTTTCGAGCCTTCAAGCCGTATTCAAAACAATCGTTCGGTTCTTCGTTTCGGCTCCAGCTGGTCGTTTACTCTGTGTTTGTAAATACATCAAAACGACCAGCTGAAGCAAAACCAATTAATTGTGTAACAATTATTTTGAATTTGATTGTATTGTTTGTCGGTTTGATTTCGTTGATTTCACATGTTCAAACCCATTATTTGAACCCTCAGACTTCGAAATGCATTAGTTCAGCATTCCTTTCATTACCTATGAAAGGCTTTAGACGATTCTCATTTCTAGATCCCTAGCTTAGACCAAAACTTCAAACTCAAAATATTTTCTTCCATAGAAAACGGAATTTGTGTTACAAAAACTCAAAACCACACGGAAAATTTTTTTTCAGATATTATTCGCTGCAAATAACTAAATATTAGCAACAAATGTCACGTTTGTTTTTGCCACAACTAATCTATTTATTCATCCCAATAAATTATTTATTTGTCGCAAATGAACTTATTTGTGATAAATAAAAAAATTGTTTGTGACAACTGAGTAAGTTATTTCGGATGACTAGATAAATGAGTTTGTTGGGAGTAAAACCGGGTCTATTCCAACTGTCAAAGTGACGTTTTAAACGTCAAACAAAATTTTTTTTTCTAAATATTCAAAACCCGTTTGAGGAAAAAATAAAAGTAAATTTTTTTGGTTGACGTTTAAAACGTCACTTTGAAAGTTGGAATAGCCCGGGGTAACCTTCCTAACACGTCGACTACTTTTCAGGGTATTTTCTGAAAATCAGTTTTAGGGACCATTCAAATAGTCCCCACGCTGTTTTGGGGGGAGGGGAGGTTTGGGAAAAACGTACGCTCAATACATTTCGAATTTTTTGTTATGTATTTTAACGTCCGAAGGGGAGAGGGTGCTTCTAAAATATGTCGTAAGAGTGCTCTAGATATTGTTTTGGCTGACTTGCAGTTTCAGGGTTTCGGCATCTCTGATGCTAAATTAATTCTATACCTCCACCACGGAGACCTCCATCTTAAATTCTTAAAACCAGTACCAGCGAGGAACTTGTCGAGGACAATTGGTCCTAGCTTTAGTACATCCAGAGGCCTGATCACATGACCACCCGGAGTCCTGAGTCTCAGTTGAGAAAACTTTGGACACTCACAAATTACGTGATATCCGGTTTCGTTCCCGAAACCACAGGTACATTCGGGATCGCTGACGATTCCCATCTTTGACAAATGACTGCTTAGCTCACAGTGCCCGGTAATCGCTCCCACTACTCTTCTTATGCGACTCCGGTCCATGTTCAGCAGTGCATTTGTCCACTTGCAGTCGGGCATTGGTACGAACTGCCTTGTGTGCCTTGCCCCACCATATTCACGCCAACGCTTTATTCCCTCCGTCCGCACCCATTCCTTTACAGCCTTGTCAAATTCTGACTGTGGTATAGGAATGAACGGTTCGGGTTCACATTGAGCAGTTGTAGCACCCAGCGTTCCTTTGCCAGTTCATCCGCTCTCTCATTTCCATCTATTCCAGAGTGCCCCGCCACCCAAGCAACTGTCACCCGATTACTCTGGCCCAGCTGTTTTTGAACTCCTTCATTAGTTTGGATGTGGTTACAGGCGACATTATCGCTCTGATCATTTCTTCGCTATCGGAAAGGATGGTGACTCTTTCGCCTACCGTTTCAGGTCTCAATGCACTTCGCAATCCTTCCATCGCTGCGAACGTTTTTGCCTGAGTATAGTGGCGAAATTTCCTAAGTGGAAGCTCTCTTCTGTCATAGGTTCCGGGGTTAATACCCCAGCCCCCACTCCATTAGAGTTTTTTGATCCATCTGTGAAGCAAATGAGTCGATCCGTGGACAGACTATCTGGCCAACCTCTCAGCCATTCTAGTCTATCCGGTATGACAGCCTCGTAGTGATTCACAAAGGTAATTTCCGGTTTTATCCGGTCCTTCGGCATGTTAAAAATAGGATTGGCTATTGCCCCCCTGATTTTTCCATGACCCGTGTTAAAGTTCCTCATCCAAAGATCATTAAGTAAGAGTCTGTCCGCAGTTGTGGCTATCGTTGCTGTTGTTTTCATAGCTCCGGTCATGCAGATGCATACCAGTCTTTGAATTTCGCTCAACTCCTTACTCGCGATCTCTACTTCGAGCCTAGGCCACCAAACGACACAGCCGTGGGTGATCATAGGTCTCACTACTGCTTCATAAATCCACAGTATGGATGGAAAGCCCCAATTTTTAGCAAAGGCACTACTACATATCCAGAACGCTGTCAGAGCTTTACTAGCTCTGCGTTCGATGCTCATATTTCATTTTCATGGCTACGAATTCTGTGTTTTGCTTTTTCATCTTCAAATACTAATTGCAAAACACCAAAGCGTAGCTAATTTTATATTAATTGTTTAATTGAAATTCCACAGAGCGAAATAATTTTATTTTAAAGTGAAGTGAACCTACAGTCAAAATAATGTAAAATTTTTTCTGTAATATCAACATGCAATGGGATAAAACTTTGAATCATGTTATGGCTTGCACGTATAGTAACCCATACCTTTTTAGTTCTGTTGTAATGCGTATACGAGGCCAACATTCTTTAATGGTACAAACTGACAAACAAAGCAAGAAAATAGCTATTTCAAAATTCATTATATTTACGTGCATTTGTAGACACACTCTTTAAATCTGTCATCCCACGCAGGGGATTGTCCTTTGAAATGCTTTTGGCATATGGAAAAGTCATCCTTTTTTCACATTCCGTACAAGACGTTTTTCCGTTACATTTTGCACAAAGAAACCTTCACTTCACATGCATGCCATGATAGTGTGTTTTCATTTTCGTTGCGTTTCCTAACCGTTTCCTAAAACTTTGGAACATTGTGTTATGTGACCTAAATAGGAAAACGTACAACCTAACAACATCAACTTAAATAACAGAAAATTCATTCTTTTTGTCTATTGTTTGAATTATACTCGTATACATACGTACGTTCAGCCATTCGCCACTTTCGGGGGTATATCCATTTAATAATAAAATTTACAAAGAGATGTTGAAAACATGTTTGCGCATGTTTTGAATCTGTTTTTAATCAAACGAGAAGGCCTGCAGTGTTTTATACCCACACGGTTCGTATATAAATACAAGATAAAACATGGAACTGTAGACACAACTCGGGGTGAATTGTAAAACAGAACGAAACGAAACGTGTGCACATGAAATTTTAGGTTCTTTTAGCAACAAGTAAATTGTGAAGATGATTCATTTTACGTAAACAGACAAAGTTCTTTGATTTTCCTATTCAATGTTGAGTTAAATTATGCTTATATTACCAGCTCAAATGCATTGCTAAATTGTCAACATTCAAATACGCTTCTGCGATCGCAATAGAATAAATCTTTAGAAATAATTCAAGCAATTGGGGTTGTTCATAACGTCACCTCCTTTGCGTACCATAACACAAATTGAACTCTAAAAAGTACCATGTCCAACTTGACACCTGATCCTTCAACCTATTCATGTATTTGATGAAATGTAGTGGACATAGTAGTAGGACATAGCATTTAACACCAAATGGATGCTATAGCATGCTTATACCATTTTACACCACTGGCTGTTGACTGTTGACACACAAAAAAAATTTCAAGAACGTCAAACCACAATTTTTCGAATAAAATCAAAGCAAAAAATTTCAGTAAAAGAAATGTTTTTGGACCCGTACGAAGTTCAAAGATCCAATACGTTTGCTACAAGCAACTTTATTGTAACATGGTGTAGATCGAGGTGGGAGGTGGTGGGATACATTTATTATCGTCTAGTGATGACGAATCCGCAAAAAAAATGAGAGAGAATAGAAAATAACATTTTAGGGAACATGTGTTTCAGGGTTTTAGGGAAAAATTGCGCAATCCTGGAATATGAACACTTTTAGAATTAGGCGGGATGACACATATCTCTAGAACTATAAAAGTTGCTTCCGAAGGTAAAATTGTAAAGAATAAAATTTTAGAGAACACATGTCTTAGGAGTTTAAGGTAAAATTACCAAATCCTGGGATAAAGCTGCTTATAGAATTGTGTAGAGAACTTAGATTCAGGAGGAGGTAGACCTGGACGCCGGTCTGTATTTTTCGGCGGCGGCGTGAGTGTTTTTCTTACACATCGGCGGCGGCTGAAATCGGCGCTCGAAAAAAAATCGGCGGCGGCGATCGGCGCGAAAAAATTGTTCCTCGGCGGCGGCGGCGCAAATCGGCGCTGAAGCAAAATAATCCTATCAATAATAGAAATTTTCAAACTTCTTCCACCATTACTCATACCCGATCTACAAGAACACTCGCATAAATCTTTCCTACCACGCTCAAAAGCGAAATCCACCTGTAATTGCTTATATCTAACCCTGTAACATATATCTTCTCGACAAGTTAAATTTTCATACAAAATTGAACCACACCCATTCCAATGGTTGACAAACATCATAACAATCTGTCTTCATCTGTTCTCTAGGATAAAAACACTAGAAACGAGATTTTGCATAAAATCGATCAACTCGATGAAGCGGTTCTCAAGGATTTGTTTGACGGTCTTGACGACGATGAAGGATTCACTGCTGCTGAGAGAGTACCGGTGGCGCTGTCATCATTGTTAAACGATGAAATTCAGCCTGCGGACACAATCAACAAAAAAGGGTACCAACGTGTGAAGGGGTATACAAAGACTCGATGGCATAGTGTGCTTTTGATGCTTGAAAGTCTCGGATCGCAACGGGCCGCAGTCAACCGAATTATTCCCACACTCAAAATTGCTGTGCCCATAACCATCGTTGAGTGGGAATTAATAAACGAGCTTATTCGTTTCCTCAAATTATTTCGAACTGCCGTGGAAACGTTTTCTTTCGACAAAAAACCCACTTTGTCCAGCGCATTAATTTTCCGAATTGAAATCGAGGCTACATTAGTTGCTGATGAAAAAGGTCACTACTTAATAGCAGAGTTAAAAGAAAAATTACTTCACCGACTCGATTACAGGTTTCCTATCACTAAAGAAATTTTAATTGGGTCACTTTTAGACCCACGGTTGCATAATCTTCCAAGATTGCAAGACGAATTGAGCAAAAGAAATATTACGAGATTTGAATTTCTAAAAGAGGAGATTCTGAAGATAGTCGAGAGGGTTAATACGGAACCTAAATAAACGAAACAGCAGCCCTCGCCTGCAAAAAAGACAAAAAAACCATCTGTGCTAGAAAAGCTAATTCAGAAACACGCTTATGACTCAGCAACAACATCAACAAATCATGATCATAAAATCAACGAAGAGATCCACAAATATTTCTTGACAATGATTCCAAGTGAAAGTGTTGAAAATTTTAACGTTTTAGAGTTTTGGAAAAATCATAAAAATAGCTTAGTCTTTATGAGTGAATTAGTTAGAAAGTTTCTCTGCATACCTGTTACTAGCACTTCGAGTGAACGAGCATTTTCATATGCTGGCATATTAATTAGCGCCAAGCGCTCTTCTTTGGGACCATTTGTGGTTGAAAAGACGCTTTTTATTCATGATAATTACGATCTAGTAAAGAAAACAATTTTTTTTCCCATTTGATATTCGTTGGAGCTGTTAGAGCGTCCTTAACGTTGAGGATACCCGGGCTTCCCCAATAAGCTCAAAAAAAATTTTGTGACAAAGACCATATGTAGCATGTAAGGTTATGCTGATAAATGTTTAATGTAGAGTGAAATATTAAATAAAATATTTCGACAAAGTTCAAAATGTTCTTAATCTGCGCCGACAAAAAACACCGGCGGCGGCGGCGGCGCAAATGTTTTTTGACTTCGGCGGCGGCGCAATCGGCGGACGAATTTAAAATTTTCGGCGGCGGCGGCGCACTTTTTTGGACTTTTTTCGGCGGCGATCGGCGCGGCTGAGCGCCGGCGCCCAGGTCTAGGAGGAGAACATTTCGGTCATCAAAATCAATGGTTTCAGACGTACTTCGGTAGGACCTTTTACATTACCTTGGGTGACTTCTATGGATCTTTGAAATTCTTAGTGTTATAAAGGACATACAACATTGGATTATTTGCTCATTTCTATATTTAGATTCGTTCGAGTCTTTCTGCAACATCTATTCTGTTTGCCACATCTATTCTAACACGTACGGGTCTTTGCATATGTTCTTAAATTAAAATTACAAAGCAAAAATGTTTTCCTTTCCGACCCCAACCCCACTATCCCATTTCTAGCCATTCACCTAATCCTATCCCCCACCTAATTCGCCTCCTAACCTTAGCATATTTTTCTCATGTATATTCAATGTATATTCTTCAAATTTTTGAATGTTCACTTTTAATTTTCTGATTTTAATTTTTAAATTGGTAGCTTAAACAAAATAAAAACAAAGACAAAACAGTTAGTGTAAATATGTGATGCACATAGAAATTCTTTAATTGTATGTATTTTCGTAACCCATAGCATGTCTTATATTGAACTTCGCTGAATGTTTGTTCACCGAAATACATAAACTTAAAAGTCACTCTTTATGTGTTTTATGTAAAGAAGTCATCGTCCGTCTCGGAAGCACACATTTCACAAGCATGAAAGCAAAGAGAGTAGTACGTTTTCTTGCGTGTAAATTATTTTGTAACGAGTTTGACAATAACTTTTTGCTTAAAGCTCTGCCACTCGCCAAAAAAGCATAAGCAAGAACGTTATAATAGTATATATACTATTGTCTTGCAACATATTGTGAGGTGTGAACGCATACTAAATATTTATGTTTATAGTTTAGAGAAGACGTTAAAATTACGAAAATGAGAAATAATTTTGCTACAAAATCAATTGACTTCATTGTTACATTCTGAATGAATTGATAAAATTGTGTGGTCAGCGTAATGCATGTGAAAAAATATACACCACCCCTTAAATCAGGATTAAAGCAAATTAAACTTTATTTAATTGTCTGTGAAAAGGTTGATTCCATTTTCGTATCCACTGCACATGATCTAAATATTGTTTCCGTATCAAAGCCAGAATCTACGTTGTTAATACACACATTTTATACACATACGCGACGATGTACTCAAACATTGCTTAATAAGGCATTTTCGATATGAGAATCTTGTGTTTAATGAGATTTTGAGCTGAATGAGCGCAATAAAATTGACACAGTTATGAAGAATAGATGGAAATGCTCTTTTCGTTCTTTTTTCGAACTTTATGTTTAGAAGCACGTCCTCAAATGACAAGGGACTTTTTTTACCATTTGTAACCGACATCAACACAATAGACGGTTAATTAATCAATTGGCTATAGTTTCCTATTCCGTTAGCTGCAACAATCTCAAGATTTATTGATAACCTAATTGATGGTATACATACTTTCGTAAACAGTTCATATGACTTACCTTGTTTCCTGTGAAAATAAGTTTTATTTACATACGCCGATTAATAAAACGTTTCGGGGAAATCTGAGTGTCATAAGATTTTCCAGTTTGTGCATTAAAAGTTTTCGCAAAGATAAGAATAAAATTCAATTCTACTATTTTCATAATAAAATCGCTGCTCTTTGATAAAAGTTCGTATCTGCACAAACAGTTCTGTTGCAGAATTTTATTCTGAAGATTTACTTTGCAAAATAATTGTCATCGGAATGAGATACGTCCGTATGAATAGAGCGCGCATCTATAGATAGATCCATAATTTACTCTCTTAAAAACTTAAACAGTACATTAAAAGTACTCGCAACGCTCGCAATCTTTTAGAGTTCGTGTTTGCAGAGACTTGATATGGCAAGGTTTTCGAGATGGACTAAAAATGTGAGCAAATAACATTATTTCATATTTCTTTACCATATGGAATGACCAGATAAAAAACACTAGTTACTTTCACTTAAAGATATATCGAAACAAGTTGTTATTTACTCTAACTTATTTTAATGTTCACGTCTAAATTAGTAATTTTTCAGTAGTTTTTCTAATGTGTTTAAGGAGCTTTGCTCCGAAATCTCTGATATTTTCGAAAATTAGTTTTTACATAATCCACACGATGTAATAATAAATACGAACAAACCACTTAGAACAATTTTAATTTCTTTTTAACATGTAATCCGATAGCCTGATGAAGAACTCAAACCAAAAGTTCGAAATATAGCTTTAAGTGAAAGTAACTAGTGTTTTTTATCTATTGCCGCATCCAAAGAAAAATTAGCAAACAACATTGTTATCCCACGACAAATAAACAAAAAACAACATCCCAAGCGAGTGACAGTTCATTATTATTTCAAATGTCAAAATTCGCTTTTCGAAACGACGCCAACTTCACACAAGTAAATGTCATTGTTTGCATTTTTTAAAACAAAACATAATGTGAAAAAGATTGTCAACACTGCAGCTAACTTCAATGTTCTTAAAGCATTCTATTCAACGTGAAGTGAGCTGCAAATTTAACAATTCTATATACTGCTATTGCTGTGAAATCGGGTTGTTATTACATTTGTTTAGCGTCGAAAAGCGAATGCTGACATTTAAACCATGAATTGTCACCCGGTGGGTCTAACCTAATAGAAATGTTTATTGAAATACATGCATAAATACAAATAGATCCTTCCTATTGCTTTTCCGATTATCATCACAAGTGTTAGTTAGTTAAAGTGGGTAGGAAAAAGTATTCTTGCACCTAAGCCTCAATTGAGATTTTAAGGGAGCGTTCATATATGGGGCCATTAACAAAGCACGCACTTTGAAAAAAGCAGTTCTTTGTCCCCCCTTCTCGCACGCATATTTTCATGCATTAGGATGTAAGGTCGCACTTTTTTCAACCCCCACCCCATTTTTTCCGGGTTTTTGGACCTTTCCTCTCACTCCTCACTTCCTCTCTCACTGCTTTTTAGACCCCAAACACAGACGTCATTAATGAACGCTCCCTAAGCAGAATAAACAAATTATTGCGCTTACCACTTCCACATAAAGTTTTCTTGCGAAAATGCAAAGAAACTGCAATGCGTAACTTCAGCACACATTGAACGCTTTTCTAGTAAAACGTTAAGGCAGATTCGTATGAACCGTACAGAAGGATTTTAGTACGTTCAACGGTAAAAAATTATCAATTCAAAAATTGCTCTTGAACTTCAATGAAAATTGTGTGTAATACCAATCAATTTCAATTAAGTTATTATGTCACTTGTAGAACAAGATATCTCACTGAAGCTGGTTTTAACTTTCATTGGTTGCAAGTTTGTTATTAACGACAACCTTTTGACCTACACTATTTAGAATTGATTAAGATTGAGCGTGCATTTTTGCAGAGTTTAGGATGGGAGGAGTAATTGCTTTACGAAAAAATGACGAACTAGGCTCTCGTCCCTCATCTTTATGTTTTCTTGTTACACTTGAGCAATAAGCTGACGAAATTTTACTTAATAATGAAAATTACAAATAAGGAAATTTGATACTTTTTTCGTAATGGTTGTGATGCATTCAAATTGTCAGTAATTCGAAAGTGTTTTTAGTAGTTGCTAAAATGTTTGCCACATTTCGTAGATATCTTTCCATTCAATCCTTGGAACACAGCAAATGAACAAGAATTCCTAATGAAAAAAAAAACACAAAACAAAACATTAAGCAAACTAAAATGTAAACAGAAAAACATTAGCAAACCTTTGTATATGACACTCACGTACTTAACATTATGTAAACATTATTTTAGGAACACGTTCGAAGAAAATGATAGTGAGTTGAGTTAAGATTTACGTTATTTATTATTAGAATCGGACGATTTAGTCGTGATTCATCATGATTTGTTTCTTTTATTTATGTTATAAAATAACAAATTCTAACCTTCTAAAAATTTGAACTGAGTCGGGAATTTTTCATTTGTTTTCCAAAATGCTAAGAATGATGGGCTGTATTTTTGTGTTTAGCAAAATTATTGATTTTATATGTTTGTAGCATATGAGAAGCACTCTATTTGACGAAAAAACGCGATTTGCATTTGCTTTGCCTTTCGTTTATAAACATCACCGCTTGCAATAGATCTCTGGAAATCGCGTAACGATCAAATCTGGTACATTTGCCATCGTAACAACCCGAAACCAACTTCAATTAAGTTTATATTCGAATAGGCCTCCTCGCCGAAGCACTTGCACCTTTACTGTCAAAGTTGTTATGTTTTGCTACCTGCAGCAAATTGTATGTCTGTCTGTCCTATATTAGTTTCGCCGGTTCTAGAGATCTATACGAACCACCATTGTGCACCGAGCAGCTTTATCTCGAACTTTAGAAATATATTAGAATTTTAAAGAAATAGATGACGTCGCAATTTGAAAGTTAATCTGTCAACTCTAACCGCTTAAAAGTTAATTTTTAAACTTTTTACATTCCGAATTACATTTGTTTTGCCGACAAATCGTTGTTATCGTTTGTTATGATTCGAAAGATGTGTAAGTAAACATCGAGTGAGTATTGGGTATTTAAAGTTTTACTTTTTTGTCTGCCCCTCCGGAAGTTTCACATACATGTTTACCCCCCACGGAAATCGTTCAACACATGCAGTGTTACTTTAGGATATTTTTATACAAATTACCCGTGGCCGAAATCACTTCATCTAGGGGGTGAAATGTTTCGTTACCGCAAGTCATATAAAATCCCATGTAGTGTGAACCAACAAAATCATATGGTTTTTCAAATCGTCCTTCATCTCAGGCATAAACGGCGGCGTAGCAAAATTTATTCGTCTTCTCTATGAAGTGAGTTTCGAAAATATTAATATGCAAATGAGCAAGTTCTTATAATTGTGGGCCAAGAACAAAAATGTAATTAAAACAAAAGTGCTAATGCTAATTCAGGGAAAAATGTCTAATAAAATCCTGGTACAATCAAATTCGAATACAGACATGTTACTGCCTTTGGTGGAAACAGACATGTCGTGCTCAACTTCCGCATGGTACATCCTAAAAAATAACTCACATTGGGTGCTTGGAAATCATTCATTAATTCGGAATCAACTTTGTGAATTCGCCAACTCACTCCTGCGTCTTTAAGCAACAAGTTTTGGAAACTTAACTGTTATTTTGACGCGTGCAGTTGCTAACCTCGCCTTCGGCTCGGAGAGAAATCTTGAATAAAAATGGAACAATTTTGACCCAATCGGGCTCAAAAATTTTTGAATCTCTTGTACCAGGATTTTTAGAAGCTGTTTTCATTCGTCTTAGAATGTGTTTAAGCACATTCCACTGAAGACACACTTCATGGTAAATGGTCCCTCCAATACACTCTGCACAATAAGTTTTAGTCATACCAAATTTTAACGAAATCAATTTTTTAAATTAAACACAATCGAATTTTGCTGATTGCAATTCAACGATTAACATCATTCACGGTATTTTGACGAATACAAAAAATTTGAGCAAATAAATAATGCGAAGCAAATTAAAATGGGTAATCACTCTACTGTATGATTTGAATTTCCTACTTTATTTGAATTCGAATAAATAAAATGTTTTCATTAGTTAAAAAAATCAAAATGAATTAAATCAACCAGATTGGTACTCATTCAACAGGGTGGTTCAAATATTCAATTGTCATAATTTGTCATCCAGTGTCTATCAAGCTCGTAATCATCTAACCTTACAGAATTAAGGACAAAAAGTGTTGTTTGACTGATTTGTCGTTTTAGCCCTTCATAAAGTGCACACGTTTAAGATGACAAATTTTATACCGCTCGCACGCACATTTCTGTCCAAACAGAGATTTTTCTACTACTTCACTGAGTGCCTCAATTGAATTTTCCTTTTCAATTTCTGACCCCTCAATTCCTAGTTATATGGTTCAGTTTTTCGGAATTTCGATTTTTTAGTTTTTCTCGCTTTCTGGTAAGTGTTAATTGGCCAGTTTACTGACAGGGAAAAGATTAAATTATTGCTATTCAAAACAAAAAAACCTTCAAACCTCGTATGAGCTAAATTTTTTCTGATAGAATATTTCATTTTGTTTTAACGTCATTCAACTGGATGTATTGAACAAAATAAAATCGCTATATGTCACACATAAAACCAAAGCATGTGTAATATCATGGTGGTTTGTGTAGTGTTTTTAGTATATGAATATACACGGAGAGGAAGTATATTAAACGATTGTGCGGTTTTTCGTTATGCTTTATTTGTAATTTATAAACGGTAGACCGTACTCTTGGGGGATACCTTGTTACTTGAGCAATTTTAATTTAACTTAAACAGTTGGTAACATACAATTGAAATAACAATAAATTTCACAGAATTTATTTGCTGTACGAACATTTTCAAACGTTATTACTTTTCTATGTAAGCCGCTTATCGTACTAACCAGCTCCTTTGTTTTGAGTGCCTTTAAAATAAACTGTATTTATATCAATTAGTTCGCAAGAACCGAATGATGGTCGTTTTGTTTTAATTTCATATAAAACTTTAATGATTCCATGAAATAGACGCTCGCATTGTGTGTCTATTTATACCTCCAGACAGGGAAATGGAAATGTATGATGGACGAAAATGATATGTGGATGGATATGCAACTAAAACATATGGTTTTGCCATGCAAATCTCAAAATTTATGTCAATCTAAAACTGTTGTTGTTGTATGCATTATCCACGGTCGTATGAAAGTTTCACCGACCAGTGCATCTGTAAACTCCGTAAAACCAACAGAGTTTTGGATTATCTACAACACTATGGTGTTCATGTAACAGTATCCCACTAAGCGCATAAGCAAAGTATAAGAAAAGTTCCTGATGTGCATAAGCATCGTAGCCATTAATGCTTTAAATTTTAATACGTATACCTTGATGAAAAGTACGCCAACGCTTTCTAAGTACTTTTTTAGATTAGCTCTGATAAGTTAGACATATGCTGGAATAAAAGTTTCATGAAACAAAAATGGCTGAATGATCTAATCAGTTAAAATCACTTTGACATCATTTTCAATCCGTAAATAGAGACTGTAACTTGGAAGAAAAATTGCTTTTCTATAAAGAATTTTTCATTAGACTAAACAGAGACTCATATGCAGCTGATGTGGTTCAAAATAAAACATAAGCCACGAAGAGCGGTAAGATATCCTATAAAGCCTACGTCAATCGCAAGGAATATCGAGCAATGTAGCTTTATTAAGCTACTTTTTACCCTTCCGTCCGTACGTCAATCTGTGCACTACACCTAGTTGCAACCAGCTGCACCTAGGGAATCAAATTTAATCATTAAATTGCATTGGGATATCTTAAGTAGAGGACAGAGAACTAAAAGACTCGATTTAAATTTAATAAATATTGCTTTGACCCTGAGCATATGAAATTACGTCGGCTTAATGTATTATAAATTGCTGAAAGGGCCGTATTGAAAAACCCGTCCGAAGGAAGTGCGTAAAACACCGTAAAAAGAATTTTCAAAAAAACTATATCTATCAAAAAAAAAAAAAAACATTTTATTAAAAAATTAAAAAAAATTACAGTGAACTTAAACTTACGTCAACATTTTTACGACCTTTTAATGAAATTTTACTAATTCTACAAATGTTCGTCCTACAGCATTTGCTATTAATGTATGTCTATTCTGTTGTCTCACTTTAACGCATGCGCGTAGAAGCATTAACTCAAAATAGACACTATACCTGCACACCATCATGAAACGTGTGGGACCAACAATCTTTGAATATTCAAAAAAGTTCGTAAAAATATTGACGTAAGTTTACTTTTTTCTCGTAATAAAAGCTTTGGCGTTTCAAAATGTTTTATAATAACATAGATCTAAGCGTAACATTTAAAAATTGAGTCCCCTCGTCCCCTGTAAAAAAAAATTCGAAAGAAACCAAAATAGCCTTGGACACATACTTCAATAGACAAAAAGGTTCCCCTCAATTTACTCCACAACATAGCAAAAACAACTTTGTTGGGCTGAGGTCGACCTTAGGACTAACCTAGGACCCTAAGAAGATGCTTCGTACCCATAAAAAATCGCAGTGGCTATTGGCCCGCGCGGGCCAATAGCCAGTCCACATAGGAGTTGACTAATGGCCCGCGCGTGCCAATAGCCAGTCCATGTAGGAGAAGACTAATGGCCCGCGCGGGCCAATAGCCAGTCCACGTAGGAGAAGACTAATGGCCCGCGCGGACCAATAGCCACTCCTATGTGGACTGGCTATTGGCGCGCGAAAATGGCACCACAAGAGAAAAATAATATGATTTTCGCGCGTGTCAGTCAGTTTTCAGTCAATTTCCGGCAGCTGAACTCATTTTCACCCCCTTTGAGCAACCCTAGACACCGAACCTCTCAACCGAACGTGCATAAAGCTCTGATGTGATTATCAGAATTTTTTTTATACCAGGGACTAATTATTATTTGATTGGATAGGGGAGTGTTAGCAAATCCTTTTTTTGTTGGTTGGCCACGTATATTATCCATCAGGGAATTAGGAATTATCGCTCGGAGTAAATATTTTTGGAATTATCACCCGAACGAATGGGAAATTGATAAAAAAATTTCGAAAATCTTCGTGCGGTCCGACCGCAAGCGGTCTCCCGCACACCTCGCGCGGGCCAAAAGCATCAGCCATAAAAAATCCTATCAAAATTCATTTTCTTTTGTGTATTTACCTTAATAATTTTTTTTTTCTTTGCAGGATACGTAAAAGAAGTTGGTGGTAAGTTTTTGATTAATTTTTTACTTCATCAGGTGATGAGCATTTATACGAGCCAAAAACGAACGTAGTTTTCTCCCTTCGCCCGAGGTATGGATGACTCATATCTCTAGAACTATAGCAGTTGGAAAATTGCTTCCAAAGCAAAAGTTGGTCAGAATTACATTTAAGAGAAAGAAGTTTCAGTAAGGGAATTCACGTCAAAAAATATACAAAAATATACGCTTGTATATCTTGTATATTTTGCATATCTTGTAATTCTGTATAAATCTGTATATCTGAAACAATTCGCTCTCCTTCTTCTTCTTCTATGTCGTGCATTATTTTATTTCAAAAAAATTCTGAACGCGATTTCTGAAAATGTCCGAGTTTAGTGAAAGTTTAATTGATGATTGCGCAGATGAGCTGGGCTATTTGAATTCAGGTTATAAATGCAGGAGAAAGCTGAGTCCCTTGTACTAACTAAAAGTTTAAATTACAGAACAAGAAGAAGAAATGGATGAAATACTCGATAACCTGTCGCACAATTTGGACATTGTTCCAATGTTCCGGTACTCGTACATGTCGAAGGTACCAAAAACTCTGACATGGTACGAGGAAAATTTCCCGATTACGACGAAAAGCGATTCAGACAGCTGGTACGTTGTACTAAACTGCAGTTCGATTCGATTTTGAGTAAGATACGTTCTCACAAAAACTTCAATGGACGCAACTCAATTGTTTCTCTTGCTCTATCGATTAGGATCTAATGGGGATGGGGCGACCATTCAAAAAATATCTTGCCTCTTCGGAATCGGAGATGGTGGAACAATAAATAAAATTACTGAAAGAATTTTCGAGGCTATTCTGTCGCTAGAACCGAAGTATTTAACATGGCCAAACAGTGCTGAACGAAACACTTTGGTTGAAAAAACTATGCATGAGTTGCCATATTTGGTAGGATACACCGATGGCACTGAAATCGAATTGGTCGAAGCGCCGAAAATCGACAGAGACGTGTATTTGTCCAGGAATAAGATTTTTGCTTTGAAGCTACAAACGACGATTGATTACACAAAAAAGGTACGACATATTGTTGTCGGATACCCGGGAAGTGTCCACGACGCACGAATATTCAACGAATGTGACCTAGCCTTGAATCCAAGAAAATATCTCACTGAACCTCAGTGGATCGGTGCTGATTCCGCATACAAACTTCGGACAACGCTAATAACACCATTTCGGAAAAATTCCAAGGAACTAACTGCTACTGCACGAAGAGAATTCAACAGATACTTCAGCACTTTTCGTGTGAGAGTCGAACACATGATCGGTATCATGAAGGAAAAACTTCCGAGTTGCAAGAAATTGCCGGTTCGGATCATAGACGAAAAATCGAATGAATTTGCGTGCACATGGATAAGGGTGTGCTGCATTCTGCATAATATCCTTCTTCCTATGTACGATAAGGAAGACTTACAGTACACTAATTACCAACCGATCAGACGCGATCATTATGAGGGCGACGACTGCAGCGAAAACGAAGATGACGAAGATGGTCAACAGAAATAACAAATTGAGCATTTTTTATTTTGATATATGGACAGAGATTAATGACAACATTGACTTGAGTCTTTTAGAATAACTTACGATGATCTGTATTTCATTTTAGCCAGCTCCAACTGCAACTTGAAATCGTACTTAATTTTCATTTTCTCCACTTTCGTTTTTCTCCAATTTCATCTCTTTCAGACGTAACTTCTTGCATTTCAGTTCAAAATGTTTTTCTCTTAAATCAATCTTCGCCTGGCACTCTTTTCTCTTCAAATCGAGCTCATCGTTTTTCATTGATACCTCCGCTCTATTTAATTTCATTTGTTCAGTATGGAGCTGCTTCTCCAATTCAAATCCATCCTTGTGCAATGATATTTCCATGCTCTCATTCTCGACCCGACGCATCTCTATCATGTTACGTTCTTGTAACATCTCCGCTCTCTTCAAATTGGCATCGGAAATAAATGCAGCGGTATTGGAAGGAATCTTACGTCGGTGAGGACTAGATGAACGTTCCGATAGTTGTTTTTTAAAACTGGCGATACGCGACTGACCTTCATTTTCATGATTCATTTCCTGTTCCTCACGATGTTCACGTTCAGTGTCAAACACTACAGACGTAAATCGACAGAATGCCCTTTCGTCCTCAGAGGTTCTTCGGGTCGATACGGAACGTGGAGCTTTGTTTGTCCGCGTACTGGAGCTTGTTGCTGGTGGACTTTGTACCTCAGTCGATTCGCTTACAAATTCCACGTCCGTCTCAAAATCGTCAGTGGTATTTCGTGCAGTTGAAGTGTTGCTGGTTCGTAGGCTGGAGCTTGTTGTTGATGATTCGCTCATAAAATTCAGGTCTACATCGGAATTGTTGATCCCAAAGCGTACCGATCGATAATGTGGAGTATTGATGGGATCGATGGGATCGAAAATGCCAATATTGTCGGTGGCTGGTGGCAGCGTACATGGAGTTAACGCTTCATCGATCTGTGGAGGGACTGAGTTGGGCTCCATGTCCGAAAAATAACTTTCGATGTTTACAACCGTCAACGTTTCCCCATCATCATTTTCATCCGTCAACGTTTCAAGATCTGTGTGATTTATGTTGCTTGCGACCCCATCACCATTTTCATCAGCAACAATTTCACCAACAGTGAGTTCACAGTCGTTCGACTCGTGAGCATCGCTGTGCTTCTGGTTTCTGAGACTGTCGTATACATATGGGATGGACACGTTGGCTCGATTTCCGAAAATGCCGTGCAGTAACTCATAAAACGGGCATTTCTTTGATTTATAATCTGTAAACAGATGTCTCAGCAACGAACAATGGAACGAATTGTCTTCAAGAATACCTTCAATACTGCCCGAATCGACTCCTTGTCCAGTCTGGTCCATCCAATTTTTCATATCAATGTATTTCTTGCGAAGATTATGTACTTTTGCCTTCACCTGTTGCCATCGCACATTGCTCCACATCAACTTTGTCATCAACGATTCATAAAAGATTTCATGCGTTGGTTTCTTAAAAAATAAAAATTAAAATGTGTCCAATAAAGAAGTCTGATTTCTTACTTCGAACAATTTGCCGTCGTTTTGGCGATCTAATATATAAAACAGCATGGACAAGACCTCTTCGTCCGTCCAAATTTTATTTGGTGCGCTGTGTAAACGAGTTTTCCTAACTTTAGACATTTCAAAAGAATTCACTCAACACGATAAAAATGAACGAGTTGACTAACCACCATAGATAACGCAAAGCATGCTTGGTTTCAAATATACAGATTTATACAGAATAAACGGGATATACAAGATATACAGCGTATATTCCTGTATATTTCCGTATATTTTTTGACGTGAATTCCCTTAGTATATTTTTGAGAAACTACGTTGGTTCTGTTTGTTATATAGCGCAAGTAAGGCTAATGAAATCAATGGCCTCAGGTGTCATGAGGTAGGGCCTTTAACACTACCTTAGGTAATTTGTTCAATATTTTAAATTCTTATAGCTCTAAAAGAACATAAAACATTGAATTGTTTGGCCATTTTTATTATTTAGATACATTGGAGTCTTTTGCAACATCTATTCTGTTTGCCACATCTATTCTGATACGTAACGCACAGGTCTTTCCATATGTTTTATTTTTATGTTTGTCTATCTTTATAATTTATAAAAATTGTTTTCGTAACTTGTACAAAGGTTTGGAATTTCTCTCCGCAATATCAAAATGTATATCTCACGAACATAGAAACGACAGCAGAGTCGGCGCTTGAGCTGTCGTTATCACTTCTCAGCCAGCGAAAAATATTAAATAATTGAAGGATTGAAGAATGAGTGACTTCACTCTTGGCCCTTTTGCTCTAAAATTCAGCCGCGCGAATAATTGATACTTAAAAACTCATGGCTCAATTTTTTTGTTTAAGCCTGCCAACCGCTGCGCGGGCACGTGCGAATTAGTGACTACGTCATTACATAATTGCATTGGAAGCTGCCCAAAAGGCAATATAGAAAAACCCGTTGGAAGCAACGGTGCAAAAAACTTTGTTATGCTTAGTAAATTCCATGCGAGACTGAAGAGAGAGGAGTCACATCTGACGCATACTTAAATGGGAAAAAAATTTCACCTCAATCAAATAATTTTTTGTGCTAGAGCTGATCTAAGGACCGACCGAGAGCCCCAAGTAAAGGTATTGGGTAAGAAAACAAAAACATTAGATGCGACCTTTGGGCTAACCTATTCGCTAAGGACAGGCATTGGATCGATACATCCAGGACAAGGTGCAGTAAAGTACACCAAGGTGTAGTAAAGTGCAGCCAGGTGTAGTTAGGTGCAGTGCAGTGAGGAGTAGTGTAGTGAGGTGCACCAAGGTGCAGTGAGGTGTGGAGCAATGAGGTGCAGTGACGTTTTGGTTTTGATATTAGATATTATAGATATTTGTAACTGCTAAAATAAAAGCAGAATAACGTTTTCCAATATTCAGTAAAGTTTGGTCCCACATGTTCCAAGCAGGTTTCTATAGCTATGTGTTTATCAGGCTGTCTCTCTCACACGCGAGCGCGTGGAAGTATTAACTGATGAAACGTATGCGACCAACATTCCTTGAAAATTCAAAAAGGTTCTTTTTTCTAATGAAAAGAGTCGTTTCTTCCCTAGGACTTCCATTAAGTTAATTTTATTTTTTGCTAAACATTTATACGCTGTGAGATATCGTTTTCTCTTTTGCAACACCAACTCCGTAATTCGCGTAATTTAAAAAAAATGAATTTTCTTGACATTTAATCTCGATTACAATACTTTTCTCTCGTTTTACATTTTTCCATTCCCTTTGTACAGAGTACACAATAATTCCGATTTTTCGCCAACGACCTTAAAATGATAAATCGGAGACTCACTTTGCATTTGTATTATCTCGCAAGATTGTACGAATGAATCCACTAAATTTAATTCTAACTCTTTATTTTTCTGTTTAAAAGTCAAGTCGTCACGTTGCAATTTATGATTATACAAGAAAATGACATAAATATAATTCCATAAAACATTTTATGTTATACACGATGAACTCTGAACAAATAAGAGGGGGACATTCACCTCTTACTGTTAACATGAGTTCTCTAGTGCTCGTTCAGTGTATATTTAGATTTATAAAAATTTATTTTTTATATTCTCCGTAGATGCTAGTCAGTGCTAGTTAAGTGTGACAACTTTAAAAATACAGATTTAAGGAACTGGGACAATTCTGATTTTTTATTAAAATATTTTTATAAACGTCTTTTTTTCTTTTTGAAAATTTACTAGTGCTGAGAAGGTTGAACCGGTTCAGTTAAGGTCTCATTCATGTCTTATTAAAGCCATATTCTCGTGAAGTCATTTTATAATTATTTTTAGGCAAAAATCAATCCTCATATATCCTCATATACGACAAATATTAAACCCCAAAAAGTTTGTCGTCATTTTTGAATTTTCTATAATCTATATAAATTTTAGTTTTGTTTATTTATGACATCTTTCTAACATCTTAAATCAAGTAATTAGAAATCACTAAGAAAAATTATAACATTAATATGTTCCAATATGATTAAATCAATTCGAAGGAACTTTTAATACATCTTTCATAACAACATCAATCATATCCTAAAAAACAAAAGAAAAAAAGAGAATATAAGAAAAAACTAGAATAGGGGAGTAAATTATACATAGCCAAAGTCCCCTTTTCTATTAACGCCACTAGATTCTTGAAGTTCGGCAGCATTCAAGGCATATAATATACATAAGCTATATTGATGAATAGGAGAGGGTGCAAAATGAGGAAAGCCTTTTTACGGGTACTAGAAAATAACGACCGGGGAGGTCATCGATAAATATTAGTCTATCCGCTGCCCACTTATATAGTTTTTTAACAAACGCTTAAACTCATTGTACTTGGTGATAATTCTGATATTTTTAGGTAATTTATTAAATAAGTTTGGCCCAGCAAAGGATATGCTACGTCTACCAATTTTAGTCTTTAATAGAGGAGTACGGAGAATATCCCTATTTCTCGTTGCATATGGGTGCTCGCTTTTTGTGAAGTTAATATTATGATGTCGATGACCGTTCAAACATGAATGCACAAAAGTACATATTTCATTAATGTAAAGCTCTGACAGGGGACGTATATGTGGGCAATGTACGTTAAATAGATCATCTTCTGTACTATGCCTTAATGATAATTTGAAAACTGATTTAAGTGCCTTCTTTTGTAAAACTTCAATCGCGTTAGTCATTGTTTTAGCCGCCCCTCCCCATATACCAATACAGTATATAAGTCGTGAATGGATCATTGCAAAGTACAATTTAATTTAATTAATTTAATTTTCACTTCTAAATCTCGTAAACGGAAGAATAACCAGAAATATGTCCTTCATTTATCGTTTTAGTAAACACTCTTATGATTTTCCTTTCATCGCCTGATTGCGGTCTGATTACTTTTTAAACATCTTGGTCAATGTGCGATGATTTCTATCCATGATACTACACGCTTATTGTACGTCGCACATTGGTTGAAATTTGGCACTAGTTACGAACACTAGCTAGAACATACAATCGGCAAATTCACGTTTCCGACGTAAAATTCTGAACCAGCTGAAGAAACTTTGCTTTGAGACGTGACACTTCTATAAGTGAAGATTTTTTTGAAAATTTCGTGGTCTAAGCTCGTACTGATTACTGATTTTATTTGTTTCATATAGATTTTTTTATATCTTCAATAAAATTAATTTTTTTTGAAGATCAGAGACGCAATAAATCCACTTTTTCATAACCGAAGAACCGGGACTTGAAAAATGTGTCACCGGTTCTTAAAGAACGGGTTAGCTTAGTGGTAACGTACTTTCTTTCCACCAAGAATATCCGGGTGCAATCCTGGTGATGCATGATTTTCCTTCAACGTAAATCATGACAATAACGTTCCTATGCACACCCAAGCTGCCCTAGCTTCAAAAATAATATCGCAACGAATCGCTCATAACGAATTATGGGGCCATCCACTTTCGACGCACTTGTGTACGAAACAAGGTGGTTCGAATCTAACTGCTATGTAAAGGAATGTGTAAAGCATTAAAAACACAGAAGACAAAAATCGATACCGACAGAGCTATGAATCGAATCGGTTCGATGAGCGTTTAGATGTTGCGAATTGCCAGATGTACTAGCACGTGAAAGAATCGGGAAAACAGAATAAGCTCAGCATTCAGTTGAAGGCGTGGTTCGGAATACACGTTAAGCATGTAGTACTTAGTGTAAATTATCTGCACCAGTTGGGAGTTACTATTGCGTACTGGCAGTCGAACTAGTCACTTCAGACTAAGTAATGCCATTGGAATTATTCTATTATTATTAAAGATCGGTTCCAGCACCGTTTTTACATTCCCTAGTTAGGTTTCCCTTTTTAATCCAGATACATGACACAATATGATTCACTAAAATATTGAAAACTCATGTAGTAAAATGACAGCTTCATCTAGAAAAAGACTAAACATACAGTTTCTTCATACTTTTCTTCCTAGGAAGAAATTGAAAAAATCCTTTTCAACACACAAAAATAAAAAGCTGGCGTATGTACGAAACAAATTACGGAAAAATATGAAATATTTCATATTCAAAGTTAAACAATACCCACTTCAAAAGTTGTATATAAAGAAATTGCAAAATTGAACTTTATTTTGATTCGTTTCGAATATCAAAAATATTCAAAACTTATTGTTACATCGTACTGGATTCTCGTATTCTGTGATAGTGTTCCCCGTCGGAGTATAAATTATTTATTTATCGATTTATAACCATAAAAAATTCTTTATATTTTTTTCTAACGATATTAATACCGTACTTGAATGAATTGAGTAATATCTTAAATTTGTTTCCATGAAAATTCCCATTTTTCTTTATTTTATTTCAACATGTAAGATTTGCTTTCATACTTCATGCACTCTTTTATGTTGCATTAAGTTGAAAGGAAAGTAGATTGATCTGGTCTTACTCTATATTCTCCTATAAAACTACAACCAACTTGCATAAATGGATACTTCAACAATTTTCTGTAATAGAATACTTAATAAGAAGATAAATATTGCATTGCATGGAATCCGAGAAAATATTCTTCTTGACTGTTGTTTGTGTACTTTTTATATGGGTTCAATATGTCATCTATGTAGCGATGTCTAAAACATAGTTATAATCAGCGTAACGATATTGAGAAGAAAGGGAAAATACACATGGCAGCTTGTAACAATACTTTGTGAAGTGGATTACATTTGCTAAACTACTGCTCCCATCGTAGTGCATCGTGCATATGCCACATCAAAGAAATGAATAAAAGTTTTCTATAACATCTCCATTCAAGCAATTCTTCAATATGAAAGTCGTAGTCATTTTCCAAACATATATTCTTTTTCAAATGCACTCAAACAAACAGTATACGTAAAGAAGTTTTCCTTTCTTTAATTTATATTTCATACGCGTTGACGTATCATCGAACTATAAGTTTTCTTTTTCATTTTTCGAGTTACATTACCCAACTTTACGATAAATGCATGCAAACGACTTTTAAAATGGTGTTTATAAAGTTGCATGCATATGGCAATGGCAAAATGTGTCTTTTTGTTGGCAAAAAATTCTTTGAATCTGAAGCACACAATTCAACTTTCGGAATGTGGCATTGTTCAAGAATATGTAACTTAGTATCCAACCAAAGTATCCGTAAAGTTGCAATTTTTCCTAATGCAATTTCATCGGTCTGCCACCAGCCAAAACTTTTGCACATGATGCTTCACAAAGGTATTCGATTCAGTCTATTCGAAATGACGACAACTTCGAAAAGAAAAACTTAATTCTGTCACAGCATTTTCACTTTCATATGAGATAAAATTAAGTGCAATTTGTGTGAAAAATTTCTTTCATTCAATTTCCATTAAAGTTATTTACTCGGCTTTAACATTCTTTCCTATTTTGCCCATTCTTTGGAACTTTTTTGTTGATATTTCCCACTTTGAGTAAGCACTTTGGTGTACTGCCCCTTTGTGATCTTTTATGATATCAGCTTCTCTGAAAACCAACATTTTCTACGAAATTCATTATAATATGGTAAAATTACAGAATTTCCAGCCCTCTTTCCTGCCTTCCAAACCTCAAGAATTATTTCTTAACTATTCATCAAAATATTCCTTATGCTCATGCTGGTAATTTTTAGACCCGTACGAAGAACAAAGTTCTTCGAAAAGGGTTTATTGCGTTTACCACGACGACGTTAGTAACCAGTCGATTTGTAGATGGGGGGGGGGGGGGCATCGATCGTGGTCCTTTGATGCCGAATCTCCAAAAAAAATTTGTTCATCCGTCTGTGTCAACACGATAACTCGAGTAAAACTGGTGAGATTTTCAAAATCTTTATTTTTCCCTGAAAGATAATCATTTATGAAAATAAATTTGGGCAGTGTCGGGCTGCGAGCCGCTTAGCTAGTATACCGTTTAATTGGTTTTTGGTTTTTTGTACATAACTCGAGTAAATCTTTTCCGGGACAATTTATAGGAGAAAATTTTTTAATTTTGAGCCCTTGGACTCAGTCAGAGCCCTAAAAGTGAGTCTCAACAAACCAATATGTTTTTCTCATAAATCGGATAAATCTTATCTTTTCTAATCTTTTCTTTCCTGAAAGATAATCGAAAAATTGATTATGGACTTTAATTTGGGCAAAATCTGTAAGAACTTTCGAAGTTAAAAAAAGTGATCAAAAACTTGGTTTTTTGAAGGCTAGTGAAACTTTTTGACTTGCATCTCTGTGAAATCGGAAATCGCATTTCAAGGTTTTAAATGAAAGATATGGACATCAGAAAATCAAGAAAATTAAATTATTGGAAATCAGTTGAGTGGTTCGGGTTATAAGGAGCTTAGTGTGGACCCAACTTACGATACGCGACCCTAGACGATATTTAGTTGTTTTTCGTGAAAAGTCCTTTAATGATGAGGTGTTTTGTGCAGCGTTATAGAGAAAGAAAGACGAATGCAAGTATAGGTCCGAAGCCTTTCCTTAGGGCCATAGGTCGGTCCTAAGCTCTTCCTCGTCCCCTCCTTCGTGCAGAGTAAATTAAGCGGAACTTTTTTGTCCATGGTAACTGCTATAGGTTGATTTTTAGATCACCCCTAGTACAAAAAAAATTTTTTTGAGAATTTTTTTGAAAATTTTTTTTACAGATTAATTTTTAAATTTAGGGGGTTTCGTGGATATATGTAGAGGCTTTTACACAGTTTCTTCTTTCTTTCGAGTCTTTTTGCAGCACCTATTCTGATTCGTACGAGTCGCTTGTATATGCTTTCAGAGAATAGCTCAAACTGTGGTGTAGTAGGCACTTTTCTTTATTTAAATTTTAGAAAAGGCTGAAAATTTTCCTTTGAACTTTTAGATTTTGCCACTAGACTTGGGGTTTCTAAGTGTCGTTGTTGTAGCAGTCACTTGTTTAATTTTCCGGAAGTTCACATTTGTTCAGGCTAAACATTAGTACTGCTTGGCTTGTATTCGAATTCGAAAGAACGGTAGATTGTAGGAAATAGTAAGGAGAGAAGTCATGACACGAGAAAATCGTTTAGAAATTTTTTGCGATTTTTTTATTTTTAAATATTTTTCTGATAGACAATTTTCTATTGAAGAACAATGGTAAAAGTTGATTGGTGCATAAAAGCGTTGAAATATCAATAGTAACAAATTACAATACACCGAGCGCTGACGATTGATTGGTTGATATGCAACACAGTATATCACAACAGAAGCGCATGTAAATGTTTCATAATTACACAACGACATTGTAATATTTTTATTGTAATTTCTTTAACGTGTAACTCTCACGCAGAACTCTCATTTTCGCACTAATAACTAAGGTAACATTACGGATGTCTGCCATGTGTCAAATGACAATGTCAGCACAATGCCAAATTTTAAATAAAATATATGCGTATTTTGTAAAGTTGAAAGCACTTTTTGTTTGTCTTGTCGGAAGACCTGTTACATGAACAAACTCAAATTTGATCGACTTTATGTTTTCATTAACCTCCTCATGCTTGTGAAATCTAATATACATAGATTACGGTTTTCTTTGATTGAAGGCTGTTTACTTAATTTGATGATGTAAGCACAACAAGCCTGACGCGACGGCGAGCTAGGTGCAAGGTTTCTCGGTAACTCTAGCTTCTACACACTTGACCTTGTTCTAATTTGATGGTAGTTTAAAAAGCTTCACATAAAGTGATAGACGTTCGAAAATAGTTATTTTTCAGAATCCCTCCAATCCGTCTACTACCTTCCACTACTGTCACGCAAACTCAAATGCTTTTAATACACCAGTTCTCTAAATTTACATTCATTTCAATTAATATGGCTGTACACATGGAATCGTCAATTTATGCGACATTTAGGAGAAAATGAGATTATTCTTCTTCCTGTAGACGAAGATTTATAAAAAATCCTTTTCAAATCGCTGATGCAATAAAATTTGAAATTCAGATAAATATTCATTCGTATGTAAGCTTTGAATCCACCTTAATATAAATCCAAAACTTGCAACGGAAAAATTTGTTTGGAAAATTGTAAATTTTGTTTTCTTTTTAACTGGTATATTGATGTTGTGTACGCATCGAAGAATATACTTGAAAATTTATCCAATGTATCGCACAATATGCGATGCAAATAGGAGTGCTTGGTTTATGGTGTAGACATACGAAATACATTTACCACAAAAAAAGGGAAAAGAGAGGAACGACATCAATGAAAACTTGTGCTAGAAATGGTACATACTTACAAATATTTACATAGATTTATGTAATATGTAATTTAAGTATCTTCGAGAAAAGGGATTTGACTTGACAATATGTATACGGATTGAAAGCAACTTTTTGTATAAAATGTTTACAATGTTCTGTATAGATCTCGGTGGTATACTGAAATATATTTTCTTGAAGATTATTTTCAGTCATTTTATGTTAATACACCTAAGCGAAACTACTTACCACACATATTATAATTTTATGTTGAAATAGGGAACTAAAACGATTGAAAATCACATTACCGCAATAAAATGACTTGTAATGTTGGGGCATTATAGTGGAAAATGATGTACTTTATTGTAAATATGTTTATTTTCTAGAGTAGGAAATTCTTTTTTTTTTAATGGAAATTATTCTGTGAAATTAAAATTTGCATTTTAACAGCTGGGTTTTAAGGCTATGTTCAAAATTACGGAAAGTAAAAATGGCACGATCTTATTTGGCAACAATGAAAACATAAAATGTTGTTCATTATAAATTTAAATTTGCTTTTTAATAGATGAAATTCGGTTAATTATGGGTCGGTAATGATAGTTGGATTCACAAATGATATTTGAATTTAATGCTTTTTCTATAATTTTCATTCGATAAGTAAATAATTGTTGCAAAAAATGATCAAATTTTTTTGAAAAAAACCGAAAAAATCAAAGTTTTAATGCAAGACAAGAATCTCTACTTCGCTTTTTTTTTTACATAATTATTTTTGTACTATCCAATCAAAAAGTAATGCTGCAACAATGAAAAATTTATTTCATCGTTAGTACACAATTAAGTATTAACGCTACTGTAAGAGAAATCTCGCGGTTGATATGTACGATGCAACCACTCAGAATCCCCTATTGGAGAAAAACGAGAGAAAATTAAATATTTACATCTGAACTTTTTAGTTTCTTCCTCCACCGCACTGCCCTGGTATAACAGTCTGATTATTACCCTCTCGACGTTTTCAGACCCGTAGATAGGTGCTAGGCCACTCAATAAGTGCCGAGCCTAACATAGATTCCTTCCAGGGCTACAGTGTATAGCCGCTATACACTGTAGTACTCTTTCAGGAACCCTGCAAAATACCCATCTATTTCAGTCATCACTCCCTCATTCGAGCCATATCTTTTTCGCGAGAGTATCCTTTTGAGATCTTAGAATAGGTAATAGTCGCTAGGGGCCAAATCTGGAGAATAAGGTGGTTGGGGAAGCAATTCAAAGCCTAATTCGTGGTTGCTATGGACTTGTATCACGGTGCGTTGTCTTGGTGAAACAAGATTTTCTTCTTCTACATTGATGGTCGTTTGTTCACGATTTTCTGCTTCAAACGGCCCAGCAATGATATGTAGCAGTCGCTGTTTACTTTTTTGACCCTTCGCCAGATAGTCAATGAACAAGATACCGCAAGCATCCCAGAACACTGAGGCCATAACTTTGCGGGTGGGCTTTTGCGTCCCGTTGTGGTCCCCTTTCACTGGGTCCACTCCATTCAGCTGACTGCCGTGTAGTGTAGTGTAGTGTAGCGATGGATCCACGATTCGTCCATTGTCACGTACCGAGTTAGAAATAAACTTTATTTCGGCGATAAACAGTCAAGCACATCTCCGAATCGTCGGCTCGTTGCTGTCGCTGGCCCACATGTTCATGTAAATAGTTAAAACACTCCCTTGGATATCTTCAGGGTGTCAGCCATCTCCCTCAACTTCTCTTTTCATCTGCCAACACGATTTTATGCACTTTTTTATACTTTCTGGAACAACTACATCTTTTGGGAGTCTAGGACGTTATGCGTCATATGGTCATACGAGCCGGGGTAACACTTATTTATCCAAATCTTGGCTTCAACGGTGTTTTTCCCCATTAAAAAACAATGCTTGATGAGCACTCGATACTCTTTTTGCTCCATTGTTTTCAAACAGCCTGAGGTAGCGTCACATAGTCGACTGTAGCTTGTAACAAATGATCAGAACGTCATGAAATTTTGACAGTTTTCGTTTGAAGGTTGGCACTAACGAAAAAAAAAAATTGAAATTTTTTCGTAGTACCACTATCTCTTTGTTAGGCTCGGGACTTATTGACTAACCTAGTAGGTTTATCAGTTCAGCCGATCATATCACTGATCATGGAACACAGATCTTTTGTTCCCAACCCAATCATCATTTAAATCATGCAAACCCTCTGTTTACTCTAAGAAACTGTACTCATATCAGCCTTGGAGCATTCACATATCACAGGAATACCCGCTTCTTCTTCTGATCTGCACGCGCATCTGAAAGTAACCGAAAGCCTCATCTTTTTCATATGCCCGTCTAGTACACAATGTCCAGTAATATTCCGACCACTCTTCAATTACGATCCCAACCCGTCTCTAGCAGACCCTTGGCCCATTCCAAATTGGGCTCCGGGAAGCAGCACTTTGTATGAAAGGCTTCTTCGTGCCTGTTTCCAGGCATGCCCTTTGCATCACCCAATCTCTCAGCGCTTTCATGCAGATTGATCGAGCAATCGGCAAATACGGCTCGGGGCCGTCCCCGAGAGAGAGCCGTAGGCCGTAGAACCCGCCTTACCTACCTCGTGCACCCTCTCATTTTCGTCCACACCAGAGTGTACGGGAACGCAAATTAGAGTGAACTGATTACCCTTCCTATCGAGTTCAAATCACTCCTTCACAAGCTTGAAAGTGGTAACAGTTGACAGTGCTCTGATCATGATTCATCTCCTTACTGTCTAAACATATAAGGATCCGCTCTCCCTGCTTGCTCTCCGGCATCGGTAGTGGATCGCGACCTGCTGCAAGCCCTGCAAAAATTTCTGCCTGAAACACACTAGCAGATGGTACTGATTTCCTTCCCCCAAGTTCAGGGTGCACACTCCAGCACCCACTCCTACAGCTGAATTCGATCCTTCTGTTAATTCGACCGCACAGTCACCGCACCGGGTAGGCCAGCGATCTCGGAATTCTTACGCCAAATCGCTTATGAAGTGATATGTTTTTTTCGCTATTTAAACAAATCTATCATCCTCTTCTCATGTTTTCTGAAAAATTTCGAATTCATCCAATAGACAATAGAATTTTGGCTTTCGAAATCCATCAGATGTATGATTTTACCTAAATTGAGCAAATTACGCCTACTGAAAAGTCTCGATTAGAAGAAGTAAGACCGTCCTTTTCATACTGCGAATAATTTTTTAAACGAAATTTCGAAAAAGACTATCAGTCAAAGCTTTAATAACGAGTTTTTCCGAATAGTTGTGAATTAAGCAAATGGATTAAAAGTGGATTCCTCACTTTCACGGTTCAACCTTTTTCCAAGCAAGTAACCCGACTCTTTTATGAAATTATCAACACTCCTCGGCTAATAGACAAAAGTTTTGTATAAATTCGGCATATATTTTTATAATTATTTTGGTAACAAAAGAAGTATATTGTGCTCATTGCGAAATGTTTCGACTCTCTGGAGACTGAATGTTTGCATAATCTGGTACCTAAGGTACATTAATATCACCGTACTTTACATGTTGCACTATGCATTTTCTCAGAACTCTGATTGCCAACATGAAAAAGAACTTTTGCGATTTCAAGTAAATCTTATGTCTTGCTAAAATATTAACTCACTTGAATTGTTTAAGTGGAAAATTCAGCATCCTTCATTGATATTTGTCCTTATCAACGAAATTCCATCCATTACCATAGCTAATTTTCAGCACTTTCCCTGTGACGCTTAACGAATCGTAACGCTTTCGCATCGTAGATAATATGAGAAAAAAATTGTATTTATCTCGTACCGACGATTGAATTTCGTAAAGAACTTGACGTCTTTCAATTGGTAATGGTCTATTGATGGCCTCACTACTAACATCAATACAATTGTAAACATTGAGCATTAACTAGGTCATATCGAAAGATTGAAAGTTATGCGTTATGATGTTGGATTTTACATGGTAACAGCATGACTGCAGTATGAGCAAATTGTATATGGCAGAACTAACAATATAACACAATGTCGTTGTGCATGAACACTCATGATGGGAGAATATTTTCAAACCCATACGTGCTGCCTGGGGCCTATAGGTTCGTGTCTGCGTAGGTATGCGTCACACTGTGCCGTCACCTTATTTTGTGCCAATTATTAACAGATAACCAAAAGATAAGAGAGAAACGATTCTGTGTAACTTCCAAATAGTAAGTTTGAGTGGATCGTTTTCGTCCGTAGAGGAAAGATTTTCAAGCATGGGTCATAGAGGTCACCTACTAAAGTTTGAATGTGTTTGAAGTTGTTCTGCAACCCGGGAGGGTTTTCATCATTGTATGTACCATTGAACGTAAGATACCGTCCAGTTGACGGCACTGTAGCGGCATGCAACCGAGTTAACGCTCATTTCAGTACAGCGGGAGAAAAGTTGCCACATCAATAATTTTTGTTTGCATGGGTACGACGAAAATGAAATTGAAGATTTATATACCGAGCACAAAAACAACAACTTGTCTTTCAAAGTTACTGATGATAAAATCGATGAAATCATTACCAAACAAAACACAGGGATCGATCGCGACCAAGTGAGCTGCTCAAAAGAAATGCTGCTAAGATCTCAACGTTCGTTGTGTGTTGCATAAACCTTGCGATATTGACTTTGACTTAGGATGTAGGATAAACTAATGAGCTCCTCCACGGAAGAATGAAGTTGACACATAAGGAAGATTCTGCTGCTATCTCTCTCTAAAGTCTTCGAACAGGTATTATTGAAACAATTATATGACAATTAATTTGAAAGTATTCAGCTATTCGTTGGCAACCAATTCGGTTTTCTGAAAAGATCCAGCTGCTAAAGTGCCGTCCTGTAATTTGTTGAACATAACTTGAAAAAGATACTAGACTTACGGGTCTCCTTCCTCTGTTTTTATGAAGTTTGCTCTTAAAAAATTTATTTAAAATAAAATATAACAATCACAAATTAACTTTTGTGAAAAATGAATTACATAAACTTGAACTCAATAAAAACCAATTTACTTTCAGAAAACTTACTCTAATGTTGTTATGACTTTCAATTTCGATTAGTGACTTGCATTGCTATCAATGATAACGAACGGCAAGTGGGTTCAATATATGAGTTATTAGACGTTGAATGTAAGCTTTCGTTTCACAAGTTTTGCGATTAAAAACCGTGAACTAAAGAAATTGATTGATTACATATAAACGACGATGAAGCTATATCGTTAAAAGTAGATTACTCGAGTCGATGAACGAACCAACTAAGAACGTTTGAAATTGAATGTTCCTGAGGCATTTGACCTTTAGATGTTTCAACATCAAGTAAAGCCTTTTTCATGTGATTTAGACTTTGACAGCAAATTTATTATAACGTCAATAAAAATTGCTTCTCCAGATCGATGTGAATATGAAAAATTAGACTAACCTCTTTCAGTCTACTATATACGCGTTACTATTCCAGTTTTATTGATTCCATTTTTTAAGGCTGAATATTTATTTAGGTCATTTGAATGCTTTTCAGTCCTCGTTCCGCAACTATTCACCGTTGACTTTTTTCATTAACCGCAACATAATGGATTTGAAATAACAATTCCGAAGTACTGTTTAAAACAATTATTGACAACGTTGACCGCTGACCAAATTAACTACAAACATTTATGAAAAATCTAAATGTTTTACCCACCCACGAGCGCTTGCATAACATAGATTGCTAACATATAGTAAATAGTTGATAGAAAAAACAATTCTTACTTTTCCTCGAGCTCTTGTTATTTTGTAATTTAGTGTAGATTGCTGTCTGCCTTATGGTTTTTCCACGTGAATTCCCGCAAATCTGTCAAAAAAATTCGCGCCCATATATCCAGGGAGGAGGAGTAGCTGTGAGCCAATACGTCTTCGTTGATTGAAACGTCTTCACTACACCACCTACGAACAATGTAACTTTCGCTACCAAAACAAAAGTATTCATAAAACTAAACAGCATCGACAATTATAAATATGTGAGCTATCTTCATATTATACACTTCAAATCAGCTTACAATTGTTTCAGGTTTCACGTCAAGTTAGGTCAAAGTTTTAGGTTCAGGTCAGAAAGCAGGTTTTTCATCCTTTTTTTCAACTCTACAACTATTCCACACTTTATGAACGTTAAAATAAGCTCTTGAATTATTTTTGTCAACTTATAAAGAAAATCTGAGGTACAAATCTCATGTGTTCATGAAATGAGTTCAGAGACATCACCTGAGATGTTTTAGATGAAAATTAAAATCGTTAAATAGCACTTTTCGAAAAAATTGATTGAATGTAGATTTTCCCATACATTTTCACGGAAAGTCTGAAATTCAAAAAAAATAAAGTTCGTTTTCGTGAGATGCAACAATGTTTAGGGATAAACAAACATTTTTTCTGTATGGGGACCATAACATGCGGTCGACGGATCTCAAAATTATGTACGACAAAGGTTTCCATGTTCAGGTCTGAGCTGATTCCGAGCTTAGAGCTCAAAAATGTTATAGAGCTACCAATCAGAAATGATTACACTTTTTCTGATGCTATGTGTCGAATCAGAAATTTATCTAAAGTGAACAGAGGGTTGATTTTCATTTGTTTTCTAACAATAATGGTATGAAGTTAAAATGTAAATTTCTACGATTACGGAATGGACTTTTTTACTCTAGCAGTTCATAACAATAAATCCAAGTGTATTTGAATGATTTGCTTATTCTTTTCTTATTAAGTCTCGCAAAAACGTCCGCTATAGGTAGGTAGTACGAGTCTCCTGTTTTTTTATGCTTTTTTTTTTAAACCTGCATTTCATAACGCTCCAGGGACTATTTCTCTTGAATTATTTCGCTACATTTCACTAATTTATTTATAGAAATTAAGGAATTTCAGCATCATGTCCCATTAACCTTTTTATTGTTGATTCGCTTACTCACAAAATATTCCTAAGTGCCTTCTTGAATGGCATAACAAATATAAACTTATATACACATAACTCACAAAGTCCTGTAAGCAAATAGTCATTCAATGTTCGTGTAAATACTTTTGTTCAGTTTATAACGCAACTTTACATTTTAATTCTTTAAGTTTTACAATCGTATTATATCCCTGCAAAAACATTAAGATCAAAGATTCCATTCGTTAGCATAACGCTTCCAAATCTACGTTTCCTGTCATATTGGAGCCTTATGAAAACAAATACTCGTAGCCATAACTGTTGTGTCGTTGCTAGATCATTTCAAAGAAAATGAATGAAACGAACTGTTCTATGGGAGTGTACCTGTTATAATCAAATGTGTTATAACTCAACTTATGCATTTTACACAGTAAATTGATTTCTATCTGGTAACACAGAGAAAATAATATAATTTCTCTCAGTCATGTGACCTCTTACAGTTGAAAATATTCAATGTTCTGTGAATGAATGTGGCAATAGTCTAAAACACTCGAGGACATGGCAATTTTTTTCAATATTTAACTTCGTCACTTAAGATGCTCTGAGATGCAAATATACGTATCTAAGATCCATGTACTTATTTCTGAGATCGTGTGATTGTAGGAAGTGATTAGCCCCTCGAATTTTAATTTTTTGCAGGCAATGCACTAAGGACAATTGAAACTTCAGTGTACAAAGTATTTAACAATTAGTTCTGGATAACAAGTTACTTCGTATGAAAATTGGAATAAGTCGAAACTCATGAACAAGTTCAGTAAACACAACAACTCTCAAATTCAAAGGAGTTTCAGTTTAGCAAAACAATGTGCTCTTCATTATGCAAAAAAAAAAGAATTATTTTTTTATGAAATATGTAGCACCCGGTTACTATTTAAAACTTTTGTCAAATAATACTTTCAGCTTTGAAACTTTATTTTTGCTGGAACCACCGTGCTTCATTGAATTTTTTTTATTTTTCATTGGAGACAAATTTTCAAGCTACGTAATTTAAATGCAGATGGAATTTAGTATTTTTTTCCTTCAACTGTTATGGAAATGTGCACGATATTATCAAAAAAAGAGTAACTTTAACCAGTAAAATATGGTGATAACGCTGCAAAATGAATTTGTAATATTTTTACTGTTCGTAGCAACGACGTACACAAAAAGTCGTTGCATAAGCTCTCACGGAAATGTTTTCGTTCCGTTGGAAAAGTTTAAATGTTTTTGTTGGATATTGTTTGTTATTTTCGAATTTGATAAAAAAAAAGTTTCGTATTATGCAAGTCAGTTCAAATAAATAGAAGGAGCTAGTCTATAAATACAGTAAACGACATAATCTTTACTAAACCTGCCGTTCTTCTTTCTTTTCTTTCTTCTAAACCTGCCGTGTTTTAGCGAAATAGCACGAAAAGCGCTATCAGCCTCTATTTACTGTACACAAATGCGTTTATTTTAGTTGCTGCGAAGTAACTGTTTGCTATACGGGTGCAAATAGTCACAGTATTATTGAGATTTTATTTGCACTTATAATATCAGCAAATCCTGTTTCTATTTGTAAAATGGAAAATAATAGTAGATTGCAGTGTATCGTGCAAAAGAAAGTCATTGAGTCCCAGATCAATTTTGTGATACGAGCCTAACTCACAAGTGAATTTTTAAGCAAGAAGCCACGTTTTGGAATGTAGCAAGGTGATAACAGATTTGCACCAGTCCAATATTTCCAAGAATAATCTAAAACATTGTTCATTTTTAAGAAGTAGAGATGTAAAAAAAATTGAAAAAGCATTTCAGCTTTTCGATAAATTAAACGTTCACTGATCTGGAAGTTGGAGTACATTTTATGGTCTGCAATATTTTTTGACCCTTGAGAGTTTTTTGTTCCAGTCGATCCAGGCACTATGAATTTTTCAGCGGGATTTTCGTTTTTGCATCGATACTTTCTCAGGAACTTCTCGCTGAAAAAGTTTTAAACTTTCTACCGGCTAGTGCTTTTTTACAAATTTGACATAAGTGCATTAGTCGATAGTCACTGACATCTGACATCTCACTATCGTCTCAAAAGTGGTTAGATGTTCTTGCAAACTATTGCAAACGTTTATATTTATCACTATAAAAACAATGAACAACAAAATTGAGATCGGTATGTCGATTTTCGTTTGAGTTTGCATTTTTTGCTAACGTTTTGTAACTCTAGTGTACTTCCTTAAACCGATATTTGTCTTAGAAAATTGAAGGAATTAAAATTATTGAAATGTTCTCATAAGCTTGGCGGAGGTACATTCCTTTAGCCCTTCTCCCTCCATCTCGAAAGTCTCAGAGTCGCTCTCTTCCTCTAGCGATAATTTACGAACGACGCTTTGTATAAAGTAAGTAAAAAACGGTAAAAAATGATCGACAACTTTAATCATAATCATAAAACTTAGGGTAACGATTTTTGAATTGGAATAAATTGGAACGCAGTCGAATTTCAACCATAATGACAAATGTTTGCTTACAAATAACGGCGAATGTTCAATTGGAACGCCTAATTTTCAGTTTGGAACGCTCATTGATTAATTCGTTCGAAATCAAAATCAGACTGTTTTTTGATTTGGAACAATAACAATGGAAACAATGCATTCCAATTTAAAGTTGTTCTTTGTTTCTTTAGAACTCTTGAGCCAGAAAACCAGCCGAAAGCTTAACGTGATTACATTATTACATGCTAATTTTACAATTTTTTTTGCCCTCAAAACTAGCGAGCTTCAGCGACCGCTAATTCTCGCTACTTTCGAAAAGGGTTTGTTAGCGTCGCTAGAAATTTCCGCTTGCGAACTCAGCCTTGGTATTTCATTATAATTTTGGAAAATTTTTCTGGAAGATTGTTTCATCTGATGGAATATTTTCAATTCAAAGCTAACACATGTCGCCCACTAAAAGATTTGAGTACAAAGTTATTATCGAAAAAAAATTTTAGCACTCGAAAATAGTCTACATTCTAGGTTTTTTAGTACTCTGCGCACCTGCAAGAAGCTCTGGAAACTATTATTTTGACTTTAGAGAATGTTGTAGAGAACAGTTACTGTAGCATTTACCTCTACCCAGTTATTGTGTGCAGTTTAAGCTCTTCCATAAACTAGAAAGATCTAATGTTAAAGTGCATGAGTATCAGCATACGTTAGCTACGCAGTTTCAATTTTTACTAGATTGAGGGTAGGTATCAATCACAAGTCATCATCTACATTCTAACGATTCTAACCTATTTATTCGATTTGGCGTTTTAAGTATTTTACAATAAGAAATGATTGAATCTGATATTCTGATCGCTAAGTTTCACATTTCAATCGATTCAAAGAATCTTAACGTTCTACATTTTCTGTTATATTATGTCATTTAAAAGTGATTGAACTCGTGGTGACTAAACCTTTAAAAACAGTAAAATCAAATTATCAATTTTCCTACGTTGACTGAAATTGTATGTGTTTTGCAAAAAATTTTCAATACGGTGATTTTATTATCAATGCTATTATACATTTATATTGGCTGCTGTGAAAACGAACTGTAACACGATTTCGTTTTTAATTTGCACTTCCCATATATTTAGCAAAATCGGATTGTAATTTGCTCAGATTATCCGAGTATTTATTCACAGATCGTGTGTATGTGCATCATCATAATAGCAGCGAAATAGTAAGCAATCAGCATCGTTAATGTTGTTCAATGTTGTGCTGAAACAATAGGTAACAGGCCTCTCTTAAAACGAAAATCCCGGACGAAATTCGTCGTTCATTTACATTTACCACATAGAATTCGGAAATCAAAAGGAATTTCATGCACGTAATGGAGGGCTTTGGGAAATTGAAATATATTTTCAATCTCTCGAATATGCAGTTGATGACGCCACAGAATTAAAGGACTCGATACTTTCACGCTATATGCGAGCTTGCAGTTGTTAAATTTTTAGTTTGTCTGCCTCGTAGTACAGAAAACAGCCGGAAATAAAAAAATCTGCTAATGTCAAAGCAATACTTTGAAAGTATTGTATATGTAAAATCTCGAAAGGCACTAAAAGACACAACTTCGGAAATTCTATTTTACAACACACCACATTGCCCCATAAAACATTGAAATTGCTACGTTCGGTCGTTTTTTTTTGACCGACACTCTAGCGCACGAATAAATTATTGTGAAAAATGTCAGTGACTCACTTTAATTATGTCGCTTTTAGGTGTAGGTACAATGTAAATTTGCTGTCTGTATGCTATTCACACTTATTTTCGTATGCAGAAAGAATATTACAAAATTACAACAGGTTGTTGTACTCTATTACCGTGTTTAGATGAGATCATGCAGACAGCTTTTTTATTTATTTTTTTAACATATGTGCGTGCTTGTTGAGTTGTATGGTAGAATAAAGACAATCTAAATTGTGTATCCGATTAGCAATTATGTTTTTTGTAGGTTCATGTTATGCTCAAAAATTTCGTTGAATGGGATCGAGTTTACCTTGATCTTGCTAGCTATATTTGAAAAAATGGTAATTTAAACAAACAAGTTTGATATGCCGGTTGGCGGCTCGTATCAATTTGTTTAACACCGCAACATCCTTTGTTGTTGGGCCCGTACGAAGTACAAAGGTCCTATACGTTTACTACAAAAAACTTTATTGTAACATGTGGTAGATCGAGGTGGGAGTTGGGGGGACACATTTTTTATCGTCTAAAGATGACGAATTCGCAAAAAAAAATATCCGTCCGTCCGTTTTTAATTTTTTTTCCCAAGCGGCTCGACCGATCACCCCACAATTTTTTCCCTGAAAGGTACATATGTCCCATGATTCAAGTTCGAAGATGAGCGGAATCGGTCAAGTAGTTCCGAAGATGTATGGAGTATGACTACTTCTAGAATCGGGCGGGTTGACCTATATCTGTTGCAGAACTATGAAAGTTAGAAAGCTGCTTCCAAAGGTAAAGTTGTAGAGAATAAAATGGTAGAGAACACGTGTTTCAGGGAAAAATTACCGAATACCGGGATAAAACAACCTTTAAAATTTGGAGGGATGACGCGTATCTATAAAACTATAGCGCAGATAGAAATTTGCTTCTAATTCTAAAGGCAAAGTTGGTAAGAATTACATTTTAGAGAAAATAGTTTCAGGATTTCTTGGAGAAACTACGCTGGTCCGCTTTCTGGCATGGTGCAGGGGAGAAAATATCGGTCATCAAAATCAATGGTCTAAGGCGTACTTCGGTAGGGCCTTTCACATTTCCTCGAATCATTTCTGTGGATCCTTTAAATTCTTATAGTTCTAAAAGAACATAAAACATTGAATTGTTTGCTCATTTCTATATTTAGATATGTTCGAGTCTTTTTGCAACTGCTATTCTGTTTGCCACATGTATTCTGATACGTACAGGTCTTTGCTTATATGTTTATATTGATTGTTTGTCTTTTTTTACAGGAAAACGTTTAAATGAGTACATATCGCATTATGAAACATTGAGCTATGATGAAAGGCACATTCATGCTAGTCACAATAGAGCGAAACGATCGATCACCAAAGATCCTCATGTTTTTTTAAAGTTTAAGGCGCATGGACGAAATTTCCACATTAGATTAAAGAGAGACGTTAGCACATTTAGTGATAATTTAGTTGTAAGTATGATTTTAACGAAGGAGGTGAACGGAATAAGCTTTTTCATGTTTAACAAAAATCTTAAGACTCTGAATTTTTTTTTGCCAACAGGTCGATAGTCCTAAAGGTACAATTTCCGTTGACACATCACACATATACCGAGGTGAAGTGTTAGGTGAACCGGATAGCCTGGTGTTCGGCTCCATCATTGATGGCGTATTCGAGGGAAAGATAATTACAGATCGTGATGCTTATTTTGTGGAAAATGCGAAACATTATTTTCCGAATCAAACACATCTCGATCACGGATTCCATTCCGTTATTTATAATGAAAACCATGTAGATGATCCATATGCAAATCGACGAGAAGGTAAGTCAAGTGACTATTAATTTTCGTTTCAATATCTGACGTAGGTTAACAATTTGAAACCTTGGCAGAGAATAAAAAAAAATTAACATTCATTGTGTCTGTATTGCCAAATGTATTTCACGCTACTTGAATAGGCCCATCTGTGAGTCAATCCAAGATCACAGCGAAACGAGTAATAAAATGTTTACAAACATTCGAGGTCTGCATAATTAGTGATGGGTTATAGCAATCAGCATACATTTAATGGGCGATGATTCTTTCTTTAATGTTGAATTTGCTACAATGAAAAATTACTCTAAAGAAATTTTTTTATGCATGCGACACAATTCGACAGATTTGGCCGTTAAAAATTCTTCTCAAAAATTTAATATTTCATGAACGGTTTTCAACTTTTGTTAATCGTTTGAATGGTTGAACGATTCTAAATTCTGATTGCTAAACATTGCGAAAGAGTGTTAACGACCGTGGCAGGGCTTTCTGGTAAATTTTCCAACTGCTAAACACGGTTGACTTTACAACGTTTTACAAACATTTAGCTCGTTGATATAGTCAAAGAAACAAACTTGATCCTCATTGTAGCAACAATACTTTGAAGGCCTCTCAATCCCACCGTTCACCTGCAATGAATTTATGCAAAGCACAACAAGAATTGCAGCACAATAAACCAACCGAAAAAAGTTTATTTGGATAAATACATTTGTTGTGGTATTGGTCAGGTGATCTGGTAATTTTGCTTATTTTAATGCAGCAATTATGTATTTGCAAGAAGTGGACTGCATCAAAATTATTGCTTTGAAAATGTTACCAAAAAACGCAATTAAGTACAACAGTTTCATTGTTTCATTACAATGTATCAACCTGCCATATGCTTTTTATTCACGCCGTTTTTCCGACAGAAATGGTAATTAGAGTGAGATTAATTCACTTGGATGCGGTTTGTTATTATTTTTGTTGCTTTTCATTTAGTTTTCTGGTATTGTTTTCGGTGATTATTAAACAACGAAATTAATTTAATTAAACGTTATATATTTCATGTTAGACATTAAGTCTACGATATTTTTACTTTTGTGTTTTCGATTTCAATATTTTCGGTAAATTCACATTATGTTCCTCATGATTGTTCTCATTTGATGAAAGGTCACACGGTAGGGGGGAAACTGCTATCTTTGTGTTCAGAAATTTTGTATTGTTGAAACTTTTTTGACATTATGTTCTTCGCTAAAATTACTTTTCGCGCAGACGGACAAAAAACGTCAGATTTCCTCACAATATTGAGACCGTAAAGTAGGCTTGTTCGGTACACTTTTGAACAATAACTTTTTTTGCCACCTGTCGTTTTCGACCCAGGACCGAAAAGTCTTTTTTGCCCAGTTGAATTTACTGACTTCAATAAAATATCGTAACTGAATGAAAACATCACATCAATTGCAATAATAATGCCTGAAACTAAGTTCTCACATAATTATTTCCGAATTCACTTCACTTTTGATACAATTTCGGTCATCGTATCAATTATTTTTCACATCGAAAACAACTGTTATGAAAAATAGGATGAAGAATAAAGAACAAACTCTCGTAGTGTCCTATGATGAAAATGAAAATTCTGTATTAAAGCTTGTTGAGTGTTTTGTTCGGAATCTGACTTTTTGTCCGTCTGCGCGAAAAATAGTATACATCACTCGGAGCTAAAACGGTACTGATTTAGACCACGGTGTTGAAAAGGTCTTTCCTCGGGCTCCGCTGCGCTCCGCCCTTGGATTCGACCTTTTCACCACCTGGGTCTAAATACACCGTTTTAGCTCCTTGTGATGTAATGTACTATTATATAACTACTAAGATTTTTCGACAATTCAACGGGGAGGAGGGGTTCGAGCTTGTGTTGAGGGGGTCTCAAAAACCGATTTTTGCGTGACATACTTTATGAACGACCCCTTACACAAAAACTGCGGCATGTGTCAGGACCGAGAAGTTTCGATCCGATTTTCGACCCGTCACATGCTGTATGTGTCTGCTTCATGAGTTAATTTTTAGGGTCTTTCGCATATCTCTTATTCCGTTCGGGCTACATCGTGCACGAAAATCTTAGTACCACCTCACCAAACAGACACGTATATATTGTAGAGAATGTCATACGAAAATACCATAAAAACCGATATGCCTGGAATGTAAGGATCGTACTCTATGGGTAATTATGTGAAAAAAAAACGCAGGACATGTCTTTTAGGAAATTGTAAAGTGCAAAACTTTTCAATTTCAATTTTTTTCAAACCGAGCATACACAGCTCCTAATTTCTGACTATTAACCGGTTTATGTTAGATTAAGAAAGAATTCATTCCGCATTCATTACTTTCGTTGAACTAATTTATTTCTACCAATGGGAGGCAGTCGCATTTTCTCCAATTTTCAATTTTTCAAATGCGTTGACAGAAAATTTCGTGGGAGAAACAAGTATGTCAAAGGGTAGGGACCAATTTTTCACGTCATATTATGTGTCGGCTATATAGTGGCGAATTGTTTGTTACAATTACTGCTCTTTACGCGATTTTCCGGTTTTTTCTTTATTTCGGCACAAAAATACAAATCTTTCACAGAACGTGTCATAAAAATAGAATGCATAGCGCAAAGTTAAAACAATTTAAACTGTGTGATTCGCCCGAACCTTCGGCGCTGGCTGCAAACTTCACACAAATTCAATTTTTTCACTTTCACCCCTTGTAATGCAAATTATTAATTTACTTGCTGTTATACCAGTGAGTGAAACAAAAAAAACGCGTCGCGCGCTGAGATAATGATCTCTTATAATTCGCAAAGCAATAGCTTGTTCAACAAATAGAAGCAATTAGTAAGTCTGATGTGTAACTCAGAGGTTTGGTGCCATCAGAGCGAGGGGTGACGCACTTCTGCGGTTTATGGAATAAATGGAATAAATGGGAATAAATGGAATAAATGGGAATAAATGGAATAAATGGGAATAAAAGGAATAAATGGAATAAATATTGGAATAAATGGAATAAATGATAATTTTTTCAAATTCGTCAAAACCTCAAATAGACTTGATTTTAATGGCAACGCACACAACAA
>CM055403.1:78535096-78551472 GCA_029228625.1 Pseudolycoriella hygida | reverse complement strand
TGCTATTACTGCAGTGATGTTTATATCATAACAATTCCAATGAATAAATTATTGACCTTAGTTGAATTGATTAATGAGTAAGCCTTCGTTTCGAGTTGCATTTTTTAATTTTCGCGTCTATTTGGGATTCGAAAATTACAAGATTCGTATTCGTTGTAATGAAAAGTTGTGTGAATCACATGTGACGACGTAAAAAATTTCAACCTGTGCGATTGCCGCCCTTGCCTTCGGCGCGGGCTGCAAATTTCGCACACGGTTGAAATTTTTCACTTTCGTCCCTTGTGATCCAAATAACTATTCTACGAAGTTATTACATTAGCAAACATGTGAACGAACATCGTTGCATGAAAACTCCTAATTAGATATTTTACATAATTGGGCATTTATCGCACAAGCCTTTCAAAGTCTGTATATCAAATATTCCAACCTAATCAGGCGCATAAATATGCAAGCCATCAATTTCACACTTAAACAGTTTTCCTTCGACAAAGTGCTAACTCCATTAATTTCATTGAGAAGAGTCGCCAATTTTGTTTATTTAATTTATAGGACATGTAGGTGGCTGTGGGATAAATGAAGAAATCTCCCAATGGATGGACATCATTCAAAATGCTGCTGTTGATGACGAACCAATTCGGCGGCCAAATTTAAAGCATCAAAATGTCTCATCGTTCAAAGCGAAACCTGAAAATTCAATATTCAATCAAGAATTCATGCTACCACACGAAAAGTACAGTCGTAATGCTAACTGGAGAGAACAATCAAACACAGTTAATGACGACGATTGGCATGCACAATCACATGAACGGGTGAGACGGGCCACCCGACCGAAAGAAGAAAATAAAAATACTTGTTCGCTGTATATACAAACGGATCCGTTGATATGGAGGCACATTAGAGAGGGAATAGCTGATGTAAGTTATTAAAAGCGATGATGCATCGGGATGTTGGAGTTTATTTGTTGCTTGTGTGATGAATTTTTTTTTTCGTCTTTCATTTAGAAACTTTTGATTACTGTACGAGACACACAGGAAAATGCTTTTTTCATTTTTGTTTAAATGAGTTCCGTGAGTCGTGCACATAACATTTAATGGTTTCGGAATGAATTGAAGATCATTCTTTTCATGAAAATTCTTTTCGTTTTCATATTTTATGGCACACCAGTTATTGTTTTTAATTTAAATCCATCGCTCTTCGTCGTATCATGTCAACAAATAATAATATCGTAAACGTTTGTCGTTATCTTTATGAGTTAATGAGGTATTCTGAATATTATATTTCAATGTTCTGCACTTCATCAACTGAAAATTCCACAGCCAACCGATGTGTAATCGTCTATGATTTGAATGGAGAATTCAAATAGTTTCTTAAAACTTTTTTTTTGTTTTCGTTCCATTGCAGCACGACCGTGGCAGAAAATCTGAAATAGATGAAAAAACTCGTGAAGAAATTTTATCTTTAATTGCTCATCATGTGACTGCTGTTAACTACATTTATAGAAATACAAAATTCGACGGTAGAGTTGAACATAGAAATATAAGATTTGAGGTAAGTGGAAAGATAAAATTACATTTCCAACCAGCATAAAGCATTAAAATGTAGAAATTTATTGCATTTTCTTGTTGTTACAATTTAAAGTTCTGGAAAACTTTGTTTCGTTTCATTATGGATGCCACTTCATTTGAAAATTCTTTTTTTTTTCGAAATTGAAGTAAGTTAAAATATAAAAATTCCTTTGCTTGGTTTAGATTGGAATGGAGTAGTCAGTTGTGGAGGTGTTAGTTAACAGAGTTCCTCCGCAGCTAAGTTACCAGTTGAGCAATTCTCCGATTTTCCTAGCCTCATGACTAAACATTTTTTCGTGGTTATTTTTCTTTGATGTACGCGGAACTTTAGGTGAAAATAGACTGAATCGAATGGGCATAGCTTAACATTGTAAAATACTTTAGTCTAACTAAATGTCCCCAACTCACAAAGTCGTTGTCCACCACAAATTAAAATCAGTAAAGATAGGCACTAGGTGTTCAGATTTCGAATCCGAGAGCTTTCTCAAACCAAGCACTTGAGTCTTGAGTGTCAGTTTCAGGGCTTCGGTGTTTGAACCACAGATTTTCACGTTTGTGTTGGCATCAAGTCGACCTGCTTAGAACCAGGTTCGACCCGAAAAAACCAGGCCGAAAAAAACACGTCAAAGAATGACCTGGATTTTCTATCTTGAATAATTAAAACTATATTAATAAATCAAAATTTTTAGCAGAAAGTAAATCGGCTCTAGGATCATAATCAGAGATTAATTTCCTTTGTATCCTTAAGCCACTTTCGCACACATACACGCACGGATTTGATTTGACCGTAACGAACAACTAGTAAGTCGATTGTCACACTTTCGTAGTTAGATCGGAAATAATCCGAAAGATTGTCCTAATTTCACTGATCTCAGGATTAGTGTAATGAAGTTCTTTGAATAGTCACACTGCAAAACTATATACGAATAGCAGTTTTGACTCCTGGACGTGGAGCACATTATTTCAATAATTTTTTGACACGTGCGTGGGGCACGTCGAATATAGATTTCGTAAGGATGCCGAATCAGGAATAAAAGACTTCCGTCTGTCTCCACGATAACTTGAGTAAATCGTGTCCTATATCAATTATATTTTTCCTTTCTGAAAGCTTATCGAATTTTTGGTTTTAAACTCGAAGATAAACAGAATCGGTTGAACGGCGAGATATCCTCGAAAATGTTTCATTTTGCGGCTCGGCGAACTTCTGTCGCACATATCTGTGCAAAAAGAACTCCAAAAATCATGGTTGGGACAGATAATGAAAGCTACTGGTTTCAAGATTCATCGAGACGAAACAGAGTCTGACCATGGGATCGTTAGCTATGGCCCTGAGAGTGAGCGTATTTACATTTTCACATGTATTTCCTTCAAGTTCTGTGTGGTTTTTGTAATTCACTTTGCAAGTATATTAATATCTGACGGTATTAGACAGAAACATTTGAAAGTCTAGTCCAGACTGAGGCTGGTACTCGGTTCTAAGTGTTTATTTCACGAAGAACGAGTAATTTGCACCATTCTTTTTCCGAACTTCCAAAAAAAATTGTCCTAGCCCCAGGCACCCGCCTCAGGTGTGTACTAAAAGCCCAAAAAGCTTAGAATTGCTAATTTCCGCAGTAAGTTATGCATTGAAAACCAGATGTTACTAAAAATTAATCTTCAATTCCTGACATTTGCTCTTAGTGTAGTATCAATGAAGACCTAACAGTGTTCGACGCTCAAGCTATTTTAAGAAAATTTTGCCAAAAAAATTTGTAGTAGCAGTAGTCTTGACGCAGCAAGGGTCTCGGCGTAGTTTATGTTTCTAGACAGGTCTCGGCAGCAACTGGTAAACAGTCAACAGTAATATCAAAAGCTGGCCTCAGTTTCACTCACTAGAAACATCGATTCCCATGGGTCGGTTCGGTCGGTTCACTCACCATCCTCTGCATCCGTTTTTCGTCTGGCCGAACAGTGAGATAGTGCATTGTCCCCATTTAACTTTTTATGAGATAAATGACTCAATTTTCGTAATTTAATGTAAGAAAGAGACAGGTCTCGACATGAACCTGATCCGTTCAGAACCAGATTAAAATGAAACCAGGTCAGGACCCGATCTGGTTGACTTAATAGTAAGCCAAACTGGCGACTTCCCTCAGTGAATATCTTTTGAGGATTTTCTTTTCAAAGGTTTTTTTAATAAAAAGATTTTCTATGTTTATTTGCCCCTCACTTTACATTGCACTGAAAAATCTGAAAAATCATCGTTTCTTAGGATTGGTTGTTTGAGATTAACTGGCTTTACGAATAGACTACAAGACAAAAAGGAAAGAAAAATCGATACAAAGACTTAAAATTTCAAAGTAAAATTTCCGAATGTCGTTGAATATAAATTCCGCTTCATAAATCTCATTTTCGTACAACATAAATTTGTGTGTAATGTTGAACATAACACGTTTCACTAAACAGACGTCTGAGATGTAATTTGTTGTGCATTCTTTCTGTTGACGAGAACAATTTTAGATACCGAAATTCATGGAAAAATTTGTTTTTAAATTTCCTTTCTTTTGCGTAGGTCCAAAGAATTAAAATTGACGATGATTCAGCGTGTAGTGAATCGTATAATGGCGATTTAAATCCATTTTGCATGGAAAATATAGACGTGTCCAATTTCCTGAATTTGCATTCCCTCAGCAATCACGAGTACTTTTGCTTAGCCTACGTCTTCACGTACAGGTTCGTTATTTGTTTTATGCTAAATCGCAGCCACGGAATCATTTTCCTTTTCTCCTTTTTCAAGGGACTTCACTGGAGGAACCCTAGGTTTGGCATGGGTGGCGTCGGCATCTGGCGCATCAGGAGGTATTTGCGAAAAGTATAAAACTTACACGGAGACCGTTGGCGGTCTGTACCAAAGTACGAAGCGTTCTTTGAATACAGGAATCATAACATTCGTCAACTACAATAGCCGTGTTCCACCGAAAGTGTCTCAACTAACGCTAGCCCATGAAATTGGTCACAATTTCGGATCGCCGGTAGGAATAACTTTATTTTTTTGGGTACACATTTATCGAACGAAATATTATTCTAGCACGACTATCCGCAAGAATGTCGTCCGGGTGGAACCAACGGCAACTACATCATGTTTGCTAGTGCAACAAGCGGTGATCGACCGAACAATAGTAAATTTTCCACGTGTTCCATACGAAATATTTCCAATGTGTTAGATGCAATTGAAGATAGCAAGAAACGTAATTGCTTCCTGATGTCCGAAGGTGCCTTTTGTGGCAATAAAATTGTTGAAGTTGGGGAAGAATGTGACTGCGGCTTTAACGACGAAGAATGTCAAGACAAATGCTGCTATCCGCGACAGATCAATGAGAACGATATTAGTGTCAATCTGACAGCACGTGGTTGTACGCGTCGGGCACGAACACAATGCAGCCCAAGTCAGGGACCGTGCTGCCTCAGTGAATCATGTTCATTTGTACCAGCTAATTATCGAATGAAGTGTAAAGAAGCAACCGAATGCTCAGAGGAATCTATGTGCAATGGTACGACGCCTGAGTGTCCGGAACCGGAACCGAGAGCCAATCTTACAAAATGTAACAATGACACGCAGTTGTGTCTTAATGGAGCGTGTGAAGGCTCCATTTGTTTGTTGTGGAATATGAAAGAATGCTTCTTAACGTCCCAGATTATTCCCAACATAAACAAACGGAAATTGTGTGAACTGGCATGTCAAGACGGCGACGACGCGAACACATGCCGAAGTACCAGCGAGTTTGGATTAAAAGTTGGACTTCCGGAAGAAGGAATTAGCCTTCGACCTGGCTCACCATGTGATAACTTCCAAGGATATTGTGATGTTTTCCTTAAATGTCGTGCTGTCGACGCCGAGGGTCCACTGGTTAAACTAAAAAATCTCCTCTTCAACAAACAAACTCTCATTACCATCACTCAATGGGTCATGGAAAATTGGTACTTTGTTGTACTACTAGGAATCGCATTCGTAATATTCATGGGAATGTTCATCAAGTGCTGCGCTGTACATACGCCTAGCTCAAATCCAAAACTAAAGAAACCACGTCGAATAAGCGAAACTTTGAGACGACCGATGCACACTTTACGACGGATGGTAAGTAGATTTTTTATTTGAATGTTGATTGGCAAAAGTTCAAATGTCAATTGCATTGACAGAGGCATCAAGGTAACAGAAGTGCTGGGCCTCGAAGCATACCACCGCCTCAACACGAACGAGGCGCACGATCTGGAGATAGTCGGGCAGTTAGTTCATCAGCTGCAGCACCAAGTAGCGGACGTGATCCGAGACGTCAACCGCGACCATCGAGTAGTTCTAGGGGACCAACACATCATGGGTACGGTGAGGGACGAGGGCAACAATATTACCCACCGAAAGGTGTGTTCTACAAACCAGTGCGATCTTGTTGAAGTTTTTCCAAAAAAAAATCAATTTTTGTGTTGTCGTTTTGCTTCGTACACACATAGAAATGCTCACACAAACACACAACGTAAAAATGTTCGTTTGTTTTTCTCAAAGTTTTTTTTTAACTCTAACGCTTGAGAGTGTGTAGTTCTTTTACAATTGCATTTATTTTAAGCATCTTATTTGTTTGATAGCTGCTATCTCATCGCATGAAAACTGTAAACCATTTTGTTCCTTGCCATATTTTTGATTCGTTTAGATCTCTGACACATCCGAAATTTTTAGAAATCTTTTTTATTTTATAATACACTTGTAGCACGAAGGTGCGGCAAAGACAACTACGTTGTTTGAGTTTTCTTACAAATTCATTGTAATTGTGACCAGTTACATGTAAAGAAATGTTAAACCAATTTTATTTGTTGTTTCTTTCATACTACATTCGAAGAGCAAATGGCGAGATGGCGACTGTTTAATATGAAATTATAAAAAGCAATAATTTAGTGTTTTTATTCTATAAAGTTAACATATTTTGCTTTGCTTTGACGAAATGCTTCTGCACGCTGCAAAAAAGTGAACTGCTTCATTTGCGATGTTTTCTTAGAAGAGAATGCTGCAATAACAGCAAATTATTCAAAATTTTACAGCTCATGTAATGTGTGAGGATAATATTTATGCGAAGAATAGATGAAACAAAATTTTAAAAGACTAAGTATGAAGGTCCAAAGTTGTTTTGAAAAAACATCGCATTCCGAATTCGTATGCGATGTTAGTTTCCTAAAATCGAAGATATACACTTCCTTCAAAAGGCATCTAAATTTTATTGATGAGTTTTTTTTGTTAATTAAATCAGATGAAAACTTACAATGTTTAACAATCTAAATTACATATGTGAATTGAAATAAATTTGCAGCCATCCAGGCTTTACCAAATTTATGTGACGACAATTCTTTTTCACGCTTGAGCATGTAATTGTTTCAGGAAAACTTACTACTTTACTAAAATTTTTGGTTATAGAAATTTCATTAGGCTATCAAAATTGCCTTGTGGAATGAAAAAGACTTGAGAAACCATCAATCTTCTAATTTTTTATAAAATGCAACTTACATAGAGGTACATTTTGATTTAAACAGTTTTAGGTTTGTTAGAGTTTTAAATGTCATTAACTTCAAATCACATTTCTTTTACATTGAGATACTTGGTTTGTACGTGCACGTTGCGTCTCTTTCGTGCGCATACATCTTATGGAACGTGACATTTAAAACTCTGACATATCAAACATATCATAACATACCAAATATACCGATCTGTAGCCTAATCTTAGCAACGCGAGCATGTCATGTTGTCAGTAATTTATTAGAGAGTATTCATGGCATTTTCTGTCCATCATTCATTCATTGTTGCTGCCCGTCTATAGATATAATAGCTTCGAATCATGACTCCTTAGAATTAAGTGTTGCATACTTTTCGCTAAGTTATACAAGTGAATTTTAAGCCTCGATACTTTTGTATCTTTGTGTAGTCTCTCCGTAGATATAAATTTATAGTTCAATCTTGATCTTCTAAAACTGATTGCCATACGAAGGCATTTATTCTCAAAGAGCTTCAACCTCTTAATCAAATATTTTGGCAAACTAACATTGCATAAGTGAGAACCGGTCTAAGTATAGTCAGATAAGTTTTCACCTTCACATCTTGGATGATGCCGTTGTTCACTTTGATGATATGGTGTAGTTTGTGTAACCCTATGTTAGCCTTTAGTAGCATCCTATTCACATGATCAGTGCTTGAGATTTGATTGAACAGAAAGCGAACGCTAGTCTTGAAAGGGATTTTTGTGTCATTCATTGCAATGGCACATGCGGTCTCATGGACGTCGCGCCCACGATTAGATGATCTTTCAATGAAAAGTGCTTCTGATTTCTCCACATTAACTTGAACTTTCCACTTTTGCTAATACCTCTGCTACTTATTGAGATGACTTTGCGCATTTGATCTCGCTCCTGTCCATCATGAATACAATAAAAAGTAGAGGTCCCAATACAGAACCTTGTGGAACATACACAAAAACTGGATCAGACAGCACAGCTCCCAGCTTAACTCTAAAGCTTTTCGCTTCGAGATAGGACAACACACTTTTAATGTGATAGGAAGGAATTTTTTTTTTTCAATCATTTTGAAACGAGGAAAAAGAAGAAAAAAACCATAAGAAATTTTCGCGAATTAGCGCTAAAACTGTCAAAATAAGCGAAAATTTCCTCAATTTTTATCTAAAATTGGTCATTTTAAAGGTCTCATCAATACTTATAGCAGTAGGAATAATGAAGAATAGGTTCACAAAATGGAGCATGAAAAAGTCGAGATTTTCGCAAATACGCTACTATTTCGAATTATAAAAAATCGGGCCTTTATATAAGAACTTCATTAAAGCAAAGCAAAGCAAAATGTGTAAACTTTATCGATTAAAAAAACTTAACTATGGCTTTTTAATAATTTCATATTGCGTCGAAAGAAATAACAAATACAATTTACAACAATTTACATACACTTTATCTTGTAACTGGTAACAATTACAATGAAATTGCAAAAATACTCAAAGTATGTAGTCGAAAATCAACCACTTCTCGCACCTCCCAGATGATTGTGATACCTTCGTCACATTTATTTTTGACATTCATTAAAAATTAACTTGGTATTTTCAATTTAGCTCTCCCCTTTTTTTTTGAAATTTCGTTGCAGATAACAATTTAAAATCTAAAGCTTTATCTTTGGAAAAATGTGTAAAGGACTCAATGTGAGAGCGGTATGTTTTGATCCAAAAAAGTTATCGAATGTTTCGATGACTGTATTTTTTGTCCACAAAATAAATTATTGTACCGAATCAATGTCCGAAGGCTGCAATATTACTGGATTTGAGTCCAAATACTTGACACATAAATCTTTGATTTAGTGAACTTCCAAGCACTTAGATTTGTTATCTGGTATGTTCCGAACGCTCTCAAAATCTGTGAAATTCGATCACTCGGATATCAGATATCAGAAAGGACTTGGATATCAGATTCTGTGAAATTGAAGTATCTTCTTTGTCTAAATTTGGCGCGTGAGAGAGCGTCACAAGTTTGTAAAAGAATTAAGACGATTGGTTCTTCCTTTTCAAGAAATTAAATTTCAAAGTTTTCCTTCAACTTTTACCGCTTTTTGAAAAAATTTTTACGTTCTAATTTGCAACTTTTGCAGCAACTTGCGGTGGTGTTTACAGTTCTTTGCGATGTGATGAATTGGTTTTCTTGAACGGCTTCCGTTTGAAAATGTCTTCAACTTAAAATCGCTAAAGGAAAACGGATTGTAGAACGTAGAAATAATATTATGCTCCTTAGTCTTACGTTAAATTTTTCGTTTAAATAAAATTGTTTGCATGACAAAATTTTATATTTTACAATTGAAAAAAAAAATACAAAAACCTCTACTTGCAACTAACAAACTCTTTTCATTTTGCTGATAATTTATTTTTCTGAATTAACTCATTTTAATAATAAATCTCACTTAACTTAAACGCAACAACTTGGACATTTTCCTTACAGCAAGCGCGCCACCAGCAAATTATAGCCGACCACCGAATAATCCCGAGCTGTATGCCGATGCATATGATCTTCCCCATTCTAGGCAACCACACAATAAAGTCTGACAGCCGAAACCAGCAAAAGCATTCTATTCAATTATCGAAAATGTAACCAAATTTCCCTACGACAACCAGATATCATCAGAAATAATGTTCAACTTCAACACTAATCGTACAAAAAGATTTTTCCAATTTTCCATTTTTAAGTTCTTGTATTTTATATTTTAAATCATGAAAACAAAGTGAGAAATATATTTTTCTTTAACCAGAGCAACGCTCTTGGAATCTCACAATAAGATATAAATTCCATTTTGTCAAGTGAATTTCTCAAAATTTAGCTGGTAAATGAAGTCTGATTTTGAATTAATGAAAGCACGTACAATTCAAAACACTCACAACACACTTACACACAAATAAGCCTGTGATAGAAAAGAACAATTTACGATCTTAAGAGGAGCATTGACTTGTGCATTTATTTGCTTTTTTTTTGTTCTTGTCAAAATTAAGTCTGTCATTATTTTCTTTTCGCCATTTGACTGAAAATAATTACATTCATTTGTTTAACGATTTTTTAAACTCCAAGAACCTCACGAAGGGTATTTGTACTGTTCCATAAGTTTTCGTTGCAGAAACGTACGAATTCTCAAGCTATCGGTTTTTCAGAATTTCGCAATTGAATTCGCCTTTTTCAGCGTAGAAAACATAACGAGGGCGGTTCGCCCTCCATCGACTCACATACCAAAACCACAGAATTTTGTAGCTTGCTAATCATCAATAGCCGATATTTCAGCCATAACAATTTTTTGGAGCTACTACCTAACCTTGCAACACATTGCTCGATCTATTTTTACAGATTTTTGAAAATTAGCAATGAATTTCGCTCGCCATTTTCAACAGATCTCCTATGAAAGACATGCTCAATGGAACTCTTACGAAACGCTTTTACTCATGCAATGCAATCTGATGAATTCAATTCATCGAAGTTTTAAGATTTTCATTTTTGCATAATCTCACCACTCGAACGCAATGCTCCTAACCAGCTCCAACTAAATGCTTGAACTCAAAATAAAGTAAATCAAACCACAGAAAATTTGTCGTGCGATTGCGTGGAATGATTTACTGCCAAATGTATTTTAACTGCCAAACTAAAAAAAATAATTAAAAAAAGAGTTAAAATGAAAAAGAAATTATAAAGAGAAAAAAGCAACTCAACAGAAAATAATTAAGTTAAAAGCAAAATAAAAAACACACCGCATTGGTTATAATAAATTTATGAATAAAAATATTTGTGTTACGTGTTATTGCATTACAAAGTTCGATATTACTTTTAAAATAAAATGTAAAAAAATCAAACATTTGCGTTGCCAGTAGCGATGGATGAGAATTCAATAAAACATAAAGTGGAAATTAGTGAAAGAAAGAGAAATTAGCCACAAAGTACAGCTTCCGTTATGCAAAATGTCATTATTTGCCTCGGGACTAGATGACCATGCACACCGCCAAAAAGGTCGAAGACGTGATTGCTTACGAGAGGAACTGATGTTCTCTTTGGCATTTCATATTTTATAATTTTGTTGTGGGAATTATCGAAGTTTCCTTCAACGCCGACCTAGTGGCGACTTCAGTCTAGGCGGTGTATGCTAACTAATCATCGCCTTCGTTGCAAGAGTGAATCGGCGAATGTTCACAATATTTCCGTTCCGAGCAATAATTCCTCTGGGAATAATACCTGTCGCACATCGCCATGTTTCCTAGCGGCGGTTCTGTCTTCTGCTGTTACTTCCTTGGCTATTTTCGGTTATTGATCAAAGTACAAAAGAAGAATTGGGAAAATTTCGAGGCGAATCCCGCTTGAACAGTTACAAGAATTTTTGAAAAGAATTACATAGAAGTTGATTTTGTGAAACGAAGACGTGGAATTATATAATTTTGTGTTGGACATAGTATGAGGCTGTTTCAATTTCTATGCAATTCTTTTTATAAATTCTTGTAACTGTTCATGAGGTTATTCTTTAATTTTTGCATAAGTTTTTTTTTTAATTTTTGTTTAACACATCCTGACTACATAGTAACGCAAATCAAAAGAGAAATGAATAAATTACCATTAAAATAATAATTTTAAATAACTAAAATAAAGTTTCCCAGCATGAAAAGTATATTAAAACAAGAAGACAGTTTTCTGATCGATAAATGAAAAACTAAAAAAATATTTTTAAATGAAAAAAAAAAAAAAACTAATGAAAATATTGGATTTAGGAAATTAGGTAGGTAAACATGCTATTTTTATAAAAATTAAGAAGAAGGAAATGGTTCGTTGCAAATAAAATTGTAATGAACAAGTCGAACAAACGTTGAAATGAATGAAAAGAACAGGAAAGAATCTTTTAGATAAATTCGTTTTTAATTTTAGTTGTAAATTTAGCCAATTCATAGGATGCGATGAAAACGTTGTTACTTTTCTTCGATTTTTCTTGATTTTCATGAGTTATAGTCAATTAAGTTACAATTTAGTTAGCGCATCGTTGGCTCTATTGCATATTTTTAAACGCTGATATTTCCTTTGCGTTTTTAAATTGAATCTCTTCTGTTGCAGTATTTTTTCTTTAGGGCTTTTTTAATAATTACTCAGTCACTTCATTGGTATAACTTTAATTGTTAAACGAGGCATCATGGTCGGAGAAACATCTTTTGCTCCTAAAATTTTCTTTTTGCCAATTAAATTTATTTTTATTTCTGATGTGGCAGCTTGTACTTTGTTCACCCACCGATATTTCTCTTCGTCTTTTTATAATTTAAAGAGAGTCTCGCAACAAACAAATATGTCGCAATGAAGCAACGTTTTTACCAATTTTCTAATTTTAGCAATAAAAAAATCATTTTCTTCAAAAACAAAATTTTATGCATTTTCGTTGTGAATATAGAAATTTTTCGTGCTGTTTTTGGTTGGAGTACGATAAAAACATCGTGTGAGAAAAATTTTCCATTTCGCAACATGTTTCAAACAACGTTTTACTTGGGAGTGACTCAAAGTATGAAATTCCATTAAACTATTCAGTTGCTTAATCGAATTTCATATATTATTTTAACTCACTCTAAAGCATGCGTTACATAAACAATTCTTCTTGCTCCTAATGACCATAATTCGACGTTTTTCGTTACGGCAACTATGATCGAAAACTTCAAGTTTTTGTTAGTGTTGTTTGAGTCCGGAAAAATACTTTTACATGCTTCACATTAGAGCCAAAAGTAAAAACGTTTATTTTGAGGGGGGAAAGTAAACTTTCGTCTCTCAAGATTGACATTTTTCTTTCGACTCTAATATGAAGCATGTAAAACTTAATATGTCCTTGTGACGTAAGTAACTATTTCGTCCGCTATGTGCGTCCGATGAAGGAACTTCACGTACTCAATCAAGTGTGCATGGAATTGTTGTAGAATGATTTCTATGATCGTGTGATTTCGTCTCATTATGATCATAACAGAGCAAAAATCGTTGTCTGTAACTTGTGATGAAAACGGAATTTTTTGATCGTATTTTATCGCACACGATGTCTGTCAACCTCGATTTCGCCTCGTATCGACGTCTGACATCTCTTGCGATAAAATGCCTTCATACGACACTAGTATCGAAAATAACTATTTTGTTACTAGTTGCGAGGTTACATAAATAGTACTATGAAATGAAACACATTGCGAAAATAGGATGCTTTTGTCACTTTGTTGAAACTTAACAAATTTTTGAGTTAAAGAGTTCCTTCATTTTCTGATTTTTACATTCTATTACTTTTTCTCGTCTCTCGGTTGCGAATTGGAAGCATGTAGAATGTGGTGACAATGTCTCTTTGATTTTATGAAAAAATTAACACACATTTTAGATTGCTTGCTGGCAGAGTGAGAATTTTTTAACTAGGAACCAGTAGCATATTGAAGAAAATGAAACCAGTTCTGTAAGTCGCAGTATTTTCAGTTATTATCATGTATTATGCAACAACATGTACCGATAAGCATTATGTTCTAATTGGTGGATGATGTACATGTACTGTAAACCCACTCCATACAACCCTGTCTACAGATTAATGATCTAATAAACCCAAAGTAGCGATAGAATGTTAGAGAAGTTAATTTTGAACTTTATGGCATCGCTTATATTCACCAATGGCAAAACACCAATGAGAAATCATCGATGGTGCACAGACAGTAAGGTTGAAAACATACTACAAACAAACACTACCGTATCACATTCTTTGAAAGTTGACCTTTGATATGCTCCTAAGAATCCTAATTACAGAACCTTTCTACCTTTGATATTTGGTGAGTAGTAGAAGCCGGAATGAGTTCACAGGTTTCATAGCTGAACAGTTTGAAATTATTGATCACGAAATGAAACAGAATCGCTACTTAATCCTTTTTGTTGAACTCGTGTTTATTCAACTCTATAGCACCTGAAGAGTCCATCTTTCACCTTTTCTTATCTTACTTGTCATCTACTAAAGGTATACTTAAATTCATAAGGTTATTCAAGCGCTCGCCAACTCCAGACTGCCTTAAAACCTCATTCGTGTCTACTTTTATTTTCATTCCAAACTTATGTCACAGTATGATGAATTATACCTAAAATGTTAAGCGTGAAGGAACAAATACGACCGTAAACGTGGAAAGGTCTCGTCAATCTCATTTTAAAAATTTTTTTCGGTTCAAGTGCTTTAACTTTGCAACGTTTATATTTATTGACTTCAAAATGTATCGATATCGTTCTGATGTCATCTTGGGAAAAAGACAAACTCAAAAACTTTTCATTAAAATAGAAAGTTGAAAGTAAAAATAAAGAAAAACGTTGGAAAATATTAATAATAAATTGACTGAGATATAAAATGAAATGGAAAAGAACTGTAAAAATTATTGTAAATAAGAAAGAAAAGTAAAAAAAACTTCTTTGTTAATAAAAATTATTGTATAAAATATTTTAGATCGCGTAAAAAAATATGGAAAAAACTATTGACATTTATTGATCTATCGAGAAATAGTTAAAATAAAATGTTGCATCCATCGTAGATAAATCGTCGAAGCGATTCAATCAAATTACAATAGTTCGATAAAAGTATATTTTTTTAATCATTTCTCTGGATCAATAAACTGAAAAGACCAAACTTTTAAATCGATCGATGTGAAATTTGCTTCAAAGTTGTAAAATAAACTCACTTTCAATTGGTTCAATAAAACCACAGGAAAAAGAAAGAAAATTCCAAAATTCTATTTTCTAAAATTAAGAATTTTTTTCGTGTAAAATAATATTTGTGCAAAGAAAATTTTTCGACTATTTTGAGTAACACAATGAAAGAAATGATGTCTAGTTAATAAATGAAATAAAATTGGAAAGAAAAAACTATATAAGAAAATAATAATAACATTACCCTATTAATAAAACAAAAAGAATAAATGTGTTATTATTTGTGATTTAAGAGAAAGAAAATTAAGTTAAATGAATACACTGTATAAAGATAAATTGATTTAAGAGAAATAAAAATTTTTAATTATAAAAACAAAGTTTGTTTACTTATCATATTTGTCACAGAGGCTCCGCAATCGCTCGTTAGTTGCAATGATTCTGTCGAAACGAAACTCATTTACCATCGTCGAATTCAAGTCATCTATAATCGTGCATTCTAATGCTGCCCTTACGAACGAAGTTCTTCCAAAAGGGATTTATCATGACCGCAGCGGTAGCGGAGAGGGTGACGCAACCGCATCCCAAATAAAAGGAGCCCACGAACTCAAAAATAATTGTACAAGAACCTATGGGACAAGGATCCATAGATAGGCGAACTTTTGAGTTTTCTCATTGAGCCTCTCCCTCTCCAAATTACTTTAACGACGCTGCAACTTTCAAACGACTCATAAAAATCGGTTGGAAATTGGCTGAGATATGGCATTTTAAAATTCACGAATTTGAATCATGGGCGCGCGGTAGCAATGCGCCCGTGACGCAAGTCTTACACGCCAAAAAATTCACAAGAAATTTTTTCGTAGACTAAGGAACATATATACAGGAACTTTTTGACTTCCCCCCCCCGAGCGACGTACCCCCCGGAAAATATTTTTCCCGGATTCTACGGAAAATTTTAGGCCGAAGTGCCTTTTCACTCATTAAAATCGGTTCAGTCGTTCCGAAGATATGAATTAAACAATTTTGCTATTTTGTATGGAAATGGACTCAAATCGAATATTTTTAACTAGTCAATTTGGTAAACCTTTCTTTCTTTCGATCTTTCTTTCTTTCTTTCTTTTTTCTCTTTCTTTCTTCTTTCCTTCTTTCTTTCTTTCTTTCTTTCTTTCTTTCTTTCTTTCTTTCTTTCTTTCTTTCTTTCTTTGTGGCAATTTTTTTTTTGTCGTTGTAAGGTTTTGAAAGTTTCATGAAATGTATTCCGTATCTCTAGAACTATCAGAGTTAGAAAGTTGGTTCCAAAGGCGAAGTTGTAGAGAATTAAATTTAAGCGAAAACGTGTTTCAGGGTGATATGGCCCAATCCTGGTATATGGCCACTCCCATAATTGGGCAGGATGAACCAAATCTCTAGAACTATGAGAGTTAGAAAGTTGGTTCCGAAGTTATAGAGAAATTAATTTAAGCGAACACGTGTTTCAGGGTTTTGGGGAAATATGGCCCAATCCTGGTATATGGCCACTTCCATAATTGGGCAGGATGACCTGGATCTCCAGAACTGTGAGAGTTAGAAAGTTGGTTTCAAAGGCAAAGTTGTAGAGAATTAAATTTA
>CM055403.1:78495486-78529873 GCA_029228625.1 Pseudolycoriella hygida | reverse complement strand
AATAAAATGGTTCGCGAAAAAAAATCCAGAAAATTATTTTTTTTTCAATTGCCTCTGTAGCAGTCTGTTACGTAATTATAAAAGACAACGTAATAACTTATTCTTACTTAGCCTCCTTGATGTAGTATAACAACAAGCATGGATGACATAGAGGATTTAGCAAAAATAATTTTATTATTATGTAACAACAGATTAGATGGAAATGCCGTACTCACTATAATGATTTGAATAACATTGCGAGTCATTTTTTATTGATAAAGGAGTCTTTAAAAATCAGAGGTTCAACATGATGAGAGTCACACCAAACATACGAACTTGTCATCGATAAAGTTTCAAATGGTAATGCTCTCAATGTTGAAAATAATTAAGTGGTGATTGTTTAAAAATAAATATTGGTTAGACGCTTAACGAGCGTTTTCATTAGAATATCAGAAATAAACCACAAAAAAATCAGCATTTTAAATTATTGTTCTTAGGAAAATATTTATTTAAATTGAGTTGTTCATGTAGTGTCAACCGAAAAATCTGTTTTAACATGTAAGATCCAGTAACCGATCTCGTAAGGAAAGAGTGAAGTAAAATGAGTCATTATATTTCCTTTTTTCAGTCGTAACAAGGACGGCAGCGGATGAAAATTCTTTTGCACGAAAGTAAAATTATGTTTGAAAATATTGCGCTTGTTATTGAATTATACAATATTGTAACTTGAAGACATTGAAAATTAACTTTTGTATTGTAAGCCATGCGAAATTTGGAGAAGCTTTCAAAAGTCGTTTTGATTTCATTCGCCTGTTTTGGAAGCAGTTTTCAAATTAAAGTTTGATATGCAAAACGTTAGGGATTTAACCTAAGCTTCAACAAATCACTTGAAAATGAAATGTTTCCCCACCTTATCACCAAAAATCATTAACTTTATGTCAGAAATTCAATGGAAATATTATTTGAAATTTTGAATTCCCGTCATTTTCGCCACGGGAATTCAAAATTTCAAATAATATTTCCATTGAATTTCTGACATAAAGTAAATGATTTTTGGTGACAAGGTAGGGAAACATTTCATTTTCAAGTGATTTGTTGAAGCTTAGGTTAAATCCCTAACGTTTTGCATATCAAACTTTAATTTGAAAACTGCTTCCAAAACAGGCGAATGAAATCAAAACGACTTTTGAAAGCTTCTCCAAATTTCGCATGGCTTACAATACAAAAGTTAATTTTCAATGTCTTCAAGTTACAATATTGTATAATTCAATAACAAGCGCAATATTTTCAAACATAATTTTACTTTCGTGCAAAAGAATTTTCATCCGCTGCCGTCCTTGTTACGACTGAAAAAAGGAAATATAATGACTCATTTTACTTCACTCTTTCCGTACAGAGGTCGGTTACTGGATCTTACATGTTAAAACAGATTTTTCGGTTGACACTACATGAACAACTCAATTTAAATAAATATTTTCCTAAGAACAATAATTTAAAATGCTGATTTTCTTGTGGTTTATTTCTGATATTCTAATGAAAACGCTCGTTAAGCGTCTAACCAATATTTATTTTTAAACAATCACCACTTAATTATTTTCAACATTGAGAGCATTACCATTTGAAACTTTATCGATGACAAGTTCGTATGTTTGGTGTGACTCTCATCATGTTGAACCTCTGATTTTTAAAGACTCCTTTATCAATAAAAAATGACTCGCAATGTTATTCAAATCATTATAGTGAGTACGGCATTTCCATCTAATCTGTTGTTACATAATAATAAAATTATTTTTGCTAAATCCTCTATGTCATCCATGCTTGTTGTTATACTACATCAAGGAGGCTAAGTAAGAATAAGTTATTACGTTGTCTTTTATAATTACGTAACAGACTGCTACAGAGGCAATTGAAAAAAAAATAATTTTCTGGATTTTTTTTCGCGAACCATTTTATTATCCCGTTGACCATGTAAGTCTTTCAACTTAATTTATGACTAGATTATAATCCACAATCGACTACTTTTATATTAAAGAAATAACATCAGAAATCATGTCTGTTTATGGAAGTAAAGTGTGGAAGAAGAAACCACCAGGCCCAGAACAACTATTGCTAGATGAAATGTTCGAAAATGGCTCAATCACTGCAGCAGCGACTGCCGAATCTGTTCGCCAATCTACCGAGGTTTTCAAACAGTTTTCAGCAAAAGTATTTGCAGTCCATTTCCGTAAAACCAGGGCGCGATTAGGTGAATATGGTACGGTTTTACTTTTTCTTTGTTTGGTTATGATCTGAACATAACTATTTTATTAGTTTCCGATTTTGCCGCTCCGATCCCAAACATTCCAGGAGGAGTGATTCCTCCAGGTGATGTTAAATTAAATGCTGCAGGTTGGTTGCCGCAGATTCCGGAGCTAGGCTCGAACAACACACCAACAAGCACCAAGCGTGCACATACGGAAAAATCTGCACCTGTGGCAGAAATGGTTAATCCTCCGTACCGTACGTGGAAATATACCGACCATTCAATGCAAACTGAATTCGTTTGCGTTGCAATAAATATATTCACCGGCTGCAAATCGGTTACTTTCGACGTCAGTGAGGATGGGTTAAAACTTATTGTTACATTCTCTTGGGCGGTTGCGATGCACACTTCAAAACTGATGTTCTTCGACGCCATTAGAAAAAATATTCTGACTACAGACCACCCGATGTTACATGCAATGACATCAAGTTTGTTGGAAGCTGGCATTACTGAGAACTCTACCCCTGAAGGAAAGTGGATTATACCCTTGCCGTGCAAGTTCCGACGAGAAGTGTCGTCGTATAAAATTGAGAAGCTTTCGTACGAAACAACCAACATGATTTTTATAAAATTAACGGCCTATCAAAACGAGTTAATTATTCATCTTGCAAACCGTACTATTACTTTCGATTAATTTAATAAAATAAAATTAAATATACGAGAATGTAACTTTTTTACTCCAAATACTAAAATTCCCGCAGCTTCCGGAAACAATGATTCTTAGCGTTTCCTATAATTTTGGTCAGCAGAGCCGACTTATAATGTGTTCATGCGGAACAAGACAACTTTTACGTAAAGCCAGGGACTAATTTATTCGAAACATGGAATGTTTTCGGCGGTTTCAAATTCGCAGATTTTTCTCGGTTATACGCGACGGAGATCTTTCATATAAGTTGAAAAGCTTTCAGTTGATTTTATGTCAAAATGACAAAAAATGTAAAAAAATATTTAATTTCCGTAGATTAAACGTTCTGTTAGTTTACTTGTTTCAAAGGTGAAAAGTTGTTTGAAAATTTTTCATTTACAGGTAAAATTTGTTTTCAACTTACTTGATTAACGATAAAATTCCGTGTGGTGAATTGAAATCGACTGCTGCTACTATATTGCACTTTTAACTATCTTTTTACTTGTTCACAAAAAAATTTGATTGACTGTAGTTCACTGAATTTGTTCTTGTTTGATACCGACCGATAGCTTTAACCAAACTAAATGAAATCACTCGTGTCTTCATTTAAAATATACTACACATCCCGCCTTCTCAGCAAAAAAAAAACGAGCTCCTGACACCAAAATGGTTTGACCCAATAGCAAAATTTCACAATAGTCAATACATCTAAATTTTTTTTCTATTTTCAACTAACATTATTTCAAATGTTAATTATACTTTTAATAGTAGTAGTAATAGGCAAGCCTCAATTATTCCCCTCAAATGGCAATATGATGCTTTATTGCATGAGCTAAAAAGAGAAAGCAAACATAGGAGAACGAACTCGTTTTGCTAATCATAATATAAAACACATACACTCACGGAAAAGTGAAAACCGACACATGTTTGGTTTTGTGTTTGCTTGAATTTGTGAATTTTTGCATGTATTTTTATAAAGTCAATAAACCACAAAACACAAAAATGTGTACAAGGGTATGGCAGGAAGCTGCGGGAATTTTAGTATTTGGAGTAAAAAAGTTACATTCTCGTATATTTAATTTTATTTTATTAAATTAATCGAAAGTAATAGTACGGTTTGCAAGATGAATAATTAACTCGTTTTGATAGGCCGTTAATTTTATAAAAATCATGTTGGTTGTTTCGTACGAAAGCTTCTCAATTTTATACGACGACACTTCTCGTCGGACCTTGCACGGCAAGGGTATAATCCACTTTCCTTCAGGGGTAGAGTTCTCAGTAATGCCAGCTTCCAACAAACTTGATGTCATTGCATGTAACATCGGGTGGTCTGTAGTCAGAATATTTTTTCTAGTGGCGTCGAAGAACATCAGTTTTGGAGTGTGCATCGCAACCGCCCAAGAGAATGTAACAATAAGTTTTAACCCATCCTCACTGACGTCGAAAGTAACCGATTTGCAGCCGGTGAATATATTTATTGCAACGCAAACGAATTCAGTTTGCATTGAATGGTCGGTATATTTCCACGTACGGTACGGAGGATTAACCATTTCTGCCACAGGTGCAGATTTTTCCGTATGTGCACGCTTGGTGCTTGTTGGTGTGTTGTTCGAGCCTAGCTCCGGAATCTGCGGCAACCAACCAGCAGCATTTAATTTAACATCACCTGGAGGAATCACTCCTCCTGGAATGTTTGGGATCGGAGCGGCAAAATCGGAAACTAATAAAATAGTTATGTTCAGATCATAACCAAACAAAGAAAAAGTAAAACCGTACCATATTCACCTAATCGCGCCCTGGTTTTACGGAAATGGACTGCAAATACTTTTGCTGAAAACTGTTTGAAAACCTCGGTAGATTGGCGAACAGATTCGGCAGTCGCTGCTGCAGTGATTGAGCCATTTTCGAACATTTCATCTAGCAATAGTTGTTCTGGGCCTGGTGGTTTCTCCTTCCACACTTTACTTCCATAAACAGACATGATTTCTGATGTTATTTCTTTAATATAAAAGTAGTCGATTGTGGATTATAATCTAGTCATAAATTAAGTTGAAAGACTTACATGGTCAACGGGATAATAAAATGGTTCGCGAAAAAAAATCCAGAAAATTATTTTTTTTTCAATTGCCTCTGTAGCAGTCTGTTACGTAATTATAAAAGACAACGTAATAACTTATTCTTACTTAGCCTCCTTGATGTAGTATAACAACAAGCATGGATGACATAGAGGATTTAGCAAAAATAATTTTATTATTATGTAACAACAGATTAGATGGAAATGCCGTACTCACTATAATGATTTGAATAACATTGCGAGTCATTTTTTATTGATAAAGGAGTCTTTAAAAATCAGAGGTTCAACATGATGAGAGTCACACCAAACATACGAACTTGTCATCGATAAAGTTTCAAATGGTAATGCTCTCAATGTTGAAAATAATTAAGTGGTGATTGTTTAAAAATAAATATTGGTTAGACGCTTAACGAGCGTTTTCATTAGAATATCAGAAATAAACCACAAAAAAATCAGCATTTTAAATTATTGTTCTTAGGAAAATATTTATTTAAATTGAGTTGTTCATGTAGTGTCAACCGAAAAATCTGTTTTAACATGTAAGATCCAGTAACCGACCTCTGTACGGAAAGAGTGAAGTAAAATGAGTCATTATATTTCCTTTTTTCAGTCGTAACAAGGACGGCAGCGGATGAAAATTCTTTTGCACGAAAGTAAAATTATGTTTGAAAATATTGCGCTTGTTATTGAATTATACAATATTGTAACTTGAAGACATTGAAAATTAACTTTTGTATCGTAAGCCATGCGAAATTTGGAGAAGCTTTCAAAAGTCGTTTTGATTTCATTCGCCTGTTTTGGAAGCAGTTTTCAAATTAAAGTTTGATATGCAAAACGTTAGGGATTTAACCTAAGCTTCAACAAATCACTTGAAAATGAAATGTTTCCCTACCTTGTCACCAAAAATCATTTACTTTATGTCAGAAATTCAATGGAAATATTATTTGAAATTTTGAATTCCCGTGGCGAAAATGACGGGAATTTTCATCCGCTGCCGTCCTTGTTACGGCTGAAAAAAGGAAATATAATGACTCATTTTACTTCACTCTTTCCTTACGAGATCGGTTACTGGATCTTACATGTTAAAACAGATTTTTCGGTTGACACTACATGAACAACTCAATTTAAATAAATATTTTCCTAAGAATAATCATTTAAAATGCTGATTTTTTTGTGGTTTATTTCCTACTTTATTTAAAGGAAAAATATTATTTTCTGCGAGCAAATTAAACTTGAAGGCTACTGCCAGACGAATTTAAGATAAAAAGCGAAATTTTGAATCTAATCGTCTACGCTGTAAATGACTCTCATTATGTCAAAACATTTTGTTAAGGATGTTTCAATCTCGAAATCAAAATAAGAATTGTGATTTTTGTCATTAAAAATGAAATAAGAATATTTTAATTTTGTAAAATTCCATTTCGTGTCATAATTTTCTATCTCTGCGTGATTTGATCCTTAAGAACAAGTTCTATTTTTGCTTGAAAAGTAAACAACAGGAGTAAGTGAACTTTTTCTCTGGTCAAGTAATTATCAACTTTCTATTTTAGTAGATATATTTTTACTTGTACATTAAATAATATTGTTTAATGGTAGTAATATTTTCAATTGTTTCAAATTTTCTAAGTTCATGTTAATTCTTCGTAACTAACAGCTACTACACCATTCTCAATCTATCAATAGACATGGATTCACATATGTTTTTGAAATTGGGAAATACTTACACAAGATCAAAAATGTCGAGTAAATCAATTCCATTACGGCGTTTCAAATCATTCTTTGGGGTGACACCCGATGTATGCTCAACCACAGCATTTGCTGTATTGCTTGTCATTTTTAAAGGAGTATTCGACAGAACATTATAGAAGATCCATTTTTAAGGCCGACGAAAAAACCATGCGAGAATGAACCTGGATTTTTGTTAAACTTTTGTCGAATATGAGCATTGTAAGCGCGATATAAATTCTTGCTTAGATTTTGTGTATGTATGGTCTACTTTTATTATATTTAACAGATTCATTGGGAAAATCGGTTCGAACAAGCGGCAAGTGGACAAACATGTTTCTGTTCGATGGATGGGGTCGATTTTTTAATCCAAGAGCCCTCCCCGTTCAGTACAAAGTGGTTCAGCCACAAACTTCGTTCGTCGGGTATACGATACGAAATTGCATTGAACATAAGATCAGGCGCAATAGTATGGGGCCATGGAGGGTACCCATGTGATGAGTTCCCAGATTTAAAGCTAGCGCGTGAAGCGTACACGTTGTCGGTAAATCCTGGTGAATTGACTCTCGCTGATAGAGGCTACAATGATCCTCAATATTTCATTCAAAAAACGGCTTGCAATGTTCAAGAGCATAGCGTTATCATGTCCCGACCTGAGACGGTAAATAAACGAATGAAACAATTTAAGATATTAAAGAACGCTTACAGACATGAACGCAAGAAGCATCCACAGGTTTTTCACGCGGTTCTCAACCTAACGCAACTAATGATTGAAAATGGACATCCCTTATTTTCCGTTTCAAATTAATTGCTTTATGAAAATAAAACACATGATAAATATAAGTCTCCAAAAAGTAAGCAGTTTTTTCTTCTAAAAACGAATTTTTATCGAATTCCCGCAACTCCCAGGTAGTGATCAGCATAGAAGTGGCAAACAGAGTTGATGTTACGAAAGACTCGAACGTATTTAAGTAAATATTGCCTTAACTCTTATCTGTTTGAAATTACGTCCACATTAAATTGTATTGGAAATGGCCGAGAGGGCAAAATTGGAAATGTTTCTATCAATTTTCTCTACAACACAGCAAAAAATATTTTACTTTTACTTAGGTTCACAATCTCTCTGAGGAAAAGTCATAAGTAAGAAGAGTGACATTGAAAACGCAATTCTTCAAAATGCAATTATTGATGTACTTTTGTGGAACCATGATAGAAAATCGTAAGAATAATGTTGGAAAAATGTTGGAAAACTGATGGTTACTGTTGTAAAACTGAAGAAATGTGTTTGAAAATTGTAAGAAAACTGTAGGAAAATGATAGTAAGAGTTTCCTACTTTTTTCTTACGCTGCGCCAATGTAGGAAAAAAGTAAGAAATTTGTAGGAAAAGTGTAGGAAAGTGTATGTAAAGTATAATAAAATTATCCAATACTTTTCAACACTTTTATTACATACTTCCTACAATTTTCTTACAAATTACCTACCTGCCTACGCAAAATGTAAGAAATCTGGGAAAGTTGATAGAAAGTCGTTGGAAAACTGAATGAAAATTTTTTAAAACTGAAGGAAAGTGTTAGCAAAGTACAGCTAAACTGTAGACAATAGTAACATAAGTTTCTTATTTTTTTCTTACGAAACGCCAAAGTAAGAAAATTGTAGGAAAAGTGTAGGAAAAAGATGGATCGTTGTGAAATAAAAAGTACTTCATAAACTTCATAAACAGTTGATGATGTTATGCGTGAATAGTGAGGAAAGATCGTTGGAAAACTGTAGGAAAGGTGTAAGAAAATTATGGGAAGAGTATAGTAAAAGTATCCAACAGTTTCTTATTATTTGCCTACAGATTTCCAACACATTTCCTACGCTACACCAACAAAGGAAATGTTTTTTTTTGTTGTTTCTTTCGATGATTAGGAAAGGACAAAATGAGGACATATTTTTGGTGCCCATTAAATTTTCAGATTAGAGAAGGAATAAAAATCGTCAAGAAGACATATGAGAAAGTTCACTTCGGTTCCCGAGCGTCACCGGTTCGAATCCGATCGGTGACCCTTTTTTTTGTTGTTTCTTTCGATGATTAGGAAAGGACAAAATGAGGACATATTTTTGGTGCCCATTAAATTTTCAGATTAGAGAAGGAATAAAAATCTTCAACAAGACATATGAGAAAGTTCACTTCGGTTCCCGAGCGTCGCCGGTTCGAATCCGATCGGCGACCCTTTTTTTTGTTGTTTCTTTCGATGATTAGGAAAGGACAAAATGAGGACATATTTTTGGTGCCCATTAAATTTTCAGATTAGAGAAGGAATAAAAATCTTCAACGAGACATATGAGAAAGTTCACTTCGGTTCCCTAGCGTCGCCGGTTCGAATCCGATCGGTGACCCTTTTTTTCTGTTGTTTCTTTCGATGATTAGGAAAGGACAAAATGATTACATATTTTTGGTGCCCATTAAATTTTCAGATTAGAGAAGGAATAAAAATCTTCAACAAGACATATGAGAAAGTTCACTTCGGTTCCCTAGCGTCGCCGGTTCGAATCCGATCGGCGACCCTTTTTTTTTGTTGTTTCTTTCGATGATTAGGAAAGGACAAAATGAGGACATATTTTTGGTGCCCATTAAATTTTCAGATTAGAGAAGGAATAAAAATCTTCAACAAGACATATGAGAAAGTTCACTTCGGTTCCCTAGCGTCGCCGGTTCGAATCCGATCGGCGACCCTTTTTTTGTTGTTTCTTTCGATGATTAGGAAAGGACAAAATGAGGACATATTTTTGGTGCCCATTAAATTTTCAGATTAGAGAAGGAATAAAAATCTTCAACAAGACATATGAGAAAGTTCACTTCGGTTCCCGAGCGTCGCCGGTTCGAATCCGATCGGCGACCCTTTTTTTTTGTTGTTTCTTTCGATGATTAGGAAAGGACAAAATGAGGACATATTTTTGGTGCCCATTAAATTTTCAGATTAGAGAAGGAATAAAAATCTTCAACAAGACATATGAGAAAGTTCACTTCAGTTCCCTAGCGTCGCCGGTTCGAATCCGATCGGTGACCCTTTTTTTTTTTGTTGTTTCTTTCGATGATTAGGAAAGGACAAAATGAGGACATATTTTTGGTGCCCATTAAATTTTCAGATTAGAGAAGGAATAAAAATCTTCAACAAGACATATGAGAAAGTTCACTTCGGTTCCCGAGCGTCGCCGGTTCGAATCCGATCGGCGACCCTTTTTTTGTTGTTTCTTTCGATGATTAGGAACTAGGCACCAAAAATATGTCCTCATTTTGTCCCTTCCTAATCATCGAAAGAAACAACAAAAAAAAGGGTCGCCGATCGGATTCGAACCGGCGACGCTAGGGAACCGAAGTGTACTTTCTCATATGTCTTGTTGAAGATTTTTATTCCTTCTCTAATCTGAAAATTTAATGGGCACCAAAAATATGTCCTCATTTTGTCCTTTCCTAATAACATATTTTTGTAATAGTCTGTTTTTTAATAAGTTTTGTTTTTAGCGATTTTCTAGTTTGGGAGCTTTCGAAGAGCTTTTATTATTTTTTTAGTACACCCTATTTTCTGGTTATCTACGCCATTATGCAATTATCTGATTTCACATACGCAAAGGACAAATTGAGGACAAATTTTTTAATTAGAAAATTCAAGAGTCTGAACGTTTCTACGGGCATATTTAAATAGAGCTTTTAGTACAACCCCAAGAAAATAATCCTTTATAGTATTGTTTGAGGAAATGTTTTGAAAATTGTGAATATATATTCTGAAAGGACAAATTGAGGACAAATTTTTACTGTACTAAAGTTTTTAGTACAAAACACTTTAAAATCTAGTAATCCAATTTTACACTACGGAAGTGTCAGTACACTAATTTCAAAGTGTCAAGAATTTAGGACAAATTGAGGACAAATTAATGGCATCACCAATTTTTCTCTACCTTTTACAGTTTTCAAAAAAGCGATTTTGAGCTTTTTGATGTTTTAGTACACCTCTATATCTCCGACCCCAAGGTAGGACAAATCTTTTTTTTGTGTCGGACGCATAGGACAAATTGAGGACAAATTATTTTGGTAGGTGAAATAAAAATTTGAGTCGACGACTACACTTTTGTAATGGCACCATGATTCATATATCAAGAACTATGAGAATAGAAAGTTGCTTCCAAAGGCAAAGTTGTAGAGAATTAAATGTTATCGAACACGTGTTTCAGGGTTTTCCCGAAAAATTTCCCAATCCTGAGATTCAGCCACTTCTAGAACTCAGAGGGATGAGAACATTAGACAACGCGTGATTGGTGTCAGAGTTCAGAAGGGAGGGCTTTCGACAATACTTTGGGTAATTTCTGAGAGTCGTTTAAATTCTGATAGTTCTGAAAGTACTTGACTATGCATTCTGATGCGCATTATATTTTTATGATAATAGTAAGAGTTTGGTACATCGAGGCTTTTCGCACGTGAAGGCTTTACGTACGGGTCTTTGCATATGTTTTCCGTTAAAATCAAGTGCATGGTGACTCGGTCCAGTGTCGAAAACGTGTTTCACCAAGACAGTCTCTTTAGGGTTTTTTCTCTGAGAACTTGGAGACTGTACAACGTCCTTAAGTTGACCCAAGCTTCATAAATTGGGTAGTTACGGTGTTGGATGCGCGTAATGAAAAAATTGTACTCATCACATTATGACGTCACGCATATGCTCTCAAGCGCTGGTACACGCAAAAAGATCAAATGACAGGGAAACGTGGTTGGCATTCTTTCCTCACTAACTTCTGATACTACATCATAGATATAGATGGAGCCGATGGCAGAACTGTGAATGATGACAGCCCAGCAAGCAAGCACTGTGGTTCACAACGCCAAGTCCATCGTCCGAAAAAATGTCATCACCTGGTAGCCGAACTGTTGGTATCATAGCCTTCCTCCCGGCCGATTACATGGAAATGTAGACCATACGAAATAATAATAATAAAAATAACCAAGTGGTTTCGCCAATATACTCGGCATGGGAATCTGTAAACCACTGAAGACTCTTGGTCAGTTGTGAGCTTTTGTTTTAGTTGTGTGAAGATTTCACCAACTTTATTAACTGGCCGTGGCGCTACAATTAGAGTTGGTGCTTCGCGTTTGAAGGCTTTGGTTAGCTTTTCCGTCAGACCAACGAACGTATTTCGCTCTGTAGATGTGTTTTCGATCGGATTTGTGTTTACTGGGTTTACTGTTATGTCGTTGCGCTGGTTCCCAACACCACCGTCAACCAGCGCAACGACATAACAGTAAACACAAATCCGATCGAAAACACATCAATTGAGCGAAATACGTTCGTTGGTCACTACAGCCCGAACCACTTAACCTTCAAAAACCCACATTATGGAACACTTATTCGACCGTATCTTCGAAAGTTTACTTTTTTTGTCCAAATTCAATGCCGTAATCGATTTAATAAAAAGAGTTTTTGAAAATCGGATCAGAAAAAACCCCTAGTAGAGATTCAGTTTTAGGGCGCCGTCTGAGTCCAAAAGCTCGAAATTAAAAGAAAAAATTCCACAAATTGTCAGGCATGACCAGACCTTTCAAACGAAAAAAAAATCATGAAGGTTGGAAAAGATTTCCTCGAGTTATGTACAAAAACCCCTTACATTGCCCTAGGTCATTGGCTGGGCCACAGTGCCCAGATTCAATCCCAAAAAAATTTTTCAATTACAAACAAGTGCTTTTAAATTTACTTGTTGTGCTATTTTCAACATTATCGACATTATCTCTTTTTTCAATGTATTTTTTCTATGGCAGACCTAGAAAACAGTTGAAACTTGACAACAAGTAAATTTATAAGCACACAACTGTACCTTTAAGGGAAAGAAAAAGTTTTTGAAAATCGGTTGAGTTTTACTCAAGTTATTGCGTCATTTAAGGACCATGATCTAAATTGGGGTGGTTACAAACTTCGTGGTAAACGCGTAAGACCCCTTTTCGAAGAACTTCGTTTTCCGTACGGGCCCAAAAATTTTTGTCAAATAAGTAACAGAATGTTATTGCTTCGGATTATTTCGGATTTTCATCAAACTTTAACTATTCCCGCAACTCCCTGTCTGAAACCTTGCAGAGTATGAAACGTCAAATTTTCGAATTTAAAAAAAATAAATAAATTGTCATTATCAGAGTAGGCAGAACAAAGCGCAAAGGATCAATCCAGTTGTAATCATCGAAAACTTAGTAATTTTATAATATTGTCTTGTAAAGGTATGTACTTTAAAATATTTTTTACGTAATTTGAATAATCATGACAGCATTCCTTCATTACAATAAACTGTGAAATAATGTAAGCAAGTCAACAATATTCGCAAGGAAGTTACATTATCTTTGATTCTCACAATGAAACATTCGTAATTTTTTGTATTTTTGGAGCTTTTATTTTGCGATTCAAGTCAATCGCATAAAATTGATTACTCCTTGGCATTCAGTGGATTAAATGTAACAATTATGATGGGAAACAATATTATGAGAAATTAAGGAGGAAATAAGGAATCAAATTAATAAAAATATGATGAAATTAAAACGTCGGTGCTTAAACTACGATTATTCAATCGAAAACTCTTCGTTATCGAAAAATCTTTTATGAGATTGAATTTGTGCATTGTCGGGTTGTGGGCCGCTGAGCTAGGGCCGTTTAAGTGGTTTCTTTCCTAACTTGAGTAAATTTTTTCTGATTTTCATTAAAACTTTTTTGAAAATTCTAGGAACGTCCAACAATTTGTGAAAAAAAAAATTTATGAGTCTAAGCCCTTGGACTCGGCCTGGGCCCTAAAAATGAGTCTGTAATGTGGCTTAATGTATGTATTTTTAAACCCGCACGAAGAACGAGGTTCTTCGAAAAAGGGTCTATTGCGACCCGGGAGTTGGCTAGTTTTTCGTTTCGGGGTCTAAATAAGAGAAAAAACCTAAACAAATTTGCCGGTCCGTCTGTCAACGCGGTAACTCGAGTAAAGCTCAACCGCTTTTCAAAAACTTTTTTTTCCTTGAAAGGTAATCGACAAATCTTTTATGGGATTGAATCTGTGCACTGTGGAGCTGGGGCCGTTTAAGAGGTTTTTGGTCTTTTGTACATAGCTCGCGTAAATTTTTTCCGACTTTCATAAATTTTTGTTGAAAAGGTCTGGGCATGCCTGACAATTTATGAAAGAAATTTTCTTGATTTTGAGCTTTTGGATTCAGCCAGGGCCCTAAAACTGAGTCTCTACTGGTGCCAAACGTGTTTTTTCTACATAAAAGGTTCGGTTTCCAGAGCCAAAGGATTAGGTTAGTTATTAAAATCCATAGTTCGTTAGAGTTACGGGATAGATACGGGAACGTAAGGGTCTTAGCCTATGATTTTTTACTAACTAAATTCATTCTCCTTTTTCCAGAACTGAACTTAGAAAATGAGTTGGTCACCTGATTTCGAAGAAAGCCTAATTCTTCAAAATAATATGCGACCAACTTTCAGTCAATACGATGAGCAGGAAAACCACGGTCTAACTACACTTCGAGCGCAATCAACAACATTAGACGTGAACGAAGATGTCTATGACGATCCCAATGACGCATCATCTGTACAAGCTAAGGCTGAACTACAATTGCAGGCGTATCGTAGGAAGCTTGGATTCCCCGTAAATCAATCTGAATCACATGAAGAAGATGTCGACTCGGAGATAACAAGCGTCATTAGAAACGCTGGGTTAGAACAAGAACCGCCTTCGAACTATCGTCCAAATTCTAAAACTACAAGAAAATCTGCGGTTGTGACAGACAGATTGCCTGTCTGCGGTACTAAGGACTTGACTATTTCACTCTCCCATTTCAAATTCGATAATCCTTATTTTACGAGTAAACCGAAAGAAGAGGAGAATTCGACGGAACACATTACATCAGACTTGAGAGAGTCACCAGAAATAACAGATAAGCAAGAGGTGAAAACAGCCACGATGACAGCGAGTGGTAATGATTCTTTCTATGGAAGTATGAGTTCTGAAACACGAATCGGAGTTTCAGGGGAAGCATATGTTTCACCTGCACAGTTGTACTTTATGAAGGCTCGTCGAAATCGTTAACATCTATAAAAAGAATTTTAGTGTTTTTATAATTTTGATCTTATCAACCTCAGCGACAATTAGTTTTTTATTCAATGCATCGAGTACCTGCCAAAATAAAATAATTTTGAATGAACAAGACTTGTTTTGTAGTGCTCCAACATCAGTGCAAGTGAAGTATACGAGCATTTATTGCCTTACAATAGGAAGCTGTTCTTGGAAAGTTTCAACATTTAAAGTTTGTGGAAATCGGGTCAGTGGGACCGATGAAATGGACTAAATTGAGTTTGTCGGCCATACGGTTTTTCGTCTATATTTGCTTGACTATGCAATATGGAGTTGTACTGTCAAAGGCAATGTTGGAGAGAATTATAGAACGCGTGTTTCAGGATTTTGCTGAGAAGGTTTCTAATCCTTGGGAGTAATGACTCATATCTCTATATCTACCTATGACAGTTAGAAAGCTGCTTCCAAAGGCAAAATGGGTCAGAATTACAATTACAAGTTTTTTGGAGGAACTACGTTGGCCCTTTATTGATATGGTACAGGGGAGAACATTTTGGCTGACAAAATCAATGGTCTCAGCTGATAAAATACGTACTTCGGTAGGGCTTTTGACATTACATTGGATAATTTCTGTGGATCTTTTAAATTCTTATAGTTCTAAAAGAACATAAAACATTGAATTCTTTGCTCATTTTTAGATACGTTCGAGTCTTTTTGCGACATCTATTCTTTTTGCCACGTCTATTCTGATACGTACAGGTATTTGGTTGTGTTTGCTATAAAAATTGGAAAAATTCTATCCGATTTTTCTTGATTCTTTTTCTATTTGAGAGCTGATCGATATCCTAACAAATTTGGAAAGGTGGAGCCAAAAGTGAAGTCTAATGCATTTTCCAAATGTTATATAGAAATGTTTCATAGGCCTTTCGCGAAAAATTCTTCGACACTTTCGAAATTTTGTTTTTGTTCCCTTGACTTATGTCAGGTTCTTACGGCAGAATTGAGGTCGGATTTCGTTCGGGTGTCTATACTTAAAGTATTTACGCTAAAAATTTTACTTTTATTTGTTTTTACGAAAATTCTTTTGGGTTAATCAAAAATATTGCATGTGAAAGTGAAAGCTTTGAAAAGTTATTTGTGACGCGATTTTTTAAACACAACGTAATTTTTTTGTGAGCAGTGCAATTTGTTTTAAAGAATATACATATAATAATTTAAATAACCTTGACCGAAAGCTAACATTAAATTCAAACAAATTTTTGCAAATTATCCTCAAACGAAATCAATAATTTTGGAAGGGGACTTACGGACTGCGCCACTCTTTGGCTATTAAGAGGTTTTTGTACGCTTGCCTTTACCACGACGTTTATAACCAGTCGATTTTGGACTCGGTAGTTAGTGGTTTTGACGAAAAAGAAGTCTGCAAAAAATTGTTCGTCCGTCCGTCGACACGACAACTCAAGTAAAACATAACCGATTTTGAAATATTATATTTTTTTTTATTTATATTTTTTGGGACGAGGCGAAGCCGAGTAGGACAAGCTTACGAACGCGTCCCAAAAAATTCCACTTTCATCACGAGTTACAAAAAACGTTTTTGCTCCGATATGATCATAATGAGACAAAATTACACAAACTAACATACATACTGAAACCACTCTACAACAATTTCATGCATTGATTGCTTTTCCGGATTCAAACAACACTAATAAAAATTTTAAGTTTTTGATCGTAGTTGCCGTAACGAAAAATCTTCTTTTCGCGCGGACGGACAAAAAATGCAAGATTTTCTCACAGAATTTAGATACAAAAGTAAGCTGTTTCAGCTCACGTTTGAATGTCATTTTTGTCCTGGTTCTCCTGGTTAGAATGACTTTTTTACCCACCTGTCATTTTCGGTCCTATTATATTCTGCGAACGAAACGAAATGGAAGCGTCATAGTTGGTTGAGCTGACAATGAATTAAATTGAAAATAGCTGAACGAAATTGAAGTGTATACACAAATTATCATGGATCTTATGCTAGAGGTGAGTGGGCAATGCCAAATTTAAAGCCCAGCCCATGCCTATGCCCAAGACTTACTGGCAAAGCCCATTACAATGCCCAAAAATTTTAAAAGTTGTAGACCTTCAGACCGATTTTCCCACTTTTTCAACATTTTCGAACGCAAAAACAAATTTACAAATAATTAAAAACTCATGTGGGCACCCATGTCCATGCCCACATATCTATAACGAAAAACGACCGACCTAAAGCCTGGTGGGTCTTTTTTCTATTTTGAAATTGATCGACATTGCCATGATGATTGTTATAAATGTGGAATTACAAAAAAAAATTGACTGATATAAATATGAGAGCTGACTGAGTAATTTCGTTAGTCGATCCTCAATTATTCGTGAGTAAACTTCACACAAATGTGACTGGTAAGAACGTCGGCTATTAGACTGAGAAGTTTTTTCATGGCTCATATATGATTCTCTCAGTCATTCAATGTTAGTGTGAAAATGACAGACATAGTAGGTTGTCCAGTTTCATATGAATAGGTCCTGTATAGTCCAGCTATCAACTACAGACTATATATTAACAGCTGCCAAGTAACAATTATTTGCCATCACTGCTACTATTACGCACTATGTGATTGGCCGCCTCATGAACTTGTGCGTGTAGAGGTAGTGGTGAGTGAATTTTTGAACTATCAACTCATAGCTGGCCTTGCAATATTTTCGCCATAAGTGGAACAGACATCGGACGGACGGATAAGGTGCCCACAATAGGGTATTTTTTCAATGAGCATTTGAAAATTCCCTCGTCCATTGCCAATGGGCAGCTCACTCACTTCTATGCATTTAAACTCGATTAGAACTCGATTACTGACACACATTCTATTTTTTGACAAACAGATAGCTGATTCAGACAATCCAGAGTTTCCGCATCAGGCTGAAAGAGTTATCTCTACCTCCAGTGGGTAGTGGGTTTTGATTGGAAACTGCAAATGGTGGAGTCTTAGGAACACAAACAATTTTAAATTAGAAAATATTTTCGTTAGAACTTCGTTTTCTTTATTACAGTGTAAGGCACTTCTATTGTAATATTCAGACACTTCATTAGAAACATAAAGTTAATAAAAAATTTGACACGACAGTTTTAGTAGAAATGAACATAAAAAATAACACAAACATAGATAATGACGTAATAAATTAGTTGGTCAGTTGATTAATCCGATTAGATGGTTTTGTCGACAGTTTGTGCGCACTAACGTTGACGGGACGCTTTTTTACTTTTATCAGCTCTTGGTGGAACTGGTCCCTTTCCACCACCACTCTGTCGATTGTACAGACTGAAAGATTCGCTTTTATTGGTCTGATCGAAACACAAACTGACAATAACGAAATACTTACATCCTGTACGCCTCCGTTTTGATGTAGTCAAGGACGTGACTAATTCCAAGTAAATATTGCTCTGCAATCGGTTGAACCCATTCATTCTCTTCCATTTTGAGGATTGACTTGCTTCCCAGAAGGTCCAGATTTGCTAGAGGACGAACCAATCAATTTATTAAGGTTCACTTTACAACACAAAAAATGCAACAATACCAATTTCTGGTGGCAGCACCGTCAAACGATTGTTTTGTATATGAAGTTCTCTGAGACGAACAAGTTCACCGATTTCACGTGGAAGGTCAAGTAAATCGTTATCTCGTAGCCCGAGCTAAAAAGATGAATATTTCAAACTATTTCACATAATTTTCTGTGATTCGCTTTATGTTATGTTTATCAAGGATAACTGAGCACAACACAACGCGCTGTGCAAAGTTGTGATATCCTAAGAAAATCGTTGTGATGAATTCTATTATCACAAGAAAATTCAGAAGTGGTGAGTTTAAAATAAGAGTGTGGTGAGTATAACATTTGTAAGTGTTAAATACAGAAAGATACACAAAAAGCAAAGTTGTGACATCGCAACTTTGTACAACTTTCTGTCTATTATTCAAAATGTACGCGAAAAAATTTACAAGAAAATTTTTTATCGGCGGAGGAACCATATGCAGTATGGGTCGTTGATAAAGTACATCACGCAAAAATCGGCCTTATTTGACCCCCGGGGGTGACACATATTTGTTCTCACCACTATCAAATTTTATATTCACCACTCTTCAATTTTATTTTCACCACTATTAAATTCTATATTCACCACAAATGTTGTGATACTCCAAGAAAAGCGTTGTGACATCACAACGGAATTTTCTTATGTTGTTCTAAGTTATCCCACATGTTTTATCCACTTTTTTCTTATTTGCTGAGCGAATATTCGCTCCCAATATAACGAAGCCTTTAATGCAATGGTTCTACTCACGATTTGTAAATTCTTTAAGTTTCCAATTTCCTTTGGTAAATACTCGAAATCGTTGTCTCCCAAATACAAAGCACGTAAAGTTTCTACACGACGTTTATTTAACGTTAGAACCTTTTTCTGAAGTCAAAGAAAATAACTTACCCATCATGAAAAAGTTACCAGGTAGTGTGTGTTCATTTAAATTGTTATATGACAAATCCAGCACTTCTAACACAGGAAATGCTCCAAATCCTCTAGGTAATGTGTTCAATCGGTTGATGGACACATTTAGGATTCTCAATTTTGGCATCGAAGACAGTGAAACTGGAAGTTCCTCGATTTGATTGTTAGCCAAATTTAAAATTTCCAAATTAATGAGATTTGCGATGCCAGGTGGAATAGTTGATATTTTATTGTGACTTAGTGTAATTCTAGTTACGTTCAGCATATTCACTAAAGAAAAGACAAATAAATTGATAGTTTTTGGAATTTTCATTTTTCGGTATGAACATTTTTCGAAGGTTTTTGTGTGGGTGTTGCTGTCATATTCAAGATGTAAAATAAAAATTGAAAATGTTCCCTATTGGGCGGCAAAGAGTTTATTCCAACAACCCACTCAATGTAAGTGGTGAGAATAAATCTTGAAAACACTCACATAGTCCCGACATCTCATCAAATGATGAAACATTTTTGTCCACCAAATCCAGTTCTCGATTCTGCGATTCTCTTGCCTCATCAATCGCTTTTTTAGCCTTAGACATTTTACTGTTCACTGGCAAACAAGACACTGGTGCTGAACTCATTCTGTTAAGTTATACTATGCGATAACGCTGGTAAGGAAAGATAAAGCTGAAAGATTAGATTACGAAAATAAGTTTTGTTCAAAACGAAAACACTCCCTCTTTCCAAAAATAAAGTCTTAAATACAGATGACAAACGTAGACTCAAGACAAGTCATTCATACTTTACGAAACCACCTCAAGAGCCATCTGCATGAGAGTAGTGAGATGAAAAGGCCGATTTATTCGGAACCTGTGTTTGTTGATTTAAAATTAAGAAATCCCTGTTTACTCCTACATGCTCTTAAATTAATGTTGCTAATGATAATTTTTAGTTTAATGCCATGCAGTCGATAGCGCAAAATATTATTTTGTTGGAAAAATTCCTTAACTAAAAAAATTCCTAATAACTTTGGATCCAAGGTCCACTCTGACAGCCGGAATTCCAAAATCTGGGAAATGAGGTAAATAAAGGTTGGGAACATAAAATTATACTTGGAAATTAATGCAGAAACCTTGGAGAAGTTAAAATGGGAAACGATTGGAAAACAGGAATCAAGGGGAAGTAAAATGGATGATTTTTGAATTAAAAAATTGTTTGCTCTTTCAGCTTGTATGAACCAAGCGACATCGTTTCTTTTTCGGAGTGACTACTGGCACGCGCGTGCCATTAGCGAGTCCTCACTGGAGCTTGCTATTGCCACGCGAATTTCATGTTTCTCCTAAAAAACATGAAAAACATAAAACATAGGGCTACCCGTTCGAAATCAATAGAAAGCCTAAAAATCTCAAACTATTAATGAATATAAAACAAATATTAACTATCTATAAAGTTATATAAAAACATATGAAGTTGCCTCTACCACTTTGCCTTTAGAAGCCAATCGCTATACTATAATAGTTCATTGGTCAAACTTCAAAATACAGAATATTGCATCACATCACAGAACACTACATTTGACGAAATAGCAAGCCAATTCGAAAAAATATCACCCGGAATCCTTATGTCAACGAATTTACCCTATTGGGATTTGAACGCCTTCGTCAGCTCGACAATATTCATTTGGCTTTTTATATCCTGAAGAACTGCTTTGCGATCCCGAAGCTGGTATTTCTGTTGCGAACCACGCCGACATGGAACCACATGGATATCGTCGGTCAGATAGATGACGAAATAAAGTCAACATTGGAAGCACTCACGAATTCGGTTTTGGACAATGACATATGTACCTTGGCTACAATCCCCATCAAATCGGGAGTCACTGGAATACGTAAAGTTGGAGACACAGCTTTACCGGCATTCCTGTCGTCAATCAACGCGATTTTTCCGCTGGTCAGTACCATTCTGCAAACACCAACGCTGAACATCGAGGAAATTGCGTGCTACGAGGACAGCATGATTGCTTAGAATGATGGGCAACCGGACGATACAGTTCCAGAAAATCCAGCCATCCAAAAGCAGTGGGATTCGATAGTGGTTAACCGTTTGATGAAGAATTTAAAATTCGAACAAGATGAAGACACATCAAGAATTCTTGCGATTCAAAGACTCAGGTCTGAGCGGTGCCTGGCTCCACGCACTGCCGTCGGAAGCAATGGTACTCTACTAGACAACAACAACTTCAGAATAATTATAGGCCTGCGATTAGGACTAGATATATGCGCGTCACATGTGTGCAGATGTGGATGTCAAGTTGACCGGGAAGGTCATCACGGATTAAAATGCAAAAAAGCCGAATTAAATTACATCATTAAGCGAGCCTTAGCATCTGCAGAAATACCATCGAAATTGGAACCCCCGGGTTTGGCTAGAAGGTACGGAAAATGAGTCGATGAAATGACACTCATTCCCTGGTCGAAGGGAAGTACTCTCATATGGGACGCACCAAGGAACATCAATTTTAGTAAGAAAAAAAAAAACTATTAGTAAAATAGAAGCAGGGAAAGCAGCAGAAGGCAAAGCAAAAAAGAAAATGAAAAAATACGAGTGCCTAATCAATCAAAATTACCATTTTCTACCATTTACTGTAGAAACGACGGGTCCATAGTGCCAACAAGCGCAAAGTTTCTTCAATGACCTTATAGCAAAATGATAAAATTGAAAACAAATGAGACACGATCCAAATCTTTCTTAATGCAGCGACTGACTAAGTATGGCCATACAACGGGGGAATGCTGCAACGGTCATGGGCGATAACGAGAAGATGGAGGAGGTATTTTATTTATTGCAATTTTCGCTTTGACTTCTTGTACTAATGCTGAACAAACGAAGTATCCTAATCGACGATATCATTTTCGAATTATAGTGGGAACGTTCAATTTGTCGAATCACATATAGTGGGAAAATTCGTCAATCAACTTAATAAAAAACGAGATTGGCCACTCTAGTGAGGACTGACTAATGGCACGCGAAAAAGGGGCTATAATGGCGCGTGCCAATAGCATGCTCCGGCGAGGACGGGCTGATGGCGCTCGCTGGTGAGGACTAGCTAATATCACCCTGAGTGCCAATAGCGTACTACGCTAGGAAAATGGCTAACGGCACGCGCGTGCCAATAGCATCAGCCTTTCTTTTTTACGAACAAATTGTGTCAGCTATGTCCGCAAAATTATTACGAAAACATCATTTGGATTGGCACTTCTTTATTCCGTGCGTAATAGGGGTAGTAGGACATAGGCATTTGCCAAACTCATGACAGTTCAAGCGTATACTCCGGATTCAATCCAATGACCGTGTTTCATCTCTTCTTCATTAGTTTGCTTACTAGGATTTGAAATTACATGCGATATTCTGATTTTTATGAAATTCCTTCATGAAAGTCACCTGTTGTTGAGTGTTGAAGGCCATATAGAGAAACGATACTTCTGCTTTTACGACCTAATTATGCAAACAAAGGATATGAAAATTAATTAGACGTGTATATAAGCGGTTGTTTAGTATAATCGCTCATACACACGTACTAATTCAGAACGATGCTTTGGTGCATTAGCTGGAGGTGTGTTAGTTTAACCGTCCACGTTTTTAGGTGTGTTGATTTAAACGACTGATTCGGTCCTAAGCAACTTATACACGATAAACGCACCGACAGCGAATGCATTAAAAGCATTTAAATTAGTCAAAACGTTTATTGTCACACATGGAGAAGTTCCGTCTAAAAAGTTTCTTTCGTCTCTTTAACGCTACCAACAACAAGTAATATTGTTCATGCAACATCGTTCCGGCCTTAACGGTCACCGTCGACTCCTAATCTTTGATCAGTGATCACTGTAACGATCTACTGTTCCCCATTACTATGAATACAGATGTATGAGGCAGTAATGACTCGTAGTGTTGACGTTTTGGGCAAAACCACCGAAGTAAACACATGAATGGTAAACTAGCACTCATACTTTAAACATAAAAGATTGACTCATTGAAGAAAAAACTAAAAAACTGCTCTTGTATCGAGTTTTATGTATATAAATTACCGGTCCCCAAGCGTCCCAAGCCAGTTTTATGTACGTAATCAGCGAATAAACATCGTGTTACTCAACCAACTCTTTGCTTTTTTGGCATAATTATTTTTGTGTTTTTTTCAAAGTAAGTAGAGAAAAAATCATTGAACCGAAATTATGACCGGTGCATAGTGACTCAAAAAAGTGTATCACGTGAGCGTGGGTACAAATAAAAAGTGTTTCTCAAAAATATGTTCACAAAAAAGTACATTGGTAGCATTACCTACAAGTACTAAATGAGAGTAATTTTATATGTGGAAAGATTTTGATTAAAATCTGTTCCATTTGAAGGACAAATGTTGGATGATTATATAACTCGTTTGTGGGATTAATAAAATAATATTTTCATCGTTTGTTGGGCGATGACTCGTCAAAAATGTACAGATCTTATTACTACTCGTTGCTATGTAACTACCACTACCATAACATAAATTCAACTTACATTTTTTCAGAAATGTTGCATGACTCGGCTAAAGCTGCACTCAAAGGTTCTCTTAATGTATTTCCTTTTATTATATTTCAACATCTGTTGTTTGTGTTTGTTCCGCAATTTTCAGAGGATTCTTTTTAATAAAAACTTTTCAACATTAAAGCCTCAGCTTCGCCGCTAGCAGTTAGTACCGAGTACTTATTTAAGTTTAAAGAGTGTAAGATTCAATTTTGAATCCAGCCCACAGGTGCATTTAGATACGTACTATAGAGTCCCATAGAGTCCTTTTATTGCTCGAACCACCGCACCACTCTCTGATTTCCGGTCCATGGTGTTTAATTTCTTGAAGCATTCGGCATTTGATTTACAAGCAGTTCTTTATCATCTACGCATAGCGATTGAGGTATCAAGATCTGTGGTGATCGATTCACTATCCGAGCAAATAAACGTTTCTTCTCTACATCATTCCTTGACTCCCAGAAGTGCAGCGATGTTTTCCGCATGAAGAGCAATAAAGACACAATATTAATTAATCAACGTACTTCATTTGCTCAGATGCACAAATAAGGTTTTCTAGCGCCGGAGATATTCTTTATTTTGACCACTTTTTGCACATGGACCGACGAACGCACTATTTTTCAATTTTTTTCACATTTTTGCAAATTTACAGAAAAATCCCAACTCAACATGACAATTGACTTTTATTATCTACCTGGATCAGCTCCATGTCGTGCTGTCTTGATGGCTGCAAAAGCCGTTGGAGTTGAATTGAACCTAAAATTGGTCGATTTGATGTCTGGAGAACAGTTGAAACCTGAATTTCTCAAGGTAATGTAATCCGTAATGTTAAAATAATGAAATACATTTTTTGCAACGAACTTTAATTAGAAATCGTAAATTCACTTGCGAATTATTCACTAAAATAGTTACCACCAAATACCGAACTATAATTTGTTTTAGACTCAAAGTAAGAGCTTTAAAAATATATTTGTGAAGAAATGGAGTTAAGGTAAAAAATGGAGAATTGTCCAGCCAAAACCAATGGCATTTGCATACCGGGAACACTTGCCGGGGGAACACTCACGATTCATTGAACTTTTGTAAAAACGGACAACTCACTCTACCCGCGGTCAACTCACGATTCTCATAAATTTATCAATTTTATTAGAAAAATATCTTCAAAATCAATTAAAGTTATGGTAATTAGACAGACAGAAGATGTTTTTATCGGATGAAAGTGAGAATGTTCTAGTTCTAGTTCTATTTTATCGAAAGTAACCGAAAAAACGCTTTCTTACAACTTGTTTTTGCATCAGCTAGCTTCACGTCGAGGATTAATAGTATTAAAGATGAAAACAAAATACTGTCACGCCCCTTACATTTACTTTTTCGGCGCTATAGCCACTTGTGGGCCTTGGCCTGCTCGAGGATTTGATCCAACGTTGCCTGTCGTGCGCCGCGTTGTGGTGTCATCTAATATCACTTTCCCGTCACGCCCAGGGCCTATTTTTAAGAATTTAATTCCAAAAAACTCCACAGAACTCTAACAAAATTCCTAAAATCTTAAATTTGAGAATTTAGGAATTTTTTAAGGATTTTATGGAATTTTTAGGAATTCAATTCCCAAAAATAGGCACTGGTCACGCCTTTATGTTCACTAATAACTTCAACGTCTACATTGAACACTAAAATGACAATCGAGAACGCCAACAGACAGAAGTTCCACATTTCGCCTGATTTCGAAAGCGATAAACTAAAGGCAGCATATACGATACCATTTCGAATATTTAACAGAATTGGGTTCTAGATACAAACGCGTAGATGCAAACGCTTTTTGTGTTGCGTCGACTTATATTAAAGTATACAAAATTTTAAGAAGAAATCCAAAATTTGTAAATCGACAAAATATGGTTTCATCATGAAATTTTGTAAGCTATAACGCATGCCGAAGTCGCACTAAACGTAATTAATTTGTTCTTGTCCGGTTGTCTCTCTTTAACGAGTGCGGATAGAAAAATGTTGACTGCATGCTAACTTTTATGAAACATGTGAGACCAACATTCTTTGAAAATTCGAAAAAGCTCTCAGTTATTTTGATTTCAGTAGAGGATTTCTTTAAAATAAACTGAAAAAAGGCTAGGGATTCAAATGAGATGCTTTTAGCGTCAGTCCAACTAACTGAATCATACTTCCATCCTGCGTCCAAAATCTCCCCATAATGAATGAAGATTGTATGGCAGTTATCAACAAATCCAATAAAATGTTTTGTCTTTTAGATCAATCCTCAGCATACAATTCCTACTTTGGTTGATGGTGACTTAAGTTTATGGGAATCCCGTGCAATTATTGCATATTTGGTAGAAAAATATGGAAAAACCGATTCCCTCTATCCGAAAGATGCAGCGAAGCGTGCTCTCGTTAATCAACGCATGTACTTCGATATGGGAACATTGTACGATCGTTTCGCTACTTACTATTATCCTCAAATTTTCGCCAAAGCTCCAGCTAATCCGGAAAATTTCAAAAAAATGGAAGAAGCAGTTGGCTTTCTCAACACATTCTTGGAGGGTCAAACCTATGCAGCTGGCGATTCTCTGACATTGGCTGATATTACCCTTGTGGCAACCATTTCATCGTACGATCTTGCTGGTTTCGATTTGAGCAAATATCCGAATGTCGCAAAATGGTATTCCAACTGCAAGGCTACCGTCCCCGGATACGATATTAATGAAGCTGGACTTGCTGAGTTCAAAAAGTTCTTTTCGCATTAATTTGAACAAAAATTGTATTTGATTGAAATATCCAATAAATGCAAAAGTAATTGATGTGAGGAAATTCAAACGATTAAAGTTAGGAGAACGTCCGTCCCCTCGTGAAAAAAGTTTCGAAATCGAGACCGAAAAATTATCCGAAATTTATTCCAGATTGTTGATTGTGACATAAATTTCGTAGCAAAATGCTGTTTTTTTTTTTGGTCTGACGTCAGGCAAACATTTTACATTTTTTTAGACCGGGTGAGTGTCCGAATTCCAAAAAAATCTGTTCTTTGTTCTCAGACGTTAGGTTTTCGAATTTCTTGAGACCGCCTGAGTGAGACGAACATTTTTCAATGTAGCACATGCACACAGGATGTGTACTTATACATAAATCGAGCGTGTATTAGGGGCGGAAGTGATGATGAAGTATCTTACGTCCCTCCAATACACTCTCGCCGTATACAAAAAAAACATATGCAAGTGACCCGTAGGCATCAGAATATATGTGACGAAGAGAACAGATGTTTTAGATTTATCAGTTTGAAAAGACCTAATATTTATCTTGAAACACAGATCCTAGAATCTGTTGTTTCTTTTCCCGTTCATCATTTAAATCGTTAGGTGAGCTGTTGCTTCCAAGAAACTGTCTAGAGAGGCAGGTCCAAGTTTGATAGCTTCAGATGGTCTCACAACGAAATCCCTAAGAATCCTGCGTCTAGTTTGGTGGAGGAATTTGAGGCAATCACATATCACGTGCATGGCCGTTTCCTCTTCTAATCCGCAGAAACACCTTGGGGTTTCTGACAGCCGTAGCTTATTCAGGTGTCTGTTTAGCCCACAGTGTCCAGTGGTCGCCCGTATTACCGTTCTAATACGACCTCGGTACATTTTCAGCAGATCATTGGCCCATTTCGCGTCGGGCTTCGAGAAGAAGCGCTTTGTATGAGCGCCTCCTTCATATGCTTTCCAGCGTTCCGAATACTCTCGCCATACCCAGTCTTTTAATGCATCCTCGCATAGTGCCTGGGGTATTGACAGACGTGTTGAGATAATCCTTTCCCTCTTTAACTAGCCTAGAGGTTGAAGTGGGCGATCTGAGCGCCTTAATCATCTTTTTCTGTCCGAACAGATAAAGATCTCCCTTCCTTGCGTCCCCATCGGCAGTGATTCTCGAGCTCCCATGAGTGCTGCGTAGACCTCTGCCTGTAGGATGCTGGAAGTTTTACCCAAATGGAACCAACTGCCCTGTGCAGTGTTCGAAGTGTTAAATCCATCCCCTGCCCTTTCCACGGCCCTAGATCGTCCGTGAATAACATTGTCTTGGCAGACAAGCTGGCCACCATGTAGCCATTCTTGCCTATTCGGAAATATTGTTTTAGACCGCATAGTAAAGTCAGTTACTGGCGTCATTTTGTACCGTGGCATGTTAAAAGTTGGGTCCGAAATAACGTCTGCCATGCTACATACGGAAGTAAGTGGTCCACAAGCCTGCGTAAGGGGTCCACATACTACTGATCCATAACTCATCAAAGGTCGGATGACAGTCTCGTATAACCACAGAATGGCCTTAGATGATAGACCCTAGTTCCTTCCGGAGGGGTTCTTGCAGATCAAAAACGTCGTCAATGCCTTCTGTGCTTTGTCTTCAGTATGAACAATCCAATTAAGTTTGCTGTCCAGTGTGACTCCATGGTAACCCTTGGAGCGAGTTCTTGGTCCACATCGAAGAGCCTGATCTTCCCCACCAGGTCTGATCCTATGCTTATTCTGCTGAATAGCACAATCTCTGTCTTAGTAGGATTGACACTTAGGCCTTCTCCTTGAACCATTACTCCACTATTCTCAGCGCAACTCTCATGAGATCCCCTAGCGTGCTTTCAAACTTCCCTCTCACTAAGACAGTCAGATCGTCTGAGATCTTCACAATTTTTCAACTTTACTAGCATTTTTCAGCATGTAAATAAAAACAAGAATCACTTTTCACTTCGGTCACCATGAAGTCATTGCTACTTTGCATCAAATCACAATCTTAACGTGTCGAAAGTTTGACGTCATAACTTTTCGTAATTCCGAAGTCATTAGCAGTTGAAACTTTTGTTTTTCCCTTAGGAGTCAACTCGCAATTGTGCAAATGTTTTTTTTACTCGTTGTCCCACCGAAAACTTGTCATACCATGCAAATGTACACCACCGGAAGTTATTCATTACATTAGGGCCCCAACGGGAACTTCTCATTACATGTATTATCTCCATGTGATGACTCGTTTTCGGATGGGACACTGATTAAGACAGCATACAGTGGGGGTTGCTTAGTAAGTCATCCATTGTGGATCATTTCGTGATATTCGAAAACTTATTCGTGTATTTTTAAGCAACTTGCTTTGAAAACTGTTTTTTGACTCGTACAGTTATACCTCTCGCCTTTGGCTCGGGATGCAAACTGTATCCTCGTCAAAAAACCGTTTTCAAAGCTTTTTGCTGAAAAACACCCTCATTTCACAAAATTAATCCCTCATGTAATGACTTACTTCCGCACCCCCACTGTAATCTACTAATTCTATTAATCCGTTTTTTTATGTTTGTTCTAGGAGATTACATTCGTGCGTATAGGTTTGAAATGAAGATGATGAGTTTGATGTAACAACCATTGGTAGCTACGATAAATTTAAAGTTTTGAAAAATATTGTTGGCATTTCTGCTAGTAGTGTTCACATACGATATTAAGTTTTTTTGATAACTAATTTCTTTTGTCTGTGAGCAATAATGAAATTTTAAGGGAATATTATGTTTATTCGAGGTAGAATATTTGAAGTGTAAGTATGATTCATAAACATAAATTCTCAATGAGTAGCTTTTCCCGCAGCTTCCTGATATGAAGCATGTAAATATTATGACATTGTATTTGACTTTTTCCCGCATATTTTGAAGAAAAATTAAGAAAACGTACTAAGCCTCTGCTACAATGGCCAAAACATTTTGTGAATCATATGTTTTTTCCTACCATAGAGACCATAATAAAGTGTTTCGTCGTTTCATGTAATTTTATTGAATTGTTGAAACTTTAAATAGGTTAGGTTCTAAGTTTGTTTTATTTCAAAATTGGAAGCTAAAACGTTCAGTCCGCCGTCGCATTAAGCTGTGTAATTTGAAAACTTGTACACCTGACAATTTAGAACAAACGAAAATTTAAAAATTCCTTCAACGTTTTGCCAAAGAAATACAAATGGAAAAACAACTTAAAGAAGAAGCAACAACAAGTAAACAATGCCATCAACGACTTAGCGAAATTCAAGTGAAAGAGAATGTGCAGAAACAGCTGGATGAACTTCTTGTCATCCAAAGTATTTTCGAAGAATCAACCATCACAATTGACTCAGAGAACCGATGCGGCCAATTTGTGGCCTATCCCAACATAACAGAGTCACCATTTTACGTTACATTTAGTAAAAGTGAAAAGAGAAAAATACCAGAAAATAATGAAGTGACAACGGATGCAACGAACGAGTTGCAGAGAATGGAAATCAAATTTTTGCCACGCATCGAATTCACTTTCGTATTAGATGATTTCTATCCCAGTGAAGATCCACCGGCATTCCTCATTTCTTGTCAGTGGCTATCGTCGTTGCAGCTGAGCAGAATTTGCGAGCATTTGGATATGTTGTACAATGAATGCAGGTCGGAGATCTTGTACTCATGGTTCACATTTTTGCGGGACGATGTCCTAACATTTTTGGATTCCGAAAAGGAACTTAATGTCAACTGGTTGCTGCATAACTCTGGAAGTCCATCAGAGAGTTTGATCGTTCAGGACAAGAACTATGCTCCAAGCAAATCTCGCGGAGAAGATAAATTTGATAATCGCGTTGTGTTAAACGAATCGTCGGCAAATATATTGCGCTTTCTAAGAGGTATGTAAACTGTAAAATTTACCAAATCGCAATTTTTAGTTTTTTCCACTGCAGAATTTGATGGATTGAGGCGTGAGGAGTTATTTGCCAGCGAATGGTTTTGCTGTAACATATGCTTTACCCGAAAGCGGGGCAGTGATTGTGTAATGTTCAAATGCAGCCACACGAATTGTACCGAATGTGTGAAGGAGTATCTGAAAATGCAAATCATCGAGGGAACTGTTACCGCTCTGAAATGTCCGCAACACAAATGCAGTGCTACTGTAACACCGGGAATGGTTAAGAAAATTGTGGGAGATGAATTGTTTGGTCGCTACGATGAGTTGTTGTTGGCTTCAGCATTAAATACTATGAACGACATTGTAAGTTGAATTGTTTAGGCTCGCTTACAAAATCCGGACGTCGAGTATCCGAATATAATTTCTTCTGTTTACCAACAAAAATCATTGGTTATTTGCGTTACCGTGTTGACTGCAAGTCAACATTAGTGATATATAGATCGCAACAGTGGACGATAGGGTTCGGCCCTTAGTCAAAAATTACATTAAAGAATCCTAATTCTTCCTTTTGGAAACTATACGGCAAACGCTGTACCAGGGACGGTAACATGCTAAATTATCGTATGCTACCGTTGGGACCCTTTAGACTGTAACTTTAATAGTTGTGCGTCAACTCCTTGCACAAAGATGGAGCGAACAACGTAAGAAAATAAACCAGCGCATAGCGTTTCCATTTGACTCAAATATGCTCCATACCATGTCACAGCCCAGACCCCCTTTTTTCAGCTCTGTTCGTTCGGATTTTGTAAGAACACCAAGTCATTCTTGAAACTAAATACACTTTCATAGGTCTATTGCCCGAGAAAATCGTGTTCAAGTCCAGTGGTTCCCGAAACTGACAATTTGGCTGTGTGTCCTGCGTGCAATTTCGCTTTCTGTAAGTTTTGCAATTACACTTACCACGGTGTATCACCTTGTCGCTTGTTCAAAAATGGCATCGAAAGGAAGGAACTGTTGAACCAGTACTACACTGCTTCGCCAAGTGAAAAAGAAGAAATGGAAAAGCGATATGGAAAGGACAAATTAAAGCGAGAACTGGAGGGAATGTTGTCGGAGAAATGGATTGAAAATTGTAGCAAATCATGTCCGAAGTGTAACACGAAAATAGAGAAAATCGATGGATGCAACAAAATGTTTTGCAATCGCTGTCAGTCGAGCTTCTGTTGGATTTGTTTGGAAATGTTGAGTGCGGTCGATCCATACTCTCATTTTAGAAGGGTCACATCGAAATGTTTCAATAAATTATTTGCTGGCACCATGGTAGATGATAACTTAAATTATGGTGAAGATGATAACGATGGTGAGGATGAAGAATATGATGAATACTTTCTACCACCCTGGTAAATAAATCGATTCGTTAACCGTGTTTATGTATTTCATTTGAATAGTTTCTCGAATACGTCCAATAATCTGATACCGACAGCCATTTAGCGACGCGACGTACGCACATCAGAAAGTCGTATAGAATGAAGGATCCTTAAGGAAGACAAAGCCTGCAAAGTATGTATGTATGTATGTATTTATTATAATAATCACAGAAGGTTTAACACCTTATCATAACCTGTGTTGAACGATAACAATTACGAATATTACAACAAAAAAGATGACTTAATTCTAAACTTAACCTACTAGTAACAAAATAAAACTAAGAGTTTATAAGAAAACAAAACAAATTGAAAGAGAGAGAGAGAGAGAAATATTAGACAAAATTTAAACAAAATTTAACTACTAAAACTTCACAACCTTGAAAAATGCATCAAACAGTTCTTAGTGAATAAAGGGGATGACACATTTCTCTTAACCTCCATTGGTAGAGAATTCCAAACCGTGGTGGCATGAACGAAGAATGAATTTGCAAAAATATTTCTTACAGCGCGAGGAGCAATCAAAGATGGATTCCGACTTGATCGAGAAAATCGTAGAAAATCAAACAAGTAGGCCGGCCTTTTCTCAACTAGAATGCTCTTCATAAAAACGCACCACCTAAATTTCCTGAAATTACGAAACGTACAACCCAGAATAGATTTTTCCTGTGTCGCCACATTTTCCCTTCTCTTTATTTTATACGCAAATCGAACACATGCATTGAACGCAACCTGCAAAGATTCCAGAGAATCAGCATCCATATCCGTCAAAACCGAATCGCAATAAACGAAGTGTGGCAACAATAACGTTTTTACCAACATTATTCTTTTAGACGCCGGCAAAAAACTCCCACAGTTCCAAAGGCTCCATAGACAGCCATATACAACCCGCTTAACTTGACTAACGTGATCGTTCCACGTCATCAAGTTATTAATCCACAATCCAAGTTTCTTTGCCTTAGACACGTACTCCACCACCTCATCACCAACAAGAACGGGATTATCCAACAATACAGGATCATTCACACTGATCTCATAGTTGGACACAACAATGATTTTCGATTTCTCAGCATTAATCAATAGCTTGTTTACATCTACCCAATGCTTGACCCTCTTCAAGTCCGAATTCATAAGAGCGACACCACTTCCAAAATCAAACCAATCGTGATGCAAATACAATTTGACATCATCCGCGAAAAGATGGCATTTACAGTGTTGCAGGACTGCAGGGAGATCATTCACAAATAACGAAAACAAAAGCGGACCAAGGACCGAACCCTGAGGAACACCTGATACCGTTGTTCGAAATGAGGACAGGAAATCATCAATAAGCACGGCTTGACTTCTGCCAGACAAATACGATTCAATTAGCTTAATTGCACACCCTTCAAAAAAAATTTAAACTTTAGTTTCGACAAAAGCAAATTATGATCAACTAGATCGAAGGCACTAGAAAAGTCAAGTAGAAGCAAAAGGGAAACCATATTTTTATCAACAATTCTAGAGTGTAAATTTTCCCTTATATCGTGGGTAACCTTCAACAACGCCGTAGCGGTACTATGGTTCTTCCTATACCCCGACTGAAATTCATACAAAAGTTTGTTCCCATCCAGAAAATCCGTCATTTGCCACTTCATAAGTTTCTCCAAAGCCTTAGACAGAGCTGGTAAAACATGGACACCCCTAAAATCTTTTAACTCATACTTTGAAGACTTCTTGTGTACGGGAATCACTTTTGACTTCTTGAATGCACTAGGATACTCAGATGACATCAAAACATAATTAAAAAAGTGACAAATGTAAGGCAAAGTCACGGGTAAAGTTTTTTTAATAAAAGCAATTGGTAAATCATCAAAGCCGGTGGCTCTGGAAGTCACCTGAATAATAGCCTTCCATGTTTCTTCGTAGTTAACTTTATGAAACGAAAAAGAATTTGAATTTGGAGGTGCTCGCCTTATAGACGAATTTACAGACCGGCAATCCAATGACAAATCATTCAAAGGAGAAGCAGAAACACCAACAGTTCTCCCACACAAATGATGATTAAAGTCATCGGACGTAAACGGCGGACTAATGACAGATTTATTCCTACCCATGCCCAAACTTCTCAATTTATTCCACGTCGATTTAGAATCGTTACAGTTCCGAAACTGAAAGTCATAATAATCCCTCTTCGCCTTTTCAATCAGGGCATTAGCCCTATTACGTAACTTCCGATACTCCCCGTGTGCATCATCTGTTCGAACTAACCTCCAATACCTATAGGCAACATCCCTTCGCATTAAAGAATGATCAATCTCCTGCGTAAACCATGGAGTTCTAGAATTCTGACGATCACGACAAGGTTTCAGAGGAGCATGCTTGTTCAACAACTCTTTCAATTTCCCTTCAAGACAAGAACAAATATCATCAACGTTCACCATATTGAACACTTCATCCCACGACAAGGTTTCCGCGTCCCTCAACAATTCTTCCTCATTGATCCCGT
>CM055403.1:78421746-78494986 GCA_029228625.1 Pseudolycoriella hygida | reverse complement strand
TATGTATGTATGTATGTATTTATTATAATAATCACAGAAGGTTTAACACCTTATCATAACCTGTGTTGAACGATAACAATTACGAATATTACAACAAAAAAGATGACTTAATTCTAAACTTAACCTACTAGTAACAAAATAAAACTAAGAGTTTATAAGAAAACAAAACAAATTGAAAGAGAGAGAGAGAGAGAGAAATATTAGACAAAATTTAAACAAAATTTAACTACTAAAACTTCACAACCTTGAAAAATGCATCAAACAGTTCTTAGTGAATAAAGGGGATGACACATTTCTCTTAACCTCCATTGGTAGAGAATTCCAAACCGTGGTGGCATGAACGAAGAATGAATTTGCAAAAATATTTCTTACAGCGCGAGGAGCAATCAAAGATGGATTCCGACTTGATCGAGAAAATCGTAGTAAATCAAACAAGTAGGCCGGCATTTTCTCAACTAGAATGCTCTTCATAAAAACGCACCACCTAAATTTCCTGAAATTACGAAACGTACAACCCAGAATAGATTTTTCCTGTGTCGCCACATTTTCCCTTCTCTTTATTTTATACGCAAATCGAACACATGCATTGAACGCAACCTACAAAGATTCCAGAGAATCAGCATCCATATCCGTCAACACCGAATCGCAATAAACGAAGTGTGGCAACAATAACGTTTTTACCAACATTATTCTTTTAGACGCCGGCAAAAAACTCCCACAGTTCCAAAGGCTCCATAGACAGCCATATACAACCCGCTTAACTTGACTAACGTGATCGTTCCACGTCATCAAGTTATTAATCCACAATCCAAGTATCTTTGCCTTAGACACGTACTCCACCACCTCATCACCAACAAGAACGGGATTATCCAACAATACAGGATCATTCACACTGATCTCATAGTTGGACACAACAATGATTTTCGATTTCTCAGCATTAATCAGTAGCTTGTACCCAATGCTTGACCCTCTTCAAGTCCGAATTCATAAGAGCGACACCACTTCCAAAATCAAACCAATCGTGATGCAAATACAATTTGACATCATCCGCGAAAAGATAGCATTTACAGTGTTGCAGGACTGCAGGGAGATCATTCACAAATAACGAAAACAAAAGCGGACCAAGGACCGAACCCTGAGGAACACCTGATACCGTTGTTCGAAATGAGGACAGGAAATCATCAATAAGCACGGCTTGACTTCTGCCAGACAAATACGATTCAATTAGCTTAATTGCACATCCTTCAAAAAAAATTTAAACTTTAGTTTCGACAAAAGCAAATTATGATCAACTAGATCGAAGGCACTAGAAAAGTCAAATAGAAGCAAAAGGGAAACCATATTTTTATCAACAATTCTAGAGTGTAAATTTTCCCTTATATCGTGGGTAACCTTCAACAACGCCGTAGCGGTACTATGGTTCTTCCTATACCCCGACTGAAATTCATACAAAAGTTTGTTCCCATCCAGAAAATCCGTCATTTGCCACTTCATAAGTTTCTCCAAAGCCTTAGACAGAGCTGGTAAAACATGGACACCCCTAAAATCTTTTAACTCATACTTTGAAGACTTCTTGTGTACGGGAATCACTTTTGACTTCTTGAATGCACTAGGATACTCAAATGACATCAAAACATAATTAAAAAAGTGACAAATGTAAGGCAAAGTCACGGGTAAAGTTTTTTTAATAAAAGCAATTGGTAAATCATCAAAGCCGGTGGCTCTGGAAGTCACCTGAATAATAGCCTTCCATGTTTCTTCGTAGTTAACTTTATGAAACGAAAAAGAATTTGAATTTGGAGGTGCTCGCCTTATAGACGAATTTACAGACCGGCAATCCAATGACAAATCATTCAAAGGAGAAGCAGAAACACCACCAGTTCTCCCACACAAATGATGATTAAAGTCATCGGACGTAAACGGCGGACTAATGACAGATTTATTCCTACCCATGCCCAAACTTCTCAATTTATTCCACGTCGATTTAGAATCGTTACAGTTCCGAAACTGAAAGTCATAATAATCCCTCTTCGCCTTTTCAATCAGGGCATTAGCCCTATTACGTAACTTCCGATACTCCCCGTGTGCATCATCTGTTCGAACTAACCTCCAATACCTATAGGCAACATCCCTTTTGCATTAAAGAATGATCAATCTCCTGCGTAAACCATGGAGTTCTAGAATTCTGACGATCACGACAAGGTTTCAGAGGAGCATGCTTGTTCAACAACTCTTTCAATTTCCCTTCAAGACAAGAACAAATATCATCAACGTTCACCATATTGAACACTTCATCCCACGACAAGGTTTCCGCATCCCTCAACAATTCTTCCTCATTGATCCCGTCGTGGTTTTGTTTTTAGGTCTCAATCCTTTATTAAAATTCAACATACAAATTCCCTCAAGCTGTTCAACAATTCTAAAAAACAAAATTCCATTTTCTTTTAAATAATATTTTCTGTATTTCAATGAATATTTCGGCACAACTGAGTTAGCAATTATAGTACACAATTTATTGGACAAACCGAAGAGAATAGCTTCACTGGATACTTTTAAAAGAAAAATTACAACATCAAATTAAAACACCGAAAATTTTGTGGTCAGGCTTTTTCGTTTTTTCTTTTCGTTGAAGTTTTAAATTATCAATTCTCAGTTCTTTCCGTGCTCTTAGTGTGAATTTGTAGTAAAGCCGTGCGCCGGTCAGCTTGTAGTGAATCGGCGCAACCGTCGCGTCGGCGTTGGGTTTTAACGACAACCTAAACCCATACAATGTATGGCATACATTCTTCAGAAAAATTTTAAATAATAAATCAAAGCATCAATTTTTTTATTGAATTAATCGGCTTGAAGCAAAGAACGAAGTTATATCGTTTGCGCCGACATTTTTCGATGTTTTCATAAAAAAAAGTTAAAAAATTATCGGCGCAAACGATATAACTTTGTACTTTGATTCAAGCCGATTCAATTAAATCACAAAAATTGATGCTTTGATTTAATATCTAAACTTTTTCTGAAGAAGGTATGGGTCTAGGTTGTCATTAAAACCCAACGCCGATGGTTGCGCCGATCCACTACAAACTCACCGACGCACGGCTCTAATTTGTAGGAAAAAGGCAGTGAAGCATCGAGTGACACAAAATTCAACCAATCACATTTTCCAACCTTGAACCACTAGCAGTCAAGACATATTTCTGGAATTCTAACTCCCGAAAATTCCTAAAAATTCCCGAAAATAAACTTCAGGAATTTTCTGTTCTTACGATTCCTGAAAAAAGGTTAGCAGCAGTGGCTTGAATGAATCACTCCGGGTTTTCAAAACTTCTTTTCATTTAACTCGACCATTAAGTGAGGTTGTCTTGATGAAGAAATACGACGCATAGCAGGGAAACATGCTATCTTTGTGTTCATAATAATCTCGTACTGTTGACACATTTTTGACATAAGTTCTGAGGTCTAAAATTACTTTATCTTGCTGGCCGCGGAATGAGAGATGGAATTACTAAGATAGAGTTTTAGTCGGTAAGCTTTAAGATGAATGGAAGCAAGAAAGTATAAAGGGCACGACGGTGTCACTTACTATAAAAATTTACATCGAATTTACACAATTTTTTGGAGTTTTTCAATTTCGTCTACATTTTATAGATGCCGTTTTTTAATTTTCACTTTGTTAGGATTCGGTAACATCGACAAATTTGCGTTGCACAGCCGAATCGAGTTACAAATCAATTGTTTCTTCTACGGCAATAATGAATTATCAATGAATAAGTGACATCTCCGTGATAAAGTGTCACAAGACAAGGTTTGTGTGCCATCCAAAATGGCCACTTCAAGTCGAACTAACGATTTGATAATTTAAACAAAAAACAAAATGTTTCCGGAAACCGATTATTACTTTTGAATTGACGTCGAGAAGCCAATGAGTCTACGGAGTATAAGTCGGTGTCATTCACAAACGTGAAATTTTCCTTTAATCCTAAAAAATATTTTCCTAAGTTAAGTCATAAGTCAGAAGAACTTTCTTGCATTTTTTATCGGTTTAAAAACTCTCAAATGCGTCTAGCGGTTTTTAAGTAGATTTCTCTGGTTGCTAATTGATAATTTGCTGTATACACAAGACAAAGTAATAAAAGTAACGTGCTTGTCAAATCTCTCAATCCAACAAAATAAAAAAAATAATTAATTTATATATACAACAAAATAAAAAACAATTTTCTTTTTAAATAACAGGCGACAGGTATCTAATAGTTTTGTTGAAAGTCAGAAAGGAAAAAAATAACATAAAATGCTTCATGGTCGTTACTTCGTAGTGCTATTTTCCTCTATCGTTTCAATCGAATTCTACTCTTTTCGTTTAAATAACGCTTGATGGTAACTTTTCAAATGATGGACCCATCGTATTGCGTCGACGTAAGGTCCCACTTGCTGTAATTGGTATCGAATCCACACATCCCAATCCAGTCAGCAATTCCACTAGGCCCGTTGCAGCTTCGACTGAGTAAACGTGTGGTGATGGATTTGCTGTTTTTGTTGTAGCCAACGATAGAGACGCTTTTGCATAGGTCAGACATGTTCGTCCTTCGTGATCAGTCTGTTTAATATTTGCATGATTCTGAAACGTAGTTTTTTTTTTGAATAAGCTGGCTCAATCTTACGATTGACTTCTCAAATCGCTTACCCAAATTAGCAGCTGTGCTATGGCCAAGTTTCCACCAGCACATGCTAAATGAAGTGGCGATCGCAAGTCCCTTGTACTAACGGTTGCATTGATATGTTCACTAGTTGCGTGTGCAAGTAATAAAATTAAAGCTTTTATGTTGTTTCTAAAATACGGCAGCGAGAAAAAGGGAAAAGTTAATATTGAAAAAGACGTTATGCGGTTAAAAATACGACTTACTCAACCACTGCATTGATAATTTGCTGTTCGATAGGAATCGATAAATTACAAGGTGGCAAAAATTCTTTAGCTTCGTACTTTAAACGAATCCATCGTTCTTTATCCTCTCGCGTTGACGTCGTCGTTGGCTTTGCAATTGGTCCACGTGATGACATTGCTTCCCATACTGAATTCGCTAAACTGTTGCCAATGGCTAACATGACGCTGATGTGACTAGGTCTTTAAGTGAAAAAAGGGAAATGTCATCCTCTTGTTTAATTCGATTAAAAATATAAGCTTACGGCCAATCGTCCAGGCCGAGAGAACGCACTTTGCTGATATGAGAACCTAGATTTCTATGTATTCCGGAGCACTCAATGCACATCAAGACACCAAGATTAAGACTAGTCCATTCAGGACCTGAAAGTTATAAAATTGTAACATGTTGCGACAATGGAAACCAAAAACTGTACCTGGAGCATCACAATCCACACAGAACCCATTTCCCGGTATACGACTTCGAATTGATTGCATGGATGCTAATTCACTGGATGATTGTGGCTTCGTTTTACTCGACTCATTTCCTTGAAGGGACTTAAAGATTTCTTTTTCGATCACAGCCACCCATTCGTCACGCTCTTCGGAACTAGCTGCTTCGAAATGCCACTGCTTATTGTCCAGCGAAACGATGTAAAATTCTAGTGCGTCAGAATCTGCTTATGGATTTGCAACATTTATTGTAGGAAAGTGAAAAGTCACAGCAAAAGTTTCCTACCATCGCATTCGTTGTTCTTAACGCCGCTGCTCTTCATTCGTCGATGTCTCTTTTTAACGTTAGGCGTCTGAGATTCGGTTTTGCCATGATTTGAATCGGATGCTAAGAATGTTTGCGAATTGCTGTTACTCATTACAATGCCTTCATCTCCGCTCGTTTGAGAATTCGATTTTCCTGATAGAAATCAATTTTTACTTAAATCACATAATTTTCCATTCGACTCAACTCAATTACCTGGTTCCCTTAGTGTCTCGAAAGCTGTTAGCAATACTTTTTCCGTAACTTTTTTATCTTTCGCCAGCGAAAGACCACCAATGCCTTCATTTAGACCGTTTGTGTGTTGGTTGTTTGACTTCCAATTGAAGTTGATTGATGACGTCAGCGCACTGTTTGTTATAATTGACTTGGAACCTCGTGGCTTCTGTCTTCCAGGAACTTTGACAGTAACATATTGCAATGACACTTCTTTTCCGTGCACATCGTCCATGTAATCATGCAGTGACGGATGATATGTCAGAACCCCATCATCGCATAAAGTCACATATTTCTTCTTCCAGTCTTTGTTCAAAGATTTACTACTTCTCTTGTGCAGATAGCCTTGCTTAATTGGTATCGCTCTGCCGCTACCCAGTTCCCCATTTTTGAGTTTGTCATCACTTTTCTTCGACGACGGAATGAATAGATTCGATCTACGGCGACTTTTCCGCGATGTTGTTGGAGTAGACAAAGGTGTCGCTGATTCCTTGTCTTTGTTATCTTTAGACGATACGGGTGCGGATTGCATGTTGTCAACTGTGATAATATTCGCTGGCTGTTGGTTCAATAATGAAGGCGAAAATTTCGTTACATTATTGTTGTCATGAGCAAGAGATTGAAGTGCTTGTTGCGATGTTCCATGTGATATTGTTCCCCATTTCTGTAACGGAGACTGTTGAGATTGTTGCTGTTCTGTTGTTATAAAATCGGCGCTAATTCGAATGGGGATGTGATGACTGGATGATGAGATACTGTGATGTCGGTGAGGTAGAGTAAAATTGCCAGAGGGATGCATAGATGTGTGATTAGTGGAATTGTGTTGAGAGTTTCCTGAAAAGCCATTGGTTGGACTTGGGACACTTTGATGATGGAAACTAGCTATACCTAAACGGGTTCCCTGGGGCGTAGTTGGCCGTGAACTTGTTGGTGTAAGACACTGCGATGATGAAACAAGCCGCTGCTGTACTATTTTCTGACAAGCTGCAATTAAAATGGTAATCGCTCGGAATGATGTTCAAAAGAAATTTGTAGCATTCGTCAGAAAAATGATACCTAGATGGCGCCAACGTATCATTTTTCTGGCATTTGTACTCTAAAAAAACAGATTTTTGATTCAACCAGAGTCGAACATTTGGGAAGAACCTCAGGAATTTTACAACCACTTTTTTCGGTAAATTTATAGTTGAAATTTAGTGTTTGCCTAATCAGTTTCGGTGACAAAATGCTGTCATGGCGGGGATTTTGTGCGTCCTTTCATTGCAAAACTTTGCGTACTTCACTCCGCCATGACAGCATTTTTTCACCGAAATTCAGATGACTGTTTCAAACTGATAACAAAAACAACCAAATTTTGCGAACAGTTTATATCAGTTCAAAGAGTGTTTTTACCTCATAAATTTCTTAACTTCCAAGTGTTTGAGTGTTGATTTTTTTAAACAGTTTGAAACAGTTCAGAGGGTGTTTTTGCATCATAACTCCCTTAACTTCCAAGCGCCCCCCCCCCCCACTTTTCATTTCAAAGAACGTCTTTCTTGGCGTAGATAAATCAGTGTGAGAATAAACTCCTACCCTAAAACGATATTCACTAGCTGCGGGGCCTTGGATCTATAGTAAATAAAGTAAATGCTGATATTCCTTTACCCTATTTCGCATCTTTCCGTCAATATAGTGCCGAGAGAAGTTTATGAATTTTCAGAAAATTAGATGCATGAAGTTGGGGAACGAGTTAGCTCAGTGGTAACGTACTGGCTTTCCACCAAGAATATCCGGGTTCAAGCCTGGTGGGAACAAATTCTTTACAGGATTTTTCTTCAATGAATAGCATGACAGTAACGTTCATAGGCACACCCATGGGCTTCATAAAATGGGTAGTTGTGAATTTGGTGCCGCAACGAATCGTACATAGGGGCCATCCATAAATGACGTCCAGTTTTTTCAGTGTTGCCAGCACATTTAAATCGTTAATAACTCGATAAATACGCTTTCTAGTGATTCAAATGTGTATTGTACCCCTCTAAATATCCCCCTAATTCGGGGGTAGAACACACGTTTGACTCGCCAGAATGCACATTTATCGAGTTATTAATGATTTAAGTGTGCTGGCAGCACTGAAAAAACTGGACGTCATTAATGGCCCCATAGAAGAATGACAAATATGACGTCATCCATATTCGATGAATTCTATGTACAAATATCTGAGTCTAACTTTAGAATGAGATATAATTAGCAACAGAAGAACTCCTAATGGAACAATGCAAGCTACCGCTAGGCGTGGTTCGAAATTCACGTTAAGCATGTGGTCCAAAACATGCCTGCCGGTAAAACACATTGACGGGGAGAAACCGGCATTCTAAGCTCTACTAGTTTCCGCACCTAGTACATCATAAATGACACTAGGTTTGTGTGCAATTTACCACTGACACAGTAAATACGTCGGTAACGAAAGGATCTCTAAGAAAAATTCATGTGAGCAAAAAGCTAAAAAAAACTGAGGAACTAGTAAGACGAAATAATGTAGCCTCTGACCCGGACGGGTTGTAGCAGAGGATTATTATCATTTTATACATGCATCAAGTATCTCAAACGGGCTAACCCTAGAAGACCCTTTCGGCGCCACCAAAACAGTTTTAGAGGCTTAAACTTCGGAAAATAGTAATTGGAAAATTACAAAACAATAGACTCTGATTCGCACGATCAAACGATCGCTCTGATCCGTGTGAAAATAAGGGAAAATGTGATTGAATTTTATCGAATTTTATTTACATTGTCATAACACTAAATTGGAATTGAAAGGTAAAAATCGGTTGATGCGATGAAACACGCCCCAATGAACCTAAATGTTCTTCATTTACTGTTATTGCTTCATTAAAGTAAATAATAAAAAAAACTTTAATCTCCGCCCTGTAGCAATTCAAAGAAAAGGGTTTTGTAGACGCATTATAACGCGAAGGAATAAGTTTGTTGTACATTTATATACAACAAAATGCAACGGAACATTTAAAAAGGGTTGATTTCTTTTCCTATGTACTTACTTTATAAGAGTAAAGATAATCTGTTGTCACAAAATAAAACTTTATTTGAAATCTTACCATCTTGAAAAACGCGCTCCACATTCAAACCATACGTTGCACAGGTTTCGTAGTACGAACATCGCTTCAAGTCACTTGCTAACTTTCTGGCTCTTGTATCATCAATAACACGGGGACTTCGATCGCTAATAGCATCTAAAGCGAAATAACAATTTTCTTTCAATATTTACTGTAGGCATTTAGATTTGATTCGTTATGTTATGTTGACCTAAGTGATTGTGACTTTAACTCACCTTGTGTACCAACTAAAATAATTGGAATTTCGGCACTGTTTCTGAAGTGAGACATTTTTGTATAATAATTGTACACGGCACTGAAGCTAGCCTCGTTTTCTAGGCTGAATACGAATATAACAGCGTCCACCCATGCAGAAAACTGTTGAATCAAAAAACAAAGATGAAGAATCTCTACAATGTATGGACAATGAATTATTTTACGATTTCTTAAAACTAAAAAAAGTCGTGACCAGACAAATTGTATTATTAAAGTTACAACACGAATTCCCAATATGACCAATCCCATACTGTGTCCCATGCGACTTGCATATCAAAACTAAGGTTTTTTGAAGGAATTCAATTATTCATGTTGTCTACGAGTAGTTTATAAATTAATATGAACTTTTTGCCGGTAACTCGTAGAAAAATTCATCATTGGCGTAATTGGCAGATGTTTAACGTTGAAAAATAATTCAATTTTCGCATGGAATTGGCCATATTATTACTTTATCAAATTGTCAAATGTTTGAATCGACGCCTACTTCATGCTAAAGAAATCCAAATGTTTTCAATTTTCAAAACAATATCACTTGTGCAAGTTATGAATGTATTCAGAAAAAATATTGCAATTCAAAACACATTCATAAATTTTAAAGAGGTCGGAAATAGATGAAAAGTTAGATGCGTTTTGAAAGCACATCGTAAATATAGCAAAAAACTCATAGATGAAGCCAATTCGGAAGAACTGCATTAAAACGGAGCTATGTTGTGAACTGAACTGTTACACCCATGAAAATATTCTAAATTCAAGATTCAAGAATGGAGCTAAACTTCACTGCGAATTTCTATTCAGTTTCTATTTTACAGTTGTATTCAACTCTTTTGTTATAAAGCTAGAAAACAATCTCATTTGTTCAGAGTGAAGTTGGCGTCGATTCGAAAAGCGAATTATGACATTTAACCAATGAAATATCATCGGAATGGTTCAGATGTTAATGACCCATACGGTGCGGTAGTGAGTTTCCCACTTACAGGACTTATTTACGGAATGATTGCGTTTACCATGACGTGTGTAACCAGTTGAATTTCGACCCGGGAGTAGAGGGTGCATCGATCATGGTCCTAAGATGCCGAATCTACAAAAACAAATTTTGTCCGTCCGTCCATCTGTCTGTAAACGCGATAACTCGAGTAGAACTTCACAGATTTTTAAAAATTTTTTATCTTCCTGAGAGGTAAACGAAAATCTTTTAGGGGATTGTCGGGCCAGGGCCGCTTAAGTGGTCTTAGGTCTTTTGTATATAAATCAAGTAAATCTCTTGCGATTTAAAATTTTTTTTATCGAAAGGTCTAGGAATGCGCACAATTTCTGGAAGAAAATTCTTTGCTTGTAAGTCCTTGGTCTCTGCTAGGGCCAAGGTGTTTTTTGTACATAAATATGGTAAATCTTATCGGATTTTTATTTCCTAAAAAAAAATTGTAAATTGTAATTGTAATTGTAAATGTAATTGTAAATTGTAAAAAAAAAATCGAAAAATTGATTACGGGATTGAGCTTAGGCAAAATCGGTCGTAAAAGTGGAGAAAAACGTGGTTTTTTGAAGGTAAGTAAAACTTTTTGACTTTACATCTCTACGAAATTAGCACGGAACACGCTTGAAGAGCCCAAATCACGCTACGCGAGCCTAGACGATATTTGGTTGTTTTTCGTGAATATTTCTTTACTATGATGAGGTTTTCGTGCGGTCTTGTAGAGAAAAAAATGCAACTCGATAGCGCAGTGGTTAACACGTCTGATTGTTACTATGAGATTGAGTTGCCACGGCGCGGAGTTGGTTCGAAACTCAACCGCAGACGGATTTGTTCCGATTGTTAGATTTGTTAACAAAACAAACTAATTGAATCGGTTCAAGTCATGTGAAGTCGAGTGTAGCTGTAGCGCCATGGTACAGCTTACCGGTGAAAGACATTTTTGGGAAGTGCCGGTATTCTACTCCTACTAGTTTCGCTCTTAGTACATCTCATAGATGGCACTGGGTTTGTTGCACAGCTCACCACTGGCTTAAGGGGTCATTATATAAGGCGCGATGCGAATCGCATCGCGTCAGGTTTGTGTGAAATGTCAACTTGACAAACCAAAAATTTTTTTTGTCAAGTTGAACTTTCATAAAAACCTTAAGCGATGCGATTCGCATCGCGCTCAATATAATGATCCCTTTAGTAAAAACTTTCCGGTAATGAATCAATGTCAAAAAGTAGAACCAAAAAGGAGCGAAACTAGCAAATAATGATCTAGCCTAGAAATAATCTTTTTTGTCCATGCTATGCAAGTATGAGTCCGATACCTCTCCTAAGGGCCATAGTTCGGTCCTAAGGCCTCACCTCGAACAAATTTTTTTTGATATGTTGCGAAGGGAATTTTTGCTGAAAATTTGTTTGAAGAAATTTTTTTGAAAATTGGTTTGAAGAAATTTATAGGCAAATTAGGGTCATTGATAAGGACAACTTCTGGGGAAAGATTTTCTATTACAGAACATTTCAGTTACAATTTAAAGAGGCAATTCAGTATCCTGGCAACATTAGGGAAAATTAGAGTGGATGACTTTTATTTATTATAATTTGTTGTTGAAAAGATTGTTTTATTATGCTCACAGCAGTCTTTTTTTTCGCTTGAATAAATAATTAAAATTCTGTTTGAAAACATTTTCTTGAAATTTTGGGGGTTTCATGGATATTTGGAGAGATTTTTACATCGCTTCTTCGGCCAGGTTTTACAACATAGCACTTTCTGCAATTTCCAATCCAATTTAATGTGGACGTAAATGCATATACTTAAGAGTTAAGTCAATATTTACTTAGATACGATCGAGTTTTTTTGAAACGTCTACTCTGATACGTATTGCGTACGGGTGCCTTACACACGTTTTCTTTAAATTTTAGAAATAATTTGTTGGTACATTTACTTTTCTTTAGCAAAACACAAAAGAAGGAGCGGAGTGCATTGCAGCAAGGGACGGCTCATGCATCTCTAAAACTGTAACAATTAGAAAATTGTTTTCAAGGGTAAGAAATCACTGAAAATTCTCAATTACTGAGAAATTTTGTCGTGGTCACAACAAAGAACGTTTTCGACAAAACGTTTACAGATGAGTCTATTCCTTTGAGCGAATTATGTAATTCATCGGAATAAAATTGAGAGAAAATTTTCAATAAAATTAGAGCCAGGACCATTTTTCGCGTTAAATTGTATCGAATCTTTTAAGAAATGTCATCCATAACAGTTCCAATGCTGAAGATGTTTCTTAAATATTTACAGAAAATTTTACAAACGATCTTCACTACAACACTCCTACTAAACGAATGTGTTTCATTTACGTTTCCCCATTAAAAAATTAATTAAAATAAGATGCCATTCGTCGTAAATGATTGCCGAAAAAGACTCCCTTCTGTAATTTCCATACGCCATAGGGTAGCGACAATTTTAGCGACAGAGGGACTCTTAACAAAACAAATTAACTTCAAAAAGCATGAATGCTTTTAAATGCATTGTTTTAAGTCTAATGTTGAATGAGTAATTTAACAATCATCATCCAGCCTTCGTCATGAATTTAAATTTGAAAATTCAATGAGCAGAGGTGTTTCAAGTTAAATTTTTCTGTTTATGAAACTAATGTCATTCCATTCATCGCCAAATGTTTTTAATTTTTTTTTATTTATTTGTCATGCATTATTGTACACAAAACTATGGGAGATTTGCTAACCAAAAAAAATTTGCACAAGGTTTGTCAAACGTGTGTTGTGTGTTTAACAACTGCCGACTTGTATATTTGTTTTGATGATGTGAATAAAGCATTTAAATGAATATAGAAATTTTGAACATTACTGATTTTTTTAGATTTAATGATCATCCGAAATGATTGATAATTATTCAAATTGCGAATGAACTTTGAAATTTCGTTCGTAATCAAAACTAAAATAGTCAAATTCAAAGTAGAAAAACTCGTTTCAAGTTCAAAACATTTTGCAATTTCGTAGTTTCTTCGCATTTTTTTATATTTTTAAGTTGAAGAATAAAGAATTTCGAAATTGTGTAAACAGTGAATGTTTCTTCATTCAATTTTTAAAACTCATGACAAAAATCAATTGGGTTTTATTTCTCCTGACATCCTCTACATGGGCTTCCCATTTTGCTAAATAAAATAAAATTCAGAAATGTGAATGTTGTATACTTTGAATCTTGTGACACTGGGAAGACGTGTGGAAAAATCTTTTTCGTTTCTTCACTCAAAATAAAATCACCAAAATAATTTATACGACGGACCAATTTCTTTGTAGTACATCAATTACTGGTATAGGAATATATATAGGAATATAGGAATTGGAACAGCAAGTATTTTCGATTTGTCATGCCAAATCAACTAGATTGGTTTAGATTCGATAGGTTGATATCTTATCCGGCGGCATTGCAAAAGATTTTATGATCGCATCGACTGAAGTTATGGATCCAGGATGAATTTAATAAGAAAAATTGTGTGATTCAAACTTATTATGTAATAAACCTTGCCAGCTTTTTAGCGTCGCTTTTCTGTTTCATTGGTTTTGCTCTTAGATTCGTCTAATCGAGATCATTAAGCGTGTTATTAGTTTCGAAATTAGTTACGAAAAAAACGAATGGTTAACCAGCTTGCCCACAAATGTTCCACTTTCCATTCATCACATTCACATGGTGCTAATTCAATTCAATTTTTATTTCCATTTAATTCGGATGTGAAAAGATGTTGATGTGACAATTTTCAGGATACTGTCACCACATTTTAGAAAACTGTTGCGAAGAGTAACATCCTGCCTAAAATGTAGGCCATAAAAAGGAATTGACAATGCTATATTTAGTTATGCACACAATATTACGAATGAAAATTCACAGAGAGGAATGTAATTAGCAACGAAAATCCTTTCATTAATATTTGATTTAAGGTTGTGAGCTAAAGGGTTGAAATCTATAGCCTTGTTGGTAAATTTTCAAGTTTTTAGAACATTTTGCGAAGGGTTACATACCGAAATCCAGTAAAACGTAAAAGTTATTTGATGCACCGGCAGATTTTTACCACAGTTCGTTTTTTATTCAACTTTTAAGGAAAAAACCAAACAACGACAGCAGAGTGGTTGAGAGGATGAATTCAGCGACTCGTTGCTAACTGCTAACTGATTTGAAACCAATTTTCCAGCCAAAGCACCGAATATAAAACATTTCGAAATAGCACACGCTTGCGCCCGCTGTGTCACATAAGCTATTTCATTTTTGTGCTATGCTCTCACAAAAATTTCTATTCATAAAAAGACTCCCCTTGAACTGTTGAAAATGCACTTCTTGTCTGTGATATTCTTTTTTATGTTCTCCGATTTTTCAAACACATGGATGGGGTTCACACATATACGACTTGTTGACGATAAACACTGGCAACGAGGGTGCAATATTGCATGCATACACTCGACAATTTGAATGTGAAAACATATTTAGTAAATGAAGACACCGTATGAAATGTACCCATTTTTGTTCACTACAACTGATATGTGAATTGCAATCATGTGGATTTTGATGAGACCTGCAGAGCAGAAACATATCGATTTTTTTCTGCTTGGGTTGCACGATAAAGTCATGAACTTTTTTGTGCGCGTGCATTGTGTTCTTGAGTGGTTTCAACAATTTATTAATTTTTATTGAATCGTAGGCATTCGAGCGATAAACGTGTCAAGTGGTATGAACATCAAATCAGCAGGTTGCGTCGATAGTCGATGGGCGTTAAAAGATCGTCCATCAATTACATAACACTTTTTTCAGTGCTGCCGTCAATTGAAAATCCGTATATCTCAACAAGTAAGCAAGTAAGCAGCGCTGCTATCGAATCTAGTACAATTATCAAATCTGAACAATCTCGGTTCGCAGCAACTTCCCATCTATTCTATAAAGAAAACTACAACGAAGTTGGCTTCTATGCGAGTAGATGCAATGAGACTCAAAAATGTACTAAATGCTTAACGAATTTGTACTGGATGTATTAATTCTTTCAATTAAGTTTGCCAACCGCATTGATTTATACTATACGTCATACGTATCTCTGTACGTGATTAGCCTATATTTCCTAATAACTATTCAATGAGTCAACAATTTCATTCACTAGGGATTTTTTACTGATATATTACTAACAATTTCATTTTCCGAGTTTAGCGAGGATTGGCGGTCGCTATTAGAGCGCTAATTTGTCTCCGGTAGCGAATTGTGTTAGCGACGCTAACTTTTTTCATTTCTAGCATTAGCGCAGCTAAAAAAAACGGTTAGCGAATACAACCTTGCAAGTAAGCATTTTTCTTGGTCGAATGTATGACATACCTCCCAAATACCCCGCCAATTGGGGAATAAAGCAAACTTTCGGCTTTAATAAATGCTTAATTGTTGAGAAATAACGACTTCAACTTGATGGCATCACTGAAAAAAGCGTTACGTAATTTGTGGACGATCCCTAAAGTGAAATATTTATTTTTTTAATAAAATTCCCCTCATCAATGAAAACAAAGCGATTCTACGTATTTCTATAAAGCTAAGTACACTAGAGTAAATCCTTAGGATTAAAACAACTGATGGCTCCGTATAAGCTGAGAGAACCTCGCTTGCTAGCACACAACTTGCAGCAAGGTCACCGGAGTTAGAGGTTTCCGGTAGTTTCGTAATGTTTATTCATATTTAAAGGCCAATGGCCTTATGGCATATTCAACGATCTTCAGTGTAAGCATTCCTATTTCCATCCACAAAAAAATATGATTCCAACGAAAATGTGTTTGAAGCCCACAGTAGAAATTAAATCTATACAGGAACGGAAAAGTAAAAATCGACAAGTTTCTGATTTATCATACTTTTCCGTTCCTGTACTAGAAAATTAAAATTAAAAAAAGAAAAATTGTAAATTTTCATATAAAGCACACCAGAAGAGCGCATTGATCAAAGATTTAACTTACTAACACTTTTATCAGACTTCCTTAACGATATCCCCCAATCGTTAGTACGAAACTGATTTACTTTTCGTACTACTGGATACTTGAAAGTGAACGAAATATATATAGATTCGAGCAGTCGCGTGCAATAGAGACGTTCTTCTTAAACATATTTGTTAAAACCATGAAAACTCGTAAACTATACGTCACATCATTCCATTCACATGACAGAAACCAAACTCGGAAATTATTTATTGTGAAAGGGGAAAATATTAGAATTACATTGTGAGCGACCCCTTGTCGCCAGTCTAGTAGAATACATTTTCCATTAAAGAAATGAAACAATTGGGTCACGTAAACAAAAAATTGTTATTAGTCACCCATTCAAGTGTCTGTTAACTAATTACCTGCATTTCGGGTAAACCACCCTCATCTCTAATTAATAGTAAATAGCTTTGATTGTCTATGCATATTTCTTTTTTAAAGCGTCCTCCTTCGGGAGATTCTTCTTGCATATACGATCCAGTCAAATACCGATGAACCAGAGCTGATTTGCCGGAATTTAATGAACCAACTATTCCTAAGCGTAGGTCTGGTACGGACCGTGATATTGTCCATTCTTGACTGTTAACGAATGAATCTGAAAGAAAAGAAAAAAAACATGAACATGGAGTGGAAGATGATGATTAACTCGCAGTGAAGCAAATTCAGGTATAACCAACGAAAAATTCGTAGATTCCCTTTTCTCGTTGTTCCCTTATGAGACTAACTTTCTTAGATTCTACATTGGAATGATGTATTTTCAAAACTTCATTTAGAAAGTTTTTTTTTATCAACTTAACACATACGCTGACGAATTTCGAATCTATTCAAACTTGAATTTCACCCAAACTAAAATCAGTAACTTGAGAAGGAGACATAGAAGTTTGAGGCTCTCGTGTTATAAAATATCATATAACGCACGGGCTGTAACTTCAGATCTCGTATCTGGGAGGGTAAAAGAACCTCGAGCTGACGCCCTTGGATCTCGGATACTATTATATCATTTGGGCATACAATTAGCCATCTATATACAAACTGTGAGATATACGTATAATAGGCTAGGTAGACTCTACTATAATTAAAACTACTGCAATTTTCGATTCGGCTATAAATTTTATTATAGTCCGACTATAATATCGTGACGTCAAATCTCAACGAAAATTTAAAAAAGGCACGAATCGAATGGCTAATTATATGCTCAAATAATATAAACTATCGTATTAACGAAGGAGTAAATAGCTTAATTATAGTCTCGGCACGTGAATATTCCTCGAGGCAGATTCACCGGCTATAATCGCGCCATTATATCACTTGGTTAATAATATACTATTTCACATATTTTGTATTTCGTTCGAATGTCCCTTCAGATTAAAATGAAATTTTCTGACAATACAATGTAGAGCACTGTTTTGAATCAATCAAATAACGCACACAACGATTGTCACAGTCTCATTATTTTGCAGACACGTTTGGTGAGAATATGCCGACGTACCGACACATATGGCTAGTTTGAATTTGACTTTTATTTGTAATAAAATGAATTTAAATATTAATAAACTAGAATACTTTAGAAACTTGTTTATTATTCCTACAACAGTCTTTTCATCTGCCAATCATATTTTTCAGACATTGTACGATATCTTAATATAAAAGTACGAATAAAACTTAAAAAAAACTTCAATCGCATTTACTCACTTGAAAACAATAAAAGTTTTTCGGATGAAACATGCGGTGTGGAATGAAATTTCTATTATTCGATTGAATTAGATCTCTTTGGGTTCTTTAAGTTTGTTTTTTTTATTCAACCGCATGAAATTTCGTGATATATTTTTTGCTAACAAATGGAAAATTATTCCTAACGTTCGAAACGATGTGATGCTAGAAAATTCAATTAAATTTAATTTCTTTTTTTCTTTACTATAAAAATTCCATCCAGATTCGGGGCAAAAAGTGAGGAGAGAATTCAACCAGCAAATTCATCGATGTTTTTCTGATTGCGAGGACCACACTTTCGCAATTGGCGTAAACCATTGCATAGAGTGTCAAATGGTGTGGTATGCGTAATATAGTACTCCTTATGTACCTTAGCCTCTATCCACCTACTCCTACATCCTATCCTACCCGTGGTGACACCTGTCATAGTGAGCAACCCACATGAACGATCAGGTAACCAACCCTGGTGTATTAGTGTGGGTCACTTGGCAGAAGGATGAGGGGGGCTGTCTTCGGGTAGTACCTCAACGTCACGTAGAGCGAGGGCCGAAGGCAGTTAGGCGCTATCAAGATGGGATAGTACCTCAGCATGGTGGCGGATTATCTCAACAGCAAGGGACAACGGCAGCATGCAAAGTCCGAGTCAGCAGGACTACCATCACTCACCAACCCGCACCGGCCAGCGTGGTGTTTTAACGGCTAAAACCCCCCGAAGATGAAGAGCACAACCAGGAAAAATCGGCCCTCAGTTCCCAGCCGCTCGTTGATCCCTGACTCCGACAACGGTCAGACCAGACGACGAGCAGAGGGTGCTAAGAATCCCTGGGTTACAATAGGTTGTCACACCGGACTATACATTGCCACGTATAACACTCGAAGTATTGTCGGATTGAGCGAAGTCAGGCGACGTGGTGAAGAATGCTTGAAGTTGAAATCAGGAAGCACTTTGTACTACCGTGGAAGCGATAGCCAAACAGCGATGCATGGTGTAGGACTGCTCATCAGCAAACGTTGGTCGAACCGTATAATCCAAATCAACAGCATCTCCGGCAGAGTCATCTATGTGCGGCTGAAGATAAATGCGATGTACAGTTTGAAAGTCATCCAAGCGTACGCACCGACGACGGATCACGACGACGAAGAAATTGAAAGCTTCTATGAAGATGTCTCCAAAGCGATTGAAGAAAACAGAGCTCAATATCAGTTGCTAGTCGGCGATTTCAATGCCAAATTGGGAAAAAGAGAAGACGTTGCAGAAACTTCGCTTGGAACGTTTGGTTACGATCAGAGGAACGAACGAGGAGATACTTTGCTGAATTTTCTCCAACAACAAGGAATTTTCGCAATGAACTCATTTTTCTCCGGTAAGGTTCAGAGGAAGTGGACTTGGGCCAGTGCAGACGGCCGAACAAAGAACGAGATCGATTACATCATATCGAACCGCAAATCGATTGTCAAGGATGTTACTGTGCTTAACCGTTTCACAACAGGCAGCGATCATCGAATGGTGCGAGCCAAAGTCGTCTTGAACACACGGACAGAGAGAGAAAAGTTGTGTCAAGAAAAAAGTCGTTTTAGACATGGAACGCCTGAAAGAACAAAGCGACGCATTTAAGGAAGCTATGGACAACGAACTGAACGGAACGAATTCACAAACTGCAACGATTGATGAGCTGACAGAAAGAATAGTGACCTCAGTGAGAAGCTCCCTGGAAACCAGATGCCGATCTACATGCACTAAAGAGTCGAAGCTCAGCAAGGAAACGCTAGACCTAATAGCAGAAAGACTGGATTTGGTGAAAGGTGGAAAGCGAGACACTGTTGCATACAGAGACAAAACGAAAGCCATCAACAAGAAAATGAAAACCGATCTGCGACAATACAACGTGAAACTGGCCATGAACGCTATCGAAGCAAATGGGAATATGAAAGTATTACGAGCGAAACGGGCGACCGGGTACAGACAAATTTTTAAATTGCGCGATAAGGCGGGCGTCATACAAACAGATCAGGACAAGGTATTGGACATCGCGCGAGAGTTCTATGAGGACCTTTTTACGTCGGTTCGAGCCAAACTACCGGCAGAAAGAGCAAAAGCGAGACCGGTGATAATGAACGTTGGTTCCGAAGATTTGCCGGCCATAACGATTAACGAAGTACAGGCTTCGTTAGACGAAATGAAGAACAGAAAAGCTCCAGGTGACGACGACATTCCGATCGAAGCAATCAAAGAAGGCGGACCCACACTGCTCAAAATTACAACGGATCTGTTCAACAAGTGTCTCGAACAAGAGAAAATACCAGAATCATGGGAAAACGCAGTCATCACTTTGCTGCACAAGAAAGGAGACATCACGAAACTGGAAAATTACAGGCCCATCAGTTTGATCTCGCACCTCTACAAACTGTTTATGAAGGTGATAACGAAACGGATCACAAAGAAGCTAGACTTCTACCAGCCGATCGAACAAGCAGGGTTTCGTTCCGGATTCAGCACAAATGACCACTTGCAAGTGATGAGAAGTCTAATAGAAAAATGCAACGAATACAAAATCATCACCGCGATATGCTTCATAGACTTCGAAAAAGCGTTCGATTCGGTCGAATTATGGTCGATTTTAGACTCCTTGGACGATTGTCGGATTGACTCGAGATATACCCGGATGATAAAACATATCTACGAGCACGCAACGTCGTGCGTCAAACTGCATAAAACAACCGATAAATTTCGAATTGGAAGAGGAGTCCGTCAAGGAGATACCATTTCACCGAAATTGTTCACGTCAGCTCTGGAAACGGTTTTTAAAAAGCTTGATTGGAGTGAACTGGGAATCAACATAAATGGGAAGTTTCTGAACAACCTTCGATTCGCCGACGACATTGCCCTGACATCAACGACTCTGGAACAGATTGAAGCGCTGCTGTTGCAGCTCAACGAGGAAGCCCAAAAAATCGGTTTGAAGATGAACATGTCGAAAACGAAAGTGATGACAAACATCGATGGTGCTACACCAATCAAGATCGGAGACGAGGAAATTGAAATCGTGAATTCGTACAAGTATCTCGGCCACGTCATGAAGCTCGGTCTCGACAACAAAACGGCTGAAATAAAGAGAAGGATCGGTCTCGGTTGGGCGGCGTTCGGCAAGTTACGGTACATCTTCAAGAGCAACATGAGCAACAGTCTGAAGAGGAAAGTGTTCGATATGTGTGTGCTGCCGGTCCTGACATACGGAGCCGAGACTCTCACGATCACCAAAGCATCAGCGAACAAATTGAGAGTTGCACAGAGGGCAATGGAAAAGGCAATGCTAGGAATCACACTCAGGGACAAAATGACAAATGAGTGGATCCGGCGACAAACAAGAGTCATCGATGTCATGACACGAATAGCGTCGCTCAAGTGGAATTGGGCTGGTCATATTGCCAGAATGACCGACGATCGATGGACGAAAACTATAATGCAATGGCGGCCACCAACGAAACGACCGATGGGACGTCCACCGGAAAGATGGACCAACGATATCAAAAGAACGGCAGGCACGACGTGGCAGCAAGTGGCTATGGACCGAAAAAAGTGGCGATCTATGGGGGAGGCCTACATCCAGCAGTGGATATAAAAAGGCTAAGGAAGAAGAAGAAGAAGATTGCATAGAGGTAAAGATTTTTTCATATATTTTTTAGATCATTTCTTAATATTTAGCTTATTCGACTAATAATTGCGATTTTTTTCGAAAATAAGGATTTTTTTGAGAGTTTTTCTAAAGATTTCGGCCATGGAAATAAAGTTACCTTCCCTGGAACCGAGTGAAAATTTCCCGGCAACCAAAAATCAGCCAACGGTTTCCCGCTGTCGTTAGTAGAATTTCCCGGTGCCGCTGGTAGGATTTTCCGGTGACCGAAGGGTTGATTTTTTTTAGAATTGTGTTCCTTAATTTGCAGTATCGGATTCATTGTAATTAGGAATTTTATTATTTTCCTATGGCATAATTTTCCGGTCGAAATGCAAAAAATCCTTCATCTTTGCTGAAGGATTTTCCGAAAACCATTTTTTTTTTTTCAAAAACTTAGCGGGATCCAAGATACCGCATTATTTCCATGCACGAAAGGTTTTTAAAAGATTTGCTTTTGACAGAATTTTGAAGAGTCTTGCACTCCTCGATTATTAGTTAGTGGTACGGGAAGAAGGCTAAACGTTGTTTGGACAGTTTCTTAGATGTTGGCAATTCGGAGCCCAACATTATTAATAAAAGGGTAGTATTATAATTGATCACCCAAAAATAATTTTTGATCACCGGAAAATACAATTTTGATCACCAATGCAAAATAAAAATCTATTAGGGCCAAAATTAGTTACACCTACGCAGAGCTAGCCGCTTTAAAGATGCATTACTCCTTTTACGAAACGGTCGGACACGCCTCTTGCCCTAAAAAAGAGTGTTTTAAATTTCTGGTGATCTAAATTGAATTTTCTGGTGATCAAAATTGAATTTTCTGGTGATCAGTTAAACATATGCCTTAATAAAAGGTTGATTTTCAAACCTTCCTGTTGATATACGAATAAATAGCACTCAGAACTCAAAAAGACGGATTTGACGAAATGTTCTGAACATGTAACATCAATCAATCATGTCAAATCAACCCAAAAAGAATCGTAAACTATATTAGTGTCAACCCCTCCCTAGCGACTCAAGACACAAACCGTACGACTAACGTTTCGTGAGAATGCAAAGTCATAAATATTATTCGTGAAAGAACCATAATAAACGTCCCATAATAGGATTAAGTGCAGTGTTATAGTTGACAAAATAAAAAAAATATATGAAATGTTTTATGCAAATTGGTACTACCTATTGGTGCTACCTTAACACCCCGAATACCAAAGAATCAAAAGCGTTTTCATTATACAGAAAACAGAAACCTGTAATTTGTAACACAAATTTGTAAAATATAATCTTCTTTAAATTGATATGAAGTCATTTATTATAAGTGCAGCGTACAGTTTCATTAACTTTTAATATCATTTTACTTAGGGGATGGGATGATTATTTTCGTATACAAAATTGATGGTTGTTCGGTATTGTCAAACGGATTAATTCGTTTTTAAATGCGTTTACAAACATTAGCGATCAACAATGACTGATTGTGTGAGATTTTCCTGTTACGTTTTTATGGATTTGAAGTTTTATTGAGGAAAAAACTATCATTGTTACTCACCGTATCGTAGTGGTAACGGCCACATAAAATTACAGTAGCAATGCACAAACTAAGCCATAGTTATTTATGCACCAAATTTTTTTCACCCTGTGTAGCATTGGGATACTTTTATTGTTACAAAAAAGACTCATTTTGAGTGGCAGTAAGGCCAAATATTTGGTGAAATAGACTTTTTGAAAAGTCAATTACATCAGTAAAGGTATCTTAATCAATTACCTCAATAAATCCCGTGGTATTATTAAATTTGTATGTTTCGTTACTCCATGAAATTACATTCAAGTTAATTAATATTCGGAAATAAATGAAGCATTGAGAATCGTTACGAAATTGAAGTATTGATATATCGACCATATTTAATGATCATCATTTCAACTGCAGCATGATACTTAACAAGGAAATGTACCATTATTATTACATTGTTGTTGTTTGTTGCTTCACTTGCGATAAAAATAATTAACAATAGAATGAAAGTATTATGAAAGAAATATGTTTCGTTTCATTAACTTTATTTATTAACTTGCAGCTTCCTCTTATATTTATTTTACACTGCAGATTTACCAGCCGTTTAATTGTTACTTTTAGGTCAAGAGCGATAGGATGCACGAGAAGAATCCTTAACTTTGTAAACTGATCGTTAGGTGTCATTCATTTATAACATCCACACGGAGGAGCAGGGGGTTTTAAAAATTAGGTATACACAAGGCAAGGTGACATGGGGTGTAAAGAAATCATGCGCTCAATTTTATTTTTCACAGTTTTCATCATATCCATCACCATTTCAATGGAAACATATCCATTGTCATTATATATTGACCAAAATTGGGTCTATTTCCATTCCACTGTCAAAAAGACGTTTTAAACATCAAAGTTATAAGGCACTAGCATGGTTGTACTAGCGTCGCTAGTCATTAGCGTCACTACTAGCGTTGCTACTAGCTATAGCGTTGCTATAATTGAGAATTGCTCCCTAATAGCGACTAGCGCTCGCTAACTCCAACTAGCGAAAAACTTCGCTAATCGCTAGTTTTTCCCTAACATGATAGTGTATTTAGTTAACATACGCGTAACAAATGTAGATTACATTTCTCGTGTAAATTCAGAATTAATTGGGTAACGTTATAATTTTATCATAAAAGTTCAAAATATTACTTTCTCATTTAGTTTTCAATTTTTGTTACTATTCGTAACGTTACAGCCTTGTTATCGTTGCGTCACATTAGCGCCAAGAAAAATTATGTACTGATAAAGCGTACATGAAAGTAATGGAAGATTGCCGAATCGAAAATAAAAAACCCAAAATACACTGCACCTCACCGCACCTCAGTGCACCTCACTACACCTTGAAGCACCTTACTACACCTTGGTGCACCTTACTACACCTTGGTGCACCTTACTACACCTTGGTGCATCTCACTACACCTTGGTGCACCTTACTGCACCTTGGTGCACCTCATTGCACCTTACTGCACCTCACTGCACCTCACTACACCTTGGTGCACCTCACTACACCTTGGTGCACCTCACTACACCTCACTACACCTTGGTGCACCTCACTGTACCTTGGTGCACCTCACTGCACCTTGGTGCACCTGACTACACCTTGGTGCACCTCACTACACCTTGGTGCACCTCACTGCACCTTGGTGCACCTCACTGCACCTTGGTGCACTTCACTGCACCTTGGTGCACCTCACTGCACCTTGGTGCACCTCACTTCACCTTGATGCACCTCACTGCACCTTGGTGCACCTCACTGCACCTTGGTGCACCTCACTGCACCTTGGTGCACCTCACTGCACCTTGGTGTACCTCACTGCACCTTGGTGTACCTCACTGCACCTTGGTGCACCTCACTGCACCTTGGTGCACCTTGGTGCACCTCACTGCACCTTGGTGCACCTCACTGCACCTTGGTGCACCTCACTGCACCTTGGTGCACCTCACTGCACCTTGGTGTACCTCAAGGCAAGGCCGATGGCCAAATAATTAAGTTTTGAAGTGTTGTAGAGGACGTAGGGCAAAACACTTTTGCCCATTGAAGTGTGATACCCAGGCCTCCAGATCGACGCTATCGTCAGCCGAGGACCAAAAAATTAATTTTCGAATTGTTATACAGGAAGTCGAGGGGAGCATTTTACGAATGTAACAATGTGTTCCGGATTGATCCTAGAGTCATTTAAGTATAAGAAAAATAATTTTGATATCATTGTAGAGGATGTCGAGAAAACATTTTTGTCTATTCAATTGTCCCAGACGTCATCGTCATCTAAAGACCAACAAATTATTTTTGAAGTTTTGTAGTGGACGAGTGACGAGTGAAATATTTTTGTCAATCGTCCAGGTCTAACCCAGGGTCACCCGATGGCTGAAAAATTAACTATTGAAGTATTTAATACGGTTAGTTTAATAGGCTGATATCACATTTCTAAGTGAAACTCGTGAAAAGCGAAAAATGGTACTCAAGGATATAAACCGGAATATGTATTTTTCGTCATATTGAAGGAGTTTACTGCGTCCATAGCAAACTATAGTGCCCTGGTTTTTTCTGACGAATTCATTCACTTAAGCTGACACCTTCCCTTCCTCTTAAAGTCAAAATTTTTGCGACAAATCTTTAGAAATAGTTTTGTGTACATTTTCCCACCCAAAGAACCTCTCAAATTTTTTAAAATGAAATGAACAATGCTAGAGTAATTGAACTGCTCAGCGACAATATGGATAAATTAATTCAAAAATATTTCTCTTGTCGAATGGAACAAAGAACCCCTAAGATGAAAAACAAAAATATGATGGCATTGTTGGTTATGATCAACAAAGTCCATATTATTTGCTACGTTACCTAGCATCTATAAAATGAACAAATTATTTTAAAAATGCGTTCCAGTTTACTTGAATAATAAAGATCGAAACTGACTAAACAGTAGAAGAGAAATAATGAGATGTGCCTTTTTGTAACGTGCCACAAATACAATTGCGCTGTAACATCGAAATGCCATCTGCCTTTCTTATTCCATATAATGCAAAAATTGTAACCTCCTTCAAAAAATGCACCTTTATATTGTTCGCTCGCTTTTTCTTCTTCGACATCTTTCTTTATATGTTTCACATGTTTCATTAAATCCATATTGTAAAATATTTTCTAAACATTGGAAATTTGTCATTTCAAAAATTCCTTGTTTTTTTACTCAATGACTTTATCACTTCCAGATTGCGCCTATGCAATCCAAAAACTTTGAGTTTTGTTTTGTGTTGGCTTACATGTTATGTTTACTTCAAATATTCAGCTTCTGTTTGTCAGTGAAGCCATATATGCAAATAAAAACCAATAACCCTGTCTTAAGCAGATTATGATCGCAGTCCATTCTTATGGTTCTTTTTCGGAAAGAACAAAACATGTACAAATAGGTCTAAATGCACACCAGTTATCGGATGCGTAAATTTTAAGTGTGTGGAAATTTGTTGACACAAGCAATCGAACTGTACACATGGGTTAACACACACTTTAACTCATAAATATAGATCACGCAGACTGGAACCCACAACATAACAATGTTTACGAAATGCGAAAGGAAATACTAATTTGTTTGATTTTCAATTTGTCGAAGCGAAACCTAAACAGTTGGTCGTTTACACCGGACATTCCGTATAAAACAATTGCTTTTCGTTGAACAATATTGCAAAGATGCATGTAAGTAAACACTGCGGATGGGCAAAATAGTTATTGATTTTAATTATACAGTTTCGTTGGTGCGCCATCTTAACCAGAAGTGAAATTTCATCCGTGATTTGAATTCTGGTTTCATGGTCTCGTTTATAATATTATGGATAGGCTCGGAAATCAAATTAATCCCCCTCGACGAAAAACATTTTATGTTTAAAAAGGAATAATAATGTTCATGGACGTATACATACATTGTAATAAATAATTTAATAATAACTTGACCCTAAGGTGTGCAAATGACACTCAAAAAGGTTTTTGCAGCGATCTTGAGACGAAATTGTGTTATTTTCCTTTGAATTATTCACAGCACGTAACATGGCGATTTTTTGGATGCTGTGATGGTAAAATGTATGCTGATAATCATACACACGTAAATGTGATGGCCATTTCTAAGTATAACGTTTGTTCCTTGGAGAATATCAAATACAGTTTTTTTTTGGCAAGTAAAGGTGTTAACTAGAGCGTTTCAATTTGCATAAATAGCGTAAGAAAGGATTAACATCGGAATGAACGATTTTCGGTAGTAGAAAAGGGGACTTTCAAAAAAGGACAATTTTGTTTACTTTACAAGTTTAGAAGCATTCACAGACTACTGACACTGTACCTAAAAATCTGAAATTAATGTTTACCAAGAGTATCGTTTTCTACCTACAATAAAACAATCGAATTTAATTCTAACGTAACTTACCAATATAACTTACCAAGCCTAGAGGTTAGAATGGTTTTTTGTATGAACATTTTTTTTTGTCGAAAAGTCCCATTTAAAGTAGTCACAAAGTATTGAGGTGGGGTATGGGTGAGAAAAGCCTAATTTTTTTTTCAAAATTTTTAATTAATTTAAAAATTAATTTCACGAAAGTTTTTTTGGGGAAATTTTCTTCTACATACTTCTCCATACAAAATTGGTTTTTCCCATACAAACTTTGATGACTTTTACGGACCGGAAACGCGTCCAAAAATTTTGAAACAGCACTTACTTACAATATTTTGTGACTACTTTATATAAAACTTTTTCCCGTTACTCGTTAGAGTAACCCTTGGTGCACCTCACAGCACCTTCGTGCACCTCACAGCATCTCACTGCACCTTGGTGCACTTCATTGCACCTTACCGCACCTCACTGTACCTTGGCGCACCTTACTGAACTTTGGTACACCTTACTGCACCTTGGTGCATCTCACTGCACCTTGGTGCATCTCACTGCACCTTGGTGCATCTCACTGCACCTTGGTGCACCTCAATGCAATGTAACAATACCTGGATTCAGCCAATGCCAGAATTCGGAGAAATGACATTTATACATAATATATAAAATATACATTTTGTACGCAAAAACGTCACCTTTTGCACACAGCCAATAATGATTTTGTACACAGAATAATTGATTTTTTACACAAAAATAACATTTTAACACAATTTTTTTTTTAATTCAAAAATGATTTTGTACACAAAAAATTTTAATTTTGTACACAAATTTTGTATTAATATTATTGCAAGCTTATTGTTATTCTTTTTTTTTAAATTTGTTTTACATTCAAACGTGTTTTATTTATTAAAAAGTATAATGAAATCGTATTGTCGTGCTCTGCCTCCTCACGCCTGCTGATGGCTAGATTACGCCCTGGAGGCAGTGTTACGTAGATGGGGCTCTGGCCCAAACCCCGCTAGGGGCTCGGCCCCTTGGACCTTGCAATGGGTGATATTCCCTAAACTTGGGCGCCGGTATTTCGTCGGCTGAGACTTTCTAGCCTTCCAAAAGCTACGGATGACATTCTACTAGTTCACATTGTTCTACAAAATTGTTGCCAGATATCGTGAGCCGATGTCTATCTACTTTAAACTGCTAAGTTGTGAATGGTATAAGAGTTATTTGTATTGCGCCGATATTTTCATAGCAATCGGTTGGGAGTGGCTAAATTTCGACGTAACGAATATAACTTTTATACTATTCACATCTTAGCAGTGCAAAGTAGATAGAAATCTGCTCACAATATCTGGGAACAATTTTGTATAACATTGCGACTAGTAGAGCGTCATCCGTAGGTTGTGGAAGGCTAGAAAGACTCAGCTGAAAAATACCGGCGCCCAGGTCTAATATTCCCCCTTGACCCCCCTTTGCGGGGGCTGTCGCCGCTCGACTCCGCTTTTTTATTTTTCCATTAAGCTCACAGACTGCGGCGCTACTTTTCCAACTATTTTTCTTTTAAGAATGAACATACAAAATTGAACCAACGTTTATTTTGACATACCTCATGTGCAAAATTTTCTTTTCGTTGTACAAAATAAATTGCGTTAGTGTACGAGCAGGCCAAGGCCCATAAGTGGCTGTAGCTCCGGAAAAGTAAGTAAGTGTACAAAACCATCTTTTTTGTATAGAAAACGATCTTTTTTGTATACAAAACTATCTTTTTGTGTATAAAATGTTTTTTGTGTACAGGTGGTAAACCACAAATGACCCGTATCTCTAGAATTATGATAGTTTTTTGTGTTCGGTCTAACCTAAAATTTTAAACACCACACATTTTTGGACCCGTGCGAAGTACGTGATCTATACGTAACCGGTCGATTTGAGTGGGTGAGTAGGTAGGAGGGGAGCATGGTCATTGTCCTTAGATGCCGAATCCGCAAAAAAGTGAGTCTCTACAAGGCCCTATGTGTTTTTTACACATCTCGATTGAATCTGATCCGATTTTTATAAATTTCATTCGTTGGAAACGTACCAACAATTCACGAAAGGCATTTTTTTAGTTTGGGTGGTTAGACTTTGCTTGGTTTCTAAAAATGATGCATCAAGTGGCACTCTACACTGCCGTCTTAAGAAAAAAAAACTTAGAGAAAATTAACGTCAAATTTCAACAAATTTCGCCGAAAAAAATTGAATTAGCGACAAAGTTAAACAAAAGATATTCAAAGATTCAAAAATTACATCCGAATTTCATGATTCTTTCTCTGTTCAAGAGGTGAGTGAATACCTAACCGTTCTGAAGAAGAAATTTGGGCCCAATGCCTCTACTAGTGCCACATGTCGGTACTAAGGTCGTCCTGGCCAAAAGTTTTTTTTTGCTATGTTGAAGAGAAAATAGGGTGGAACATTTTTGTCCATTGAAATATTGGTCCAAGGTCTCTAGCTCTGCCCTGGCACAATAATTTCTTTTGCTATGTTGTAGAGAAATATGTGCCCATGGCATAATAGGTCCGAGGCCTATTTCGGTGACCTTATGCAGCAATCACCTTTTTCCATTGAAGAACAATGGTAAAAGTTGGTTAGTGCATAAAGGCGTTGATTTAGTAGGAGTTAGAAAAATTTTTCGCACCGCATTTTTCGCACTCTAAGATTGATTCGTCGTTCTTTTTACTCTACTCTCAAAAAAAAAACATTTAGACAGAAGCGTACGGTGTCCGCAATTTCACAGAAAATTGTCGTTTTACTTTCTTTAATAATCATTTTCCTCACCAAAATTAATTGAAAAAGTTTTGATATGAACAAAAATCATTCAACAGCTGCCATTCCACGAAGAAAGTAGTCAAAAGCTATGCCCTTTCCCATGCTACAATTTGTTAAATTTGCGTGTAAGCAATTTCGTAGAAGTTCCATTGTAGTCTAAGCTTCAGCAATTACAAAAAAGAATGTATAAATTTATTAAAATAAAAAACCTACGACAATTTGCACCGATTTCAATTTTGATTTTTCAAATTTTGAAAAGGTTTCATTTTCTTGTTTTCCAATTGTATTTGATGGCCTCATGTGGAAACGAAATCATCCCCGTTATCTCTTTTATAGTAGAACAGACAGAAGTTTTACGTTACCCAATAATACTGGTGCAAACGGGTACATCTGACTTTGCACGAGTCAAAAAACTATGAACTCGGTATTGTTAACAAAAAGAAGGTATGGCATCTTCTCTTTTAACAACAGGCTTCAATAGAAACATGAAATTTTTTACGTCTCAAGTTGTCATTGTCAGACACATAAACCGCGAGGCGTTATAAACTCAATTAAAGGTGCAAGTAACTTTGACGACAGTTCTGATGATGACTCGCTGTGTGACTTGATATTTACAACCGCATTTTATAACATAGGCTTACAACTAAATATATGCAGGCGAAAATAAGTGTGAGTTCATGATGTTATTTTGGAATACATGAAGAGTTTGGGAAAAATTTTAATCGATACAACAAATTATGTGCACACACGCGATGCGGTTGATTATAAATAACGAACCGTTCGATTAGATATTCGCTACCGTATGTTTGCCTTGATGCTTACGATCATTGCAATTTATGATTAATATTACGAAAATGTTTTCTAAATTTATATTGAGTACAGAATATCTATAGTATAGAGTTGATAAAACAAGTTGTCGTTCATGTCGGTTGCTCTCTTAGCTTTTACCTTTGCATTTAGAGCGTCTAGGGAATCGCGAAAAAAAATATTTACTACATCGCCCCTCGTCGCTAACATTTAAGATATGAAATTATCAACGAGGCATAAAATATTAAATCATTTTGAAACGCAACCATTTTTTGCAATCGGATTCATACCTTCACATTTTAATGTTCGTTACAGCATCGTAAACTATGTCTTGTGCACTGTGTTCCATTCAATATTTCAATGTAATGTCACACAAAAAAACGGAACAGAAAAAAAGTGTTTTTGAATGGAATTAAAAAGGGGCACATTAGCCAACCATATCAAATTTTTGTTCTACATTGCTAACCTGTATCTATTTGTCAAAAAATTGTTTTGAACGTATTTTACAATAAAAACGCGTACGACGAGAGAACAATGGCTTGTCCATGCAAATATTTTCAGCAATTTATCGCAATCTTAGCGCGACCATAAAATGTTGCAATTTGCGTCACATAAAGCAGTCATTTATGATAAATAGATTCTTTACACATTAAAAATGTTTAATACACGAGGGATGTTAGCATGGGGTTGAGGAAAACATTGTACAGACATATTTTCGATTTCATTCGTCTTATGTGAAGAAGAATTATAACTCAAAGGCATAATCAATTTTTCAATTAATCCGAGGAAACGGTGAAAATGTCATAATTACCAAACGTATACAAGTGAACTAGAATGGGTAGGGTATAATTAGTGAATACACGCCATGTTTCATGCACATCAAATAAAAGTTTTCGAATAGTCGTGCGTTTGTATTTTTGAAGTCGTCCAGAACGTCCAGAGAGCTCATCTCCTAACTCAAAATTTTCAACCAAATTATTCTTGGATATTGTAAATCGATTCTAATCTATCCCAAAACTACGCACAGTATTAATATTTGACGATTCCAAGCAGTTCTAGAGCAACAGAGAACATTTTTCTGGATCTTAAACAAAAGAAGGAAAACTTAGATCCTTTATGTGCCGAAATGTTTAAGTATGTCACGATAATTATAAGCACAGCAAATTCCATGACCCTGTTCCATGACGGACAATTTTTTTTCCGCCGCGTCGTCACCAATGCACTCGCACGAGACGAGCAAATGAAGCTGATAAATTCGCGGCATTACCAAGCCGTTTGAGCGACAAAGTAACAGAACGTTTTGAGATCTACTAGGAGAATCCAAAATGTCATAAGAGAAGTTTGATAGATTACGAGATATTTGGGTTTGTTTTGTTAGTCATAGGACAGGTCATGGATTACTTCCCATGCTAACGATTCCGATAACACGAATACCAAAGGGACCATTGAAATAGTGCGCACGCTAAAAACGACGGATTTTAGCCCCTTTTTCCCCTCTTGCGCGCAAAAGTACATGGAAAAATTTCAGAATGTATGAAGCGAATGAGATCTTGTGAAAAAAAACACATGATGAACGAAAACTCATTTTTACTTTCGCAAAAACAAAATTTGAATAAAATGAACAAAGGCTTGACGTATACGAGTATTTTTCATATGTGCAAATGAAACACAATATTTATTTAGTTCGCGGTGAAAAACAAACAAATCAAGATATTTTAAATCCTTCAAGCATTTTAAATGACATAAAATGTGTATCAGTTTCAAATTATCTTTATCCTCATGTACAGCAAAAATGTTATCTTTACGAGTGTAACAATGTTTTACAATACCCAGAAGCTGGAGAAGAATTCTTTACTTATTAAATTTGTATATCGTTTCATTGGTTTACTGAATTGTTGACTCAATTTAGTTTAAAAAAAAGAGACAGAGCACGAGTGCATCAGTGAATGTAAACGATGTAAACACATGTCAATCTCGTCGTAATAGATAAAACCAACATAAAAACCTCATTCATGAATGTACGAACATTCGAAGATAAAGAAGACAACTAACACCGTAACGATTTGGTAAGAATTTTACTACAGGCCAGCTGATTGTAAAATTATCTGTCGGATAATATCGAATGTTAAAGTAAATGAAAGCATATGGTTTGATTCTCCCCACAAATAAACAGAAATTATTTATTGGTGATAAACAGAACAGAAATAATGCATTCTCTTTACGTTGATGAGCAAGAAAATGTGCGTTGATCTTGACCATTGCAGTAGCAAACATTCAGTAGAGTAAATATATCCCTCCAATATCTACCTACAAAATAATGTTTTTATGGGTGTATATTACAGTCTGAACTTTCTCTACATCAACACTTTTTCAATAGGACAAGAAAATATGGGACCATTTCTTTTATCGGTTGCTGCAACCATTTGACTGTTCTTCTTCTCGTAAAATTGATCGTAAATTAGGAAAACGTATAACTTTTGCTTTTAAGTGAGTGTCACTTAATTCTACGGTATTTAAAAATTCCAAATGAAATGAAATGTGTTCATTCAATGGGGATGAGACTTTTTGATGTCGGAATTTATGATACAAATAATTCGATTCAGATAACGGATATCATCATAAAATTATTTGAAGTCTTTGTCAAAAATTTAACGATTTGTGGGGCTTTATGATTCAATGATTTTTCGGTCTACTTTCAATGGAAATTTAAAATTACATGAGAAGATAAAAATGTTCGGTTATCAACTATATGCCATAACGACATTTGTTTTCTAGTCCCATCACTTTAAGAAGCTGGGATTAAGAGACATATTTCCTCTGAATAAAATTAAAAATTCAAAGAAAACGCATTGAAAATTCGAAGTTTTTTGAAGCATTATAAGGAACGATAGCAGAGCGAACTTTTTTCAAACACACTACTCAATTAGTGTTGGGACCAAAAATCAGTTTAATAGAGCCGTCACAATGACATTTTCAACGTCAAATACTTCAATAAAAAATATATTTTTCATTCGTTTTAGATTATTTTTCGATCAAATATATCAACATAAACGACACAAAAGTTTCAGACCTTTTCCCTAACTACTCGTTTACTCTATAGCTTTGACGTTTAAAACGTCATTTTGACAGTTGGAATAGGCCGACTTTTAATCCCAGCAAACCCAATTAAAAGTTTATGTAGAAAGAGGAAAGAATACACATTGTATTTTGAGGTGCAACATAAAATACACGATCTCGGCGTTCACACACAGTTTCGTTACACTGTAGAATTTAAACATTTTTGTCAGTGTCTTTCATAATTATTCATGTAAGAAACATCACAACTACACAGAATCGTTTGACTTACGCAATTTATTAGTGTACAACCTTCTTGTTGAACACAGAACGACCTTAACTTACTGTGTTGACCATTTTCACCTTTTTATAAATTCTGGCTCTTGATCATCAGAGGAAAAGTTCTTTGATCTCTACACTAGCCCTTTCATGAAGTTTATGTAGAATTTAGAACTTTTTTCTAGAAGTTATTTTGAAGAAATTCCGCACGAGTAACAGGGTTCCTATATTTTACCACGTCTACTATTTGAAGAGCTGCTATCTCAAAACCATACGTTTAACAAAAAAAAACTTCGCAAATGTAGAAACTGCGTAAACATTTGACATGCAACGCAGATACGAAAATAGAAGAAATTATCAAATTGCTTTACAGTGGAAAATTTTTTAATTTCTGTTTTGAGCAGGTGATGGGCGTATTCGAACTTCAACTTCGTTTATTTTTAAAGAAAGTATAGTCAGTGTTGATGTCACTCATTGCAATCTCAGGGGACGGTGTTTGTTTGACCTAGAACTTTCAACTGTGTGTCAGCAGTAAATTATAATTATAGAACTCAAGAGAATGAGCAGATCGAATAAAGGCAAGGCAAGCACCTAGGTCTAGGATTAGAAGCCACAAACACTTCCTTTTATACAATTACACAGCTCTTTCTTTTCATCACAAGTATATATAGGACAGTTAGGTAGGATATTTTATTGACTTAAACCCATGTCCGCGAAGTCCAGATGGTAGAGCATCGGACTCACATATCAGATGACTCAGAGTTGAGCCCATACGTGTACACACACAAGAACTCTGAATCGATCACGATATCTAGACATCAAATATAGCGTGTTCTATTTTATGACTACTTACAATAACTTTTATTGTATTGCGAAAATCGATGCATTTAAATCGCACAATAATCATCAATGGCGTGGTAACGATTTTTAGTTACAATCTCATGGTAACATAAAGTATGAAGGTTAACTTAAGCAGAAAAGAACAACTTTCCTGTTCCGTCGATAAATTATTTCTATTCTATTGCTAGATTATTCGCTAATATTGCAGTAGGTGTATTAATGCTTTGCATCACGATTCATTTGTCAGGCCTAAAACTAAAGACCATTATCAAGATCGTAATAATGTAGTTTTCGAATGCACCGATGATGACTGCAACAGCGAGATCATTTGTTACGGGATTTACAGTGAATTCCAATTCTGACTACAAAAAGAAACGGCGAAACGCTAGCTAAACAATTACAGTACACCAAATTTAGTTGAATGTTAATAAACCATGCTGTATGAATAATAACAATTTACCATTAACCAAAAAGAGTTACAAAAAACTTCCGTAAGTTGTGCTATATTCATAATGATCTGATACTCTATTTCGGGGCAATGTATGACAGAGTATGAACAATTTAATTAATTACGCATAATAATCCTAACGCATATTTAGGCTAGGTTACACATGATGAATACACTCAATTATACAAGACATATTTTTTTCTCTTTATTTTCTTTCAATTTCGTATCGTTTTCAATGGCACACGGAATTACCATAAAATTACTTATTACACCATGTACGGGACACGTCGATATGATTACGAGACATTTAACGGGAGAAAAATTTGAATTTCTATTACCTGATTTCCGTTTTTCTGTCACTACCAACGATTTTGTTCGTTTGACACGTAATGATCGTCGACGAATTGAACGTAACAATGTTTCAGGCATCCGACTGAATCTTGGTGTATCCGGTGCTTTACGTTCCGGTAGAAAGAAATTTTTCACAGCCAACATTGTCATAATTTGAGTTGCAATTGATTTTTTTAACGAATTTGAATTAATTATATTAACAAATAACGCAACTGTTCACATGGATTTATTTATTTGTTACTAGATTTTTGGTTATTCTTATGGTTTTATGGGATAATAAATTAAAGAATTTCTCTTTAAATAAATTAAATAAATAAATAAATAAATTATTTTCAATATATTTTAGTTGTTGTGTTTTTTATTATTTTGCTCTCTAATAACAGCTTTTAGTTGAGTTACTAATTTACATAATGCGCAGGCAGGTAGCTTGAAATTTTTGCAATTAATTCGATTCCATGAAACGAGTTTCCAATCACATCAACGCAACGAAGAAAATTTTCTTCTCCATAGATACAGAAATATACGCGAAAAATGTTTATTCCTTTGGGAAATCATTCCCGTGATAAGACATCATTCTTAATAAATCATGGTTTCTACGTCTTTCACTATCACTAAAATCCATTTTCGTTTAATCATTTATTAACCGGCTGGCTCACAGATAAAACGAACTATCGATGCACACAAATAATGTTATTGGTATACATAACACGATGGTAACACCGCGAATGTTCAGTGTATACTGATTTTTATTTCAAAATATATCGACGATGAAGTTCAAAATTATTCTCTCATAATCGGTTCGGGTGATATAGTGAAGAAAAAGCTTTAAGTTCCTTACACACATACACAAAAAATTCTAATGTAATGTAAAGTAATGTTATTCGCATATGTAGGCACAGATGCATCAGATATGTACGAAACAAAATGTTCAATGTTTTTGATAAAGTGCATCAATTAAAAGTTGATTTTAAGCGTTTTGTTAATAATGGGTCCCTATGTGTTGTCACATTCAGACCTCTTATAATTCACAATATTTGAATATGTGCGTATTGTTTGCTCAAATTAGTAGAAACAAACTTTCATTAAATTAATGTGCGTCTCGATGCGTTACCAACAGGAAGTATGAAATTTTTGATTGAAAATAATAAGTGAAAGTGCATCATTGTTCGCAATCTAACATATGATTGTATGGAAATAGCGAAATATGATAAAATAGTTGTGCAATCTTTGACTTGACCTTTAAGTCAGTGAAACTTAGACGTATGATTTTTTATAATAAATAGATGTAATTAGAGATAATTAACTGTACATTTTGCAACTCGACCGCAAGTTGCAATGAACTTAATTTGATATGGAAATAAGATTTGGTAATGAAAATTAGGTATGAATAAAATCGAGAAAGTTTGGCTTGGTAAGATACACAGAAGCGATAACCAATTATTTCTCTATTGTCAGTCATACTCATGACACCCTCATTAACACCAAAAGACTTGCTAATATTGCCGTCTATTCTGAGCGAAGTCAGTTATTCCTTCGGTCATTTCAGTATCAGTCAATTCTTTATACTATACTATCCTATCTTCATCCTAAACTCCTCGCACGCATTCACGTCGAGTCATGTTATTTGCACGTAAAGAGTAAAATTGAAAAACAAACTTTGCTTCTACGAAGATCCTGGAAAAATAGAGTATTAATTCGCTTATATTTCTTATTGTCAACTCAGCGACAATATTCGTGTTACCTAATTTTTTTATCCCATTCTTTGAATTTGGCAATAAATTACAAAATTATAGAGGCTTTAACAGTCAAAGACGACGCTGTCACATTAATAACATTAAAGGTACTTCTTCCTCTACAAAATCGTAGTAATTTCAATTGATTTATTTTCTGATCGAAATTTCATGGTTGTAAATAAATAAATATATTTCACCCCTTAACGCGGTTTCAAAACCTGGAAATGACATGTGAAATGAGGATACGAAAATATGTATTTGTTGCTTTCTCTTGATTAAATAAAAATGTCATTTGAGCAAATAAATTAAAATTATTACAAATTATTGCGAGATACATTCATGTGACTAATTGATTCGAAATCCATGCTCAATTAGGCTGAAATTCACTAGTGGGTTAATAGAAAATTACGAAACTAAATTGACATGAAAAATGTGTATTGCGTCTAGGACTTTCTTCTCACAGCATAAGATGAAAAATATGGGTATATCGACTTTAGAGACGATTGAGAGAAGACCTAACAAATATTGAAAAATATGAAGCGAACTGACCACGGGGTACCAAATTACTATTGTAGATGTTACTGGCCTCCAGGGCTCAATTTTCTTTTACGCGAAATGATATACAGTGTGACTCATATCCGTTCGACTTTTCACATTCAGGCATCTTTACGCACCTCCATCACTAATGTCAGGTAAGAGGAAAAACTTTAATGTTTCCAACGAACGTTAGTAGAATTAAAGGTATATCAATCAATCCGTCGTTTTAATTAAATATTTCTTTTTTTGTATAATTAGAAAGAACTTTTACAATTGAATTGAATACGAGGACACGATTTTTTGAAACTCTTTATCTAGGAACTTAACTCAACCACGCCTTCTGATACAACCCATGAGTTCACTTACAAGTTGGTACAATGAACACGCATATAAATATCCTTGAGTAATATATCTGGTATACACATAATTGGTACTTGAATATCTATTGTCAAAGAACAATTGTGTGGAACCTCCTCATAACATAATACCGAGGAAGAAATAATTTCTGCTAAAGACACGGCAATAATAACATAAAAATGTTCCGTTGTTTATGAAAAGAAACCTCTTCGATTTAAGCTATTAAGAAAACACTTCAAGATCCTGTTTAATGACAAAACCTAAACTTGATGATAGGGCATTCGAAAACGTTATTTATAAACAATCTGTACATAATATCTCTATCCTCTATTTTTATTTTGCAAAAATTATAAGTTGAATGAAATCGGTGAATAGCGTAACGAATGTCCTTGTTTGTATTTCGAGTTTTCTTCCAATGCTTTCAATTAGAAGTTTTTACAAATATTGTTCTTATGAATTTGAATTTTTTCAAATTAATCGCAGGGAGCGATTTTCTGTTTTTAACTATAAATTCGGTCGTGCAAAATTTCTGCATAATCCAAGTTAAACAACGCAGCAGCTGCAATTCACAAGATTCTTGCCACTGTACGTCATGCAATCACTTAAATATTTTAGATTTGCATTTTATTAATTTTTTGGAAACACAACGTACTTTTAAGATGATAAACGAAAGCAGAGGGTGTTTTAAGTTAGTTTTGGTAAGAGAATGGAAGGGAGTATCTTGTCTAGGCCATTCGACTCAAAAGCTTCAAATAAAAAAGTGAATGACCTGGAAACCACGTTTTCCGGTTTCCATACATAAGGTTTTTCCTGAAAAATGTTTCATACATCAGAACTTTCGCACCTTTGTACGCTTCAGGAGATTGACACGGTTCCCAGGTCATACACAAAATTCATTGCATGGAATTGCCTATCTTCTGATGAGCCAGACGTTTCCGTTTTAATGCATGGATGTGGACATGTTGGCTACAAAGCGCACTGAACATAGGCGGGACTACGGACCTAGAGTTCCATTTTTTCAGTAGTTTTTGGTTAATTGGGCTATAGTCCGGACGGCTTTTGTGAAAGCAATATTATTCGCTGACGTCTTTACAATAGTCTGACTATTCGCAGGCACATGAGAGTAGACATTTCCAAAATAGTGCTGCGTAACTCAATCCACTCTATGTTTTTCCTGCAACATATCGAATTTCACCGAAGAAGGAAAATCCTCATTAGCGTTCGTCAACATACGACTCTCTAACTATGAAACAATCTCTTGTTCCAAGCATCATCAAAAAATAGCTAAACTCAATTCGTAGAAAAAGTATATTCAATGCGTTAGACATTTCTTCTTTTAGGTCAATGATTCACTGCACTCGACAAAGTAATTCTCATTTTCCGACAAATCAATGATATCGTCACTTTTGTAAAAACGGTTACAATTATTCGTCTCGTGCAATATGAACATCTTCTTAACGAAAAAAATATAAACAAACCCACGCAAATCATAAAATATATCGCAAAGCAAGTGCCTAGTCATTCGATTTAAAATAAAAATGTCTGTGAATAATGTGTGTGTGTAATTATTTATTATTTTCAAAATCATCGCTTGACTTTCTGCTCCGAGGCGCTTATTTGAAATTCATAAAATAATAATAACAAAAAATTCAATCCAATCGAACAATTCAATTTTAATGTATGTTTCGGTTTTGTAAAAAAAACGGACATTGATATCATTATCTTTGCCTAAAATCGCAAAACATAATTTCATTAACTAACCGAACAACACGTTATGCTAATGATATGATGCCGATTTGAGTGTAGAAGCGTATGTGTAATATGTAAGAATTGAAACAGATGTTAGCATTTAAAAATAAAAAAAAATTAAGACAGCGATACAGTAGCACGATGTGTGGAGGTTAAATATTAATAATTATAATTAAATTAAATATCTATTTAGTTGTCGGTTATAAATACCATAATGAGTATCAGCAAAAGGAAGAACTCAACTATCGACTACCAAATTCAGCGTTCAACATTTAAAGGTTTATATGGACATGTGCTGTGCATGGTAGTGTTGTTGAAGGATGTGAAATCGATCATGTGGCTTCATTAATTTTCTTGAAAATATTTAAACAATGTGGAAGGACGTTATTCATTACACAGAAAAAAACACATTTAAGTTTCTGTACAGGACTTGAGGACGACGCGACGGCATAAGCTAAATAAGTTACAAGAAGTGTGTAAAGTATTTCGACGTAAACAAAATTAAATTTAAAAAAGTTTACGACATTTTTTTCATGCTCAAACAATTGTTGAACGAGCCGCAGACGAGTATGAATACACAACGCCAATTAAGAATGATTTTGCGAAAACTTCGAACGATCTCGTACACTTTTGGGACAACATGTCCTACTTTTTCCCGAGGAATGTGTCATTCGATTCCATTGTTCTATAGTAAGAATAGTTATTTGTGTACCTGTTTTGGACGATGGATTTTAGGCAGTTTCGCGAGTTGTAGACCGAACGAAGCGAGGTCTACAAGCGAAAGTGCCTAAAAACGATCGTTCAAAACACGTACGCATACAACTTTACATGCAAAGGGACGAAATCCCAAAAAAATTCAAAAAATGACCTCATTTTCGGCCCCGTCGCATGTAAAAGTAATTTCTCATTTTTGGAAAATTTGATATCTCGGAGGAGTTGCCGTGTGCTAAGTAAGTGCATGTCAGGGGTGGTAAAAATGGTTTTTCGGCTACAACTCGTGTAAAACGAAATGAAATCAAATGAACTTTTATATAATGGTAAGCCCTAATGATACAAAGGTTTTCCATCATTGGATTCCTTGGAGCCATCCCCCACTCCTGAGTTATTAGTCATTTTAATTGAAAACTTTGGGAACGCTTTACTGCGTGAAGAAGCGATGAACCGAAAAACTGAGTATGGGGTGCTTCAAGCAGTAAAGCGTTTCCGAAGTTTTCACCTAAAATGACTAATAACTCAGGAGTGGAGGAAGGCTCCAAGGAATACAATGATGAAAAACCTTTATATCATTAGGGCTTACCACCCTATAAAAGTTCATTTGATTTCATTTCGTTTTACACGAGCACACCATAACTCCCCCGAGATATCAAATATTCCAAAAATGAGAAATTACTTTTCTTACTATCGAACAAGGAATCGACTGACACATTCATCGGGAAAAAGTAGGACATGTTGTCCCAAAATTGTTCGAAGTTTTGGCAAAATCATTCTTAATAGAAGCGAGTTTCATACAAGCCATGCAAGACTTTGCAATAAAGCAAGTTATCATTTTAGAGGCCATTCACTGCTTGCAATTATTAAATTTGTTATACTTTGACAGCGTGGAGGAAGATAATTCATAACAACAATATCGAAAGGATCTATAAAGTATGATGACGCCATGGTTGATGCAAACATGTTATTATTAGAGTAAGGGTGCCTAATGTGGAACACCAAAAAGAGAATGCAAATAACATAGTTGAAATGTCTCGAAATCTAGGAGAAAGTTATTTGGGAGAGATTAGTGAAGTATTGCGCAGCTTCTTGGGGAATAAGGGACTTCCAAAATTAATAGATTGGAAATTTTTCAACATTTTCGAAAGTAAGTGAATCGTAACTGTTTTAAAAAAGTGTCCCTAATGTGGAACACCAGGGTTTCTAATATGGAACGCTTCAAAACATGAATAAATTTTTCGCAACTTTTTTTTCCCTTCAAAAGAAGTTGACAATCGATTGCTAAGAGTTACAACGGAAAATAAATTTCGTCTTTCGGACCCTTAAGCGATGTTTAGATGTGATGCAAATGCGGAACATGCAGCTATTGTGGAACAGTACTAGTTATCAAATATACTGTTCCATATTTCCATATCCATACATTTGCATAACATTAACACTTAACTTTAAATTAACACCTTTACATCTTTTTTGTCATGTCGTCTTCCAAAAATAGAAAATAAAATATTTTCCTTTCAATCTGAACCAACAAAAGTGGGTGTTCCACATTAAGATTTCTTGTCTCGTCTATTTTTCAATTTTAAAAGAAGGCAACCTGGCACTAAGATGTACTAAGATGTCTAATAAGTACTTCAAAACATAAGAAGTTTATTTTTCTTAACTTCTCTCGATCTTATCCAAATTGTTCTTCAGGATTTTTTTTTTATCAGAATGGCATCAAAATGTGTATTCTTTTTCTCTTTTGTGCACACATACACAGATTTCTGTCAGTGTTGACGTAAATTAAAAATGAGCCATTTTTTTCAAATTAGACATTATCTACGATCAAAAATGTATGAGATATGGTGGTGTTCCACATTAGGTACCCTTACTCTACCCCAATTATGAATTGGAAATGTTTCCTTTGGTCCCGATATAGTTGAGGTAAACATGACATTCTTCTGTTTGTGAAAATAATGATGCTTTGACGGAAACAAAACTTTAACTAAAATTTGTCATTAATTTATCGGGCATGGAAGGCTTGTAGTAATTTATTCCTTCCAGAAATAGGCACTGAACGCATTTGAGATTGATAGCCCGTCAATGCAGAGTATTATTGCACCTACAATCTACTCCCGATATGAATTCTATCGCAACATATGTTGATTTCCATGCAAAAGCGGAGTGGAAAACATAGTTGACATTTAATATTTTAAGCCTTGAAGTGCGTATTGTTGGTATTTTTCATTATTTTTTTAATTCATAACTAACTACATATTACGCTTATGCCTTTTGTTAAGACACGTGCGTCACGTCAGTTGTTTTTCATTTTTATAAAAAACGCATGCTCTTAATTAATAACTTTCCACCAGTTTGCTAGTAAGCGGATAACATGCTGAACAATTTGTATGTTGTAAAAGGTAATTGACACTCGACATGTAATTTTTGTGCTAACAACGCAATCTGACTTCTAGAGTTGCGTTTGAATTGCAGCAAAAAATCATTTGGAGAATTTCAATCAAAGGGAAAATTAGAAAATTAATTCATACTAAAAACTACCTAGAACTTTTAGAAGCAATCGAACGTTTAAAGGTGCAATTAACGAAATACAAAAAAGATTGTCCTCCTGCAATAAATTTCTTTTGTCTCTTTCAAACGACTACTTGTTATGGTTGGTCGTACATACGATACCCTTTTTCATTGTTTATTACTTTTTTATTGTAATTACGGTAAAGGGTGAAATAGGCAAGAGTATCATTTTAACAAACAATTGACTCTATGGATACCATTGCTACAACACACTGGTGAATGCTTTGCGTAGTTAGTTTGATAGTTAACACCTCAAGGAACCTGTTGTGCTTTGGGAATCAAATATTTGTCTATGTTTAACATACTGCGCTCGAAACACTGAGATACCTCACACTAATTACAAAATATATTTATCTTCAACCCAAAAAAAACGAATTCATTTATTACAATGATTTGCACAATACATCTTACTCTCATAAATTAAGCAGCAATAAATCATCATTATGTGTCGCGCATAATACTTCTATGAGTATCTGTTTTGACACTAATATTTACCGAGTATAAGTTTTTCCCTGCCATCATGCGGAAGCTTATTCATTTCTATCAATATTTAATGCAACGAAATGCAATATCGTGCCCATAATATAATTTTGTATTAAGAGTTTTTTGCTTGTTTAGTTTATATGAACAACATGTGAGGTAAATATATGATGCAAAATGGAACTGCTGCATGATGGAAAAGTCCTGCTGAGAGTTTCTTTCACCGATTTTTATTTTATTATAATAATGACGATGTTTTTAATTTTTGAATAATAAAAATATCCTACGTTTCTGTTGCATTTCATTTCCATTTGCATTGTCATGATATTTAAAATGTACCGCAGTTGTGAATACGCTTCCTCGGGAAAGATGCATTAAGGTTCAAAGTTTTCAAACAATAATCCTCGAGGTTTTGCACCAGATTTATTTATTGTTCTAAACATTCTTACGATTATTTTTTTTACTATTTTAGAGAAAATTTTCATTATACATGCGGAAAATTGAGTCATCCACCGAGGGAAGCCTTATGACGATTAAAAAAGTGGTAAAGTATAACGTTCTTCACAAACAAGTAATGGGCAATGGGCACCTTGGTCAGTTTACGTTTTAAGAACTAAAATGGAGGCTCAAAGTCATCCGCGACTACCCAGACAGCATTTTTTCGAAAAATGATCTTCCTAAATGTTAATCTAGACTCGAAAAACAACTCCACAGGCCTAAAAAACGAACTCAATCTGAAATGAGAAGGGCTACTCTTCACGTGTCACCTGTCCGTTGCTAATACAAAGTTGCGAAAAATACTAACAGAAAAATGATAAGTTGGCACCACTTAAACAGATAAAAGTGGCAGAAACATGATATGGCGGATGGGTTCTCTAATAGAATTTAAATCTGATGAAACAAATTGTCAAATTGTCATATGGAGAAATGTTTTATGGTTTTATGTTATATGGTGACGAATTGTCATATGATGATAACAGTTAGAACACCACATTGTTAGTCTATCTGAGGATTCAACATGATACTTATATCTCTTTCGATGATGCCAACTTATCATTTCCCTGAATACGAATAAATAAAAAATATAGAAGATTGTTTCGACTCAGTGGTGGGTAAAAGGATGGGTGGGAAGTAAGAGCATTGAAGTAAATAGCTCGAACAATCCCGCTTGAATATTAAGCATGAAGCAAAATTAAATACGAATGCAATTTCTTAAAAAAAAATATTTAGGCGAATCACCAAATTTTCTTGAGCATAAGAACTTTACACTCCATAGCAAATGAAGGGCAGGGATGATTTATTCATCATGAAATTGTAAAAAATTGTTCTACAAATATTTGGTTTGAGAACAATATTTGAACAAAACCAGAGCAAAATGCATTAAGAGTTCACATTTATAAGCAGATTGAACGAAAGTTGCGTAAACGCTACCCATTTTTAGGGGATTTATATATTCTTTCATTATTTACCTCAGATTTGCTAAAATCACTGAATGGATTGATAGATTAGGTAAAATAAATCACAGCTACCTTTGTTACGTTTTCCAATGAATGTACATGTTGCATACCTTATGCATGCGATGTATAGGATGATTTGATCTGAATTACGATGTTCTTAGTTCTTACAAAGGGTAGCTCATTGCTTGCTGGTCGAATAATAAGGAGAAAGTAACATAAACATAAAACATATTTTATGTATTACATTCGACGGATATAATCGAATTTAGTGAAATGAAAAAAACGCAAGTTGCTGTGAATTTATGAAAATTTAACGCGGAATCAAGCTGAAAACCTCGTTTAGGAAAGAGGGACTCGAATTTAAAAAAAAAAAAAACAAAATATTTTATTATGACACACATGTTAGCAGGTTGAAATGTGGACGAAACAATTAAACGAATTCTGGAAAAGTTCTTCTTCGCAAGCGTAACATTTTTCAGATTTTTGAAACTTATTCATTTCTGCTCTCTTTAAAAATACGCACAAAAAACTTGAGCAGAGCATTATTTCTTTGAGATGCCTTAGTTGTATGAAGACATGAAGACAATTTTAGTTGCTCCATTTCATGAAATGACATGATCAATCAATCATCAACGTATCTTATACTTTTTCTCATTGTTCGCATCTTCCTGCTCATCGAACATTACAGGAAAATGAACGAAATGATACACGGAAAAAAAATAAACGAACAATCATTTGTCGCGAATAAATAAATATTCGTAACAAATAAAAAAATACTGGCGACAAATATTAACGCAATACATTTGTAACAAATAATTTACTTATTTATCCCAAATAATAACTTATTTGTCACAAATAAGTTCCGAAATTAATTCGTTATAAATAAATAATTTATTTGTCCCGAATAATAACTTATTTGTCACAAATAAGTTCCGAAATTTATTCGTGCTAAATAAATAATTCATTTGTTCTAAATTTATTTGTAACAAATAAGTACTTATTCATCACGAATAAATATCAAAAATCATTCGTACCAAATAAGTTATTTATTTGAAATGAATAAATAAATAGTTGTGCCAAATTAAAGGCTTTTTATTTGGCCCAAAGTGTGATTTTTTTTCCGTGTAGGTTTTTATATGCAATCTACCGCAAAATAAAGATTGAAACTTGAAACTACTTTCTGTTGTTATATGTCTGCCATCTAGAAGGGTAATTACAGCGAATTCAGTTGCAATCAATATGATTGATATGTTTTCTCTTTAAAACATTCTTTTTTTATCAAAGGGAATCTATCAATAAATAAATTTATAAAGAGTGGTAACAATAAAATGGTAGAGTAGATTGTTGTCCCTTTCAATTAAATACTGAACTTCAATAATGTTCGCCCTTTACTGTAACGAATATATGAACATAATTACATGTAACATACATGACTTTGGCTTTTCAAACTTTGTTGCATAATTCAGAACAGATATTCAAGTTTTACCAATATATCGGAAAATAATTTTCATTTCAGCCATTTTCAATCTGGATACATCGTCGTTATTCGTTTTACATAAAATGAATGAAAAATAAGTTAAGAAATAAAATTGAAAAAAATAAAACAACCAGCGAATCCTGTCAAAGTAACATTTTTCAGGTAAAGAAAGTGACATGATTCAGGCCTAGTTTAAATTACGCAAGGGATCTTTTCGTTGCCTATTGTTCTGATATTTTTTTCCAGCCATGTATAAACAAGAAATTGAATTGAATTGAACGTAATAAGTATAAGTAAAGTACCCTAAAAGTTATTTGATTTTTCGGTTTTAGTTGTTACCCATTTCACTTTAAAAAAATGTTCCTGGTTCCTCATGATGAGGTTGGGTATATACACGAACAATCTGTACGATACTTTGAAATTGTAATCGTAACATGTATGTCGAACAGCATTTTAGCATGTGCAAGTAATTGAGGCGATACGATGGTTACACAGTCAACTTTGCAACCAGAACGCAACGTATCGTAAGGCTAAGGTAGGCGAAGCATGAGCTGACAGTCGAGTAGAGTTACCAAACGACGCGACGTCTTCCCAAATGGTAGGATTTCGTAAGGAATGTGGGGCATGATTATACCGAAAATCTCACGAGACAAATACAACTTTGGGAATGCTATGTAAACTGCTAAAACTAAAGTGCTGCACCCAAAATCCTAACCTCGTACTTTTTCGTAGCCAAAGATGACGGACAAACATTTTTATTGTTGATTCGGCAGCTATAATAGACCACAAATGACCTCCCAACTCTCGCCTCGAAATTTGAAATATTACAAACGGAAGAACGTAAGCATAGACCCCTTGAAACTTTTCTCACAGGGCTCTCAAAATAAAATGGGTTGGCGATTTCGGTATTGTTTCTTCAAATATAAAATAGGTTGGGTTGAGTCAAATGTGTGGTCATCGAATGGTATGAACGTGTCTAGAAATGGCTTATTCCATCGGTATGCAGTGTTAGGAACGTTATTTGCATCTTTTTCACTCTTATTACATAGTTTTTAAAAAATTGAGACAAAACGAACGGTGCGGACATCACTTTTTCAATGCCCGTGCCCTGCCCGAAATCATAAAAGAGGCCCGTCACAAAAACCGTGCCCGTTAAATACGTCGACGCCCGTGCCAGAACTTTTCCCTACGGGCACGGGCCTGGTCCAAAAGAGTGCCGCCCGCCCGCTTTGAATATCAAAAACTCCCTTTGAAATTAGCTTAACCTAGCTTAGGAACAAGAAAAAAACAATGAATGTGGTGTGTCTGGACTTCACAATTACACACACATTCAGCAATTCTTAATATAACATTGGACACGTCGTTACCAGTGGTGTATAATTAAAAGGCAAAGTAGGAGTCTTTCAGTTTTTCAGTTACTGTGATGCACGTTTGAAGATTTTTACTTCAAAATTTTATCGATATTTTTCCGCTTTTTCTCATACAAAGTAGTAATTCTGAAGAACTTTTATTGGTAAATAATTTAGATATATAATATTTTATTGCATACGCGCAACGATTTCCCCTCGAAATTAATGTTCTAGATGTATAAATTAGAAACTATTTGAATCTCACAGGAGAACTTGTCATTCTCCCAGATCTGTTTTCTCGTTCTCGCTTAAGCAATAAAGCATCGCATGCTTCGGCTCATGCAGCAACCTTCTTACGAGTCAATCTTACGGAAGCATCATATGTGCTATTAAAAGTGATTCTAATTCAGAAAAAGCTTCTCAATCTCTGAATTATACTTTAATTTGTTTATTTTGTAGATGAAGACATTTCATATTGATAAACAAAACATGCTTAGGCATCCTACTCAGTTCAAAGCCATCTGACATGGATTAAAAATAGACCTAAAGTAAATGTTTTGCAAGAAATGATAAATTGATAAATTGAATCGAAAATAAAAATATAAATTTAAAACGCATTTGCGCTTTCACTTACCTGAAATCAAAATGCTTGAGCCCTTCAATCTATCAACAATCTGCATAATAATGAAACATACAAGTACCTCTGACTAAACGAAAATGGAAAAGGTTACCAAAAATATACTCAAACTCAACCCTTACCATTGTCCTTTCGTTTTATGTCAAAAATAATTAGCAACATAATGTTTAACTAAGGCATCCAACCTCATCATTTAGAAGTTCTTTGATATGTAGATGGTTATGAACGAGCAGAAAAAAATGTTATGATTAAAGGGATATTCGACACATATCCTTTCTTGTCACATTTCAAAATAAAAGCGATTTTTTGTGGGTTTTATTAACACACGGAAAGGGGTAAACATTTATGGAGTCATACGCGCAATAAAGATAAACATAAACATCCATAAGATCAGTCTAATTGTTTCAAAATGATTTCTGAAGAAATAAAAACATTTGTTGTTTATATCGTTCGGAAAAGTTGTGTCTTCGCATTGTTCACATGCCTGTAAACGTACATAAGCTAGAAAATTATGTTCATGCCCTTGTACTTTATTTTCGTTTTGTTTACGGTATTGAATGGGTAAGATGTTTAATCCAATAAAATAACAATTTAAGGGTTGTTTCTTGACGACTTAGGACCGCGAGAAAAAAGCGCTAACAAGATCCTCGAATCAAAAATATGCGTTTTATCTTTTAGGAGAGATAATGTGCTCACTATTCGCCACACGCTCTGAAAATTCCGATATCGAAATATTTCGAACCTAAGTTTGTTCAAGAGTTTCTTATTTTCTTTTTGTTAGATAATAAAATAGACGTCACCTTACGTTATAGCACTTGTTCGGGGAGTTTGAAGTGTTGCTCAAGTAATGAAGCTTACCCAAATGCCGGAAATAAAAAGTATATACATATTTGTGTGTACGTGTGTGTGAAAAAGTATAATTGTAAAGTTAAGTTTTTGTAAAAAATGGCGGTAACCCCATTCTCGTAACAAGGAAACCATGTGATCGTCAGTAGACGGGAGAAATAGAGTACTAGCGCTAGTCAAATAGAATGGAACTATTAAAAGCAATGGGCTAAACCAAAAATACTTGTTCTGGGGAAGAAAACAGTCATCTCCGTTATTATGTATACCGAAATCTTATCGCCAGTTTTTCTAAGTGTTAGAATAAGTTGCTTTGACCCAACAAGCAATTTTCCATCAATTTAACGTCTCTAAATTTCTTCTCAAAACTCAAAATCGACCAATGCATGCATCAAAGTCAACTTTTTCTGCTTGGATAGCGTCTTGTTTAAAAGCATTCTTTGTGACGTTCATGATATTTTTTTACTCACTTCAAACCTTCAATCCAAAATGTTATGTGTGTACAATCAGCAGATGATTAAAAAATTGCCTCAGGACTATAAATACGAATTTGCAAAGAAATTAGATTTGATTGTTTGTGCACAATTGCCTCGGAATAAAAAACCCGCAAACAAAATTGTCGTTAATTTGTTAGGACATCAAAGTTGCATCCTTGACAAAACCAGAAAATAAACAATTCGCATTTTAATGTGCCTTATATGAAAAGTAAATATCTTCGGGTGCTTTGCAGAAAAAATAAACAAGTTTGAAAATTATTAAATAACAAAAATGTTTCACTTATAAAGAATTGCTACAAATTCTGTTTCCAAGGGATATTTTGCAATATTTGTTGACCGTTTCGCATCATATCCATTCAAGACATGGTATTATAATTTTGTACCTTCTGATTGGTTGCATTGTGCATCCGAATAACATTTTTGACCAATTATTATTACCCAATAGAATTTCAGAGCATGGAACATAGCGCACACATACATAAATCACAATAATTCAGAATTTTAAGGCAGCTGAACTGTGAAAGCGACTTGCCAAAACCATTAAAGTCTCATTTGCATATTGATTTAACCCTTACGTAAGTCATAAATCTGCGAATTTAATAAGAAATGCTCTCATTCCAAACAGTATCCAGAAATTGTTATCTTCGGATTATAATATGAATAGTCCAAAGTATGTGACAACATTTTGAATGCATGTTTTCATTAGGATATATTGATTAAGGGTGTGACACATTTTAACTCATTATCAATATGATTAATAAACTTTAGGCAACACATCGTGCGATGTCAACTTTTAATGAGTGTGAACTCTGGACTTTCGAACTAAAATAAACATTTTGTCATTGTCATCCGGTAAACTCATCTATTTGTCACCAAATTTTTGGACCCGTACGAAGAACGAGTCCTACGCGTTTTCCACTACGTTGGAACCGGTCTTATTCGCCCGATCTCGGTTTCCTGTCAAAAGACCTAAATGTTATTACTATTGCAGCTCGGCGAATTTAAAGAGGATTTTCAAATAGTCAGCATCGCCCGATAATTATCAAAGTTGGAATGCAGCTACAATTGATTCGAGCGGACAATAACAACAAATGGAATTTTAGTAAGGCAAGCTGGGAAATATCGTCGATGAAGCAATACAACGTATCCAATTATGACAGAGTTGTGGGCTTGATCAGTTCAGCAGCCAAAAAGTCAATCCCTCGGGGCAGCAAAGAGGCGTATGTACCAGGATGGTCGACGGAAAGCAATGAATTATACGAAGAGTTCAAAGATACAGGAAATTTCGAACAATCGCAGACTGAAATGGGAAGGAAAAATGGAATCGTTGACTTTTTCGAAATCAAATCGAGCAGGAAAGCATGGAACACCGGTTGAGTGAAAAGTCAAATAGAACGAAGAAGATTTACCCAGTCACGCCGAACCAAATCGCTAAAAAAATCATGGAAAACTCGAAAGGAAGAGTACCTGGCAAACAAAAGAAAATGGTGGAAAATGGAAAGACATTCGTTCGGAACTTCCGCACCAGCCGCCGCTCATCCCATTTAACAAGCCCGTTTTCGACGGATGAAGTACTTGCGGGAGTGAAACAACTACGATGCAGTAAAGCACCTGGACACGATAATATCTTTCATGAGAATTTAGCACACTTGGGAACCGTCGCAATTGAGTGGCTTTCGAAATTTTTCAGCAATACACATGGAACCGGAATACTGCCAAAGCAATGGAAAAGCGCGAAAGTAGTTGCCGTGTTAAAACCAAATAAATCAGCCGAAATCCCGTCGAATTATAGGCCAATCTCGCTCCTTAGTTGCTGCCTCAAGCTATTCGAAATGTGCCTATTATGAAGAATTCAGCCGATCATATCGAATGTGATCCAAAAAGAGCAAGCGGGATTCCAGAAGAACCGAAGCTGTTGTGATCAGGTGCTTGCACTGACCAACTATTTAGAACTTGGATTTGAAAAGAACATGAAAACTGGAGAAGTCTTCCTCAATTTACCACCCGCATACGACACAGTGTGGAAACGTGGAGATGAAACTAAGCCAAATAATTTCATGTGGTAAAAATTGAGAAAATTCTCGTTTTGGTACAATTACACCCATAGAAGTAATATTTTACCATGGCTGCTGTACCTTCGGGAGATTAAAGTCCACCAGCTTGAATCAACATTCAAAAGCCACTCACAATTCTTCATCCTACTTCCAATTGTTTAACAAAAATCGAAAAACTAAAAGTGCTGATTTCGTCGTTTACGACTCATCAGTACACCTTGTCTTAAGACCATGTGTATATCAGCAACGATGGCCATAGAATGATACTCAGACTATGTCAACTCGCCTTTTATACAATCCAGATCCTACGATTGGGTGCATGCCATTTCGTTTGAACAATTTGGAAGTAAAAGAATTGTGAGTTTGTTTCGGTTATTTTTTAATATGGATTATTCTGCTATTATTCTTCCAGGCTTCTTCCAGGAAATTTTAGGCTTCTTTTAGGGCCCTTTCGGCAATTTCCAATCCAATTTATTGTGGACGTAAAGTGGACTTAAGAGTTAAAGCAATATTTACTTAGATACGTTCGAGTCTTTTTGCAAACGGGTTCATATTTATTGAAATTGTTTGGTACATTTTGGAGTGAGATCCTTCGTTATTACCATGAAATAGTTTGACCTCTCACTTGAATCTGCAAACCTCCTCCTTGGCCGAAAACAAGGAATTTCTTCATAGAAAATCGGCAGTCTGTTATGCCAAGAGCCTGTTTCGCCTACAGAACTACTAAATTTTCCCTAATATGTTCGTTACTTATATGATGGAAATTGGTTACTTAGTTGTTCATCCGCTACTTGACAGCACAGTTCTGAAACATGGAACCCGTGAAAAGCAGTTGTTACGGGTTGGGTGTTTGAAAGTTTGGGATGTGTAAAATCGCAACTTGCTTTGTTTAGTTTGCTTTTATGATGATTTTGTTACGATGTGTCGGTTTGTGGACCAGCTGGTAAATTTAGTAAGACAATAAGAGTAAATTACAGAAACACTTGAAAGTTGAAAAAACTTTATCAAACTAACAGAAATTGACATAAAAGCTAGCTAACTAGGATATGACACCCGACAAAACTTTGCCTAATATCGAAAAATGGAAAAACGAAGTTTAAAAGCAAGTTCGTAGTTTGAAAAGAAACTTTACCTAATGCACTAGATGCGGTGGTCAAACAATCGTCACCATCTGTGGTCGACGATTATTATTCGTATACAATTAAGAAACTTTCACATCATAAACTATCTGTATTGAATAACGCAAAATATTTTGATTTACTTAAAACAAGATCGTAAATGTCTCGATAAATATAAATAGATTTAAATTATTGCATTTTATCCTTCAGCATAAATTGTCGAATTCTCTTCCTTTGTTGGGTGTATCGGGATATTGGGAAAACATGGCCCAAAAAATTAAAGAAATAAAATTAAATTGTTTTTCGACGCACTCATGCATGACAATATTGCATATGAAGATTGTCGGTATAAGAATACGTAGTGTGTGTGATGGATGTTGTTATAGTTCTATTGATGAGGTTCTAACATGAAATGTATTTGAAGGTTGTGTTAAGCAAGCGCATACGTGTTTCGTAAATATTATAAGAATACCTATATGGTCTTTAAATCAATGTGAGATAATCCCTTATTAGTATTTTTTCCTCTATAACGATTTTGTCGGTTATGTTGTCAAATGTTTAAAACACGAGTGTAATTTATTCCAAATATTTTCTTTACTTGAAAAAAAACCGTCGTGTGAATCGACTCAATTTAGAATAAGGACATTATTTATATCGCTAAACAGAATTTGCATGATTAGTCAATATTATGAGTCAACCAATGTAATACTATAAATATAGACTGGCAGTCTTTGACAAAAAATTAACAAAAATTGAAACAAAAGTGGGAACAAGTCAACGGTGAGTTGTGTATGTGTTGGTGCGCGATGCGCATACTATACACAAATTACGTATTTTATTTTCGCTTCAGCTGGTGGTTACGTAAACCCAGTCTATATTATGTCATTGGAGTCAATGTAAATTTTCAATGACAATTGTTTGTGCACAGTGAAGTTCATTTGAAAATATTTACAATTGATGATAAAATTCCATACAAAGATACTGTACCAGTCAATTTGGTAATTCTTGATGAATATACTTGATCATTTGTTGAGTTTTTATGAAACTTTAGTGAACAAGCCGTATCCCAATTCATCTGTTGAGATTATAACTCAGCTAGTTATATATTTTCATGATCTCACTTATTACAGCAATATACTAAGTATTCCAAATGCATCGGACATTTGTTTATATATCGTATAACGTTAAGATACAACTGGTGATAAAAAGTCACAAAAACTCAAATTACGCATCTCAAATAATGGTCGAAAAACAATCAAAACAAAATCAGAGGTTCAAATCAAGGTTGAAAAGCCACTCAGTGGCCTCTTCGTCCAAACGGCTAAGTCCATTCATTACATCCTGAAACTTCCTGTTAGTGCAGTCGTTAGTGATTTGTCGCATTTTTTGATCTGTCGCAACACAGTCACAAAAAGTCGAGTGCAAAGACACAAAAATTGAGCGCAATTTGCATGTCCTGTGCGTAGTCGGTTTAGGGTAACCCAAGCTTTTCTCGGAATTTTGAAGCCGGCTTGCCTTATTGTGGAATCATCAACGAGGTCGTGATAGCGAACATTGCCCTGTTGTGAGATACGGTTAAACGACAGGGCAGGAGGGGGTCGCTAAAAGTCGCTAAAACTGTGGACGTTCTTTATGGACGGCCCCTAAGTGGGTGGACCATTTTGAGAGCCCCATAAAGAGAAAACAAAGGATAACGTCAAAGTACGTAAGGGAAATATAAGATTATTGCCATACGTGGATAACCCGAATTTTATTGTTCAAGTGGGCATTAAACGACAACGAGCGTCAGCGAGTTAGTTTAATACACACGAGAACAATAAATGAGGGAATCCACCTATGGCAATACATTTTTTTATTGCATAGGAGATAGTAGGTCGAACATTGAACGCACCCAATATTATGATTATGATTTAGCACGCCTTTTGCTTTTCTAATAGTGTGCTATTCATTGTTCATTCATCGCAGTTGTCGTCTCAGTCATCATCATCATCATCATCACACTTTATAGACCGTTTGTACCTTTCGGTGTGAGGTCTTTACTCAATCTCAGTCAGGTCTCAGTCAATCTCATCAATCTATATGAGAAAAATTTTTTATTTGTACGATACAAATACCTCAACAGATACAAAATACAGATACCTCAACAAACCAAGTTACTAATGAATGTGTGGATAGGAAAACTTTACTTTTAGTCGTATCAGTAACTCGTTCTTGCCGAAAAACTCAATTGTAATAGACACAATTTTCCATATATTTCTGGTCGTCTAGTACGACGCTGACGCAACTAAAAAAATTTGCGTAGTAGACGTCTAGAAATGTATACAAATGTGTGACTATTACAATTGAGTTTTTTGGCACGAACGTTCAAATATGGGTGCTTGGCGGGACGAAACGACTCGTGGAATATCGAGTTTTATATTTTTTGTGAATTATCAAAAACAAGGTTTAGTCTCAGAAGTAAGTAAATTCTTGTATCGCTTGCCTGATTTTATATCGACGTTCAAAATTTTGTTTTGCAAAAAAAGTGAGTTGAGCTTTGACCTTTCCCAAAACTTTTTAGACCCGTACGAAGTACGTAGGTCTGATGCGTTTACTACCACGTTGGTTACATTGCGAATTAGAACCCAGGAGTAAGAGGGAAAGTTTTTTGTTGCCTCCAGATGACAAATCAGCGAAAAAAACAATGTCCGTCTGTCGGTTTGTTTGTCGGTCTGTCTGTCGGTCTGTCCGTCAACACGATAACTTGAGTAAATCTTGACCGATTTTCAAAAACTTTTTTTTTCCTGAAAGGTAGTCAAAAAATATTTTATGGGATTGAATCTGGACACTGTCGGCCCAAGGGCCGCCGAGCTAAGGCCGTTCAAGTGGTTTTTGTTCTTTTGCACATTACTCGAGTAAATCTTTTCTGATTTTCATAATTTTTTTTTGTTTGAAAGATCTGGGCATAGCCGACAATGTATGGAAGAAACTTTTTTTAATTTGAGTACTTGGACTTAGATAGGGCACTAAAAACGAGTCTCTGCTAGGGCTCTATGTGTTTTTTGTACATAACTCGAGTAAATCTTTACCGATTTTCAAATTTTTTTTTGTTTGAAAGATCTGGGCATGACCGACAATTTCTGGAAGAAACATTTTTCGATTTGAGTCTTTGGACTTAGCTAGGGCACTAAAAAAGAGTCTTTGTTAGGGCCCTACGTGTTTTTGTACATAACTCGAGTAAATTCAAAAACTTTTTTTTTTGTTTAAAGATCTCGGCACGGACGACAATTTATAGAAGAATTTTTGACTTGCTTAGGGCTCAAGTGGGCCTTATGTCGGTCCTAAGGTCGGCCCTAACATCAAAAAATGTTTTTTGCTATGTTGCAGAGCAAATTGAGGGAAACATTTTTGTCTATGGAAGTATGTATCCGAGGCCTCCATTTAAGGTCCTAGGTCAGTACTAAGGTCGGCCCTAGCCCAAAAAATAGTTTTTTGCTATGTTGTAGACAAAATTGAGGAGAACATTTTTCTCTATTTGGAGGTCAATTTTGTGCGTTCGGAGAATTTTTCTACACCGTTACTTCGGACGGGTTTTTCGATATTGCCCAACGGGCAATTTCCAATACAGTCTAATGTGAACGCAATATTTACTTAAATACGTTCCAGTCTTTTCGTAACATCAACTCTATTTGCCGCATCTATTCTGATACGTACGGGTCCCTTCGATGTTTTCCATTTTTTTTTCTCCTAAAAATAACAAAAATTGTTGCGTAATCACTTTTTATCCAAATGCAGTAGGAATGCAAATCGATTTTTTGACGAAATGCACCCCTACTATTCTATTTTGACATTAAACGTTGCCATTGAAACTATTGTATGTCGTGCCTTTCAAATCATAAAAGAGAAAATCGGATTTATCCCTCTAGACAGAGGAATTTATCCCTCTAGACGGATAAGTACTGACAATAAAGTAACGTTTATCGCCTCAAAATATTGCGTTTAATGTGAGATTTACTATCTCCTATGCAATAAAATAAATTACTCAGTTAAATAAATTACTGCTCAGGTATTGCATTAAAAAATCAATGGGCCAATTCCATGCGAAAACGTTAAACAACGTTAAACATCTGTCAATTTCGTGAATAATGAGTATTTCTACGAGTGACCGACAAAAAATTCATTTCAAAGTGAATTATTTCATTCAAAAACGGAAAAATTTACGAGGCAACTACAGAAAATTCATTACAGTGTGAATTCTTTCATATGTACAAAAATGAAAAATATGCAATGAGTTTTGTTAGTTCATTTCTGTAATGAACTGTTTTTTGTGGATCACAGAAACGACAATATTAGTTTTGTATTTAAAAACACGTTAATTAATAAATTCATATGCAATATGTGCAATCTATATTGATTCATAGATTTGAATTCCTTCAAAAAACTTAGTTTTCATTTGCAAGTCGTATGGGGCACAGTATGGAATTGGTCATGGACAGAAACTCTTATCTTGGAAATAAAAAAATTACAATTCCTTCATATTACAACAAAATGTGAACATGACGACATCTATCAAATAAGTACCTAAATATTCAAAGCTTGCATACGCAAACATTTGTCGAAGCTAAGAAATTTATAGCAACAAAAGCATTAGTTGGATTTTGAGCAACTGATGCTGTTTTGTGCTATTTTGAAATGTTTCTGAATCATGTGACAATCAGCTAGTTATGAATGTACAATTCCGAAAGATCATTGCAGTTTGAAATAACGCAAACACAGATTTAAAGGTCAGAAACAGACGCTTTTTCGACAGATGTATAAATTACGTACAAATAATCTTGTCTCAACCGGAAAACGTGCTTTTTAATGCAGGTATGTTACAATTGTGGACTATCTTACTCATAGTTCGGATTCGGCTTCATTGATTTATTGCTTGAAACTCCTTTCTCATGAAATGCAGGGCTCTAATATAATACCGAATAAAAAGGTTAATGAATTTACGCAAGATCATAATGAAACCGATGTTTATGTATTAGAATATTCCTGCTAAAAGCTAATTGTAGTATGTAATGAGGATTCCAAGTAATCACCGTTATAGACGTATTCAGCATGGTTTGTAGTTTCATAAATTTTAGAACCACTTAGGACTCCTGTTTGGTCATATATTCGTTACAAGACAGTGCGTTTAAAGGGCTCATTATATTGGACGCGATGCGAATCGAATCGAACCCTTCATTCCCTAGAGTGTACAAGCGGTATGTTGATGACATCTTTGCTGTGAACAACGCAAGAAAATTCGATGTGGTTAAGAAATTGTTTGAAGAAACCATGGACAAAATAAAGCCGAATGCTATTAGGTTCACTGTTGAAAGAGAAGTTGACAAGAAAATACCGTTCCTTAACGTAATGGTGGAAAATGTGGAAGGAGTGTTGAAAGTTGACGTATACAGGAAACCTACGAGAACCATGAGACGAATAACAAGCGATTCTTTCCACGATAGAAGACACAAGATGGCGGCGTACCATTCGATGGCACACTTTATGACGAGCCTCCCGTTGTCTGAAGAGAACATAGCGAAGGAAACAAACAAAATTATCGCCATTGGTGGTGCGAATGGTTACAATGAGTCAACACTTAGACATATTATTAAGAAACACCAAAACAAAAATTAATTGAGAGAAATAACAACATTAACACCAGTGAACAGTGTAGAACCAAAGAGACGAGTGGGTATTTTGCATTACCCACAAATAACCAGGAGACTAGCCCCAGTGTATGAAGCGCATGGGTATGAACTTGTACATAGAAACGTAGGCACCTTGAGGCAACTAGTTGGCTCAATTAAAGACCCCCAACCTGAGTTACACAAGTCTGGCATATACAGAATCCAGTGTAGTTGTTGCGGAAGATTTTATTTTGGATTGACGATCAGGAAACTGTTTATTAGATTCAATGAGCACATAAGGTCCACAAGATGGAAAAGAAAGACAGCGGTTGGTAAACACATTTTTACCTCCAAGCACGAAGTGCACATCAGTGACCTGAGATTGATAAAAGAAGTGCGTGACCATTGGAAGATAGATTTTTACGAAGCAGTACATATCTATAAAAACAAACATCAAAATTTATTAAATGACCACCTCGGTGAAGTTACATCGCCGCTACTGAAATTGTTCACGATTGAAAGAATAGTTGACGAAAACGTTTGGGACTTGACAAATGAAACAGAAAATGAAACATCAGATGACGAATATATGGACTGTGAATAGAGACGAAAATAATTGAACCCACATCAATGGAAATTAATTAAAAATTGTTTGTTACTTAGTTTATTTTCGATCAGAAAGAGAAAGGAGAATCTTTGTCTAATGTTGTTCCTTTTTGTTTACAGTTTGTATTGTCGATATGTTATAACGTAATTAAAAATAATTTAGTTGAATACAAGAATCCCTGAAGATGAGGACATAAGCTTCCTCGAAACTGCAGTAGGAATTTGAAATAAATTTGGTACAATTTAAATGAAGTTTGTATTTTGACTCAAAAAGAAATCAAGTATTGTTTTTAATTGTGCCGTATTGCGCGAAGACGTTAATTTAAACGAAAACAAAATGCATAGCGTAAGGTTTGTGTGAAAGCTCAACTTGATGAAATCGCGCCCAATATAATGGTCCCTTAAATGTTGCTGCATTGTACTCGCTGGACTAATGTTCAATTGTTTATTGTGACGTAAATCAATTCCATTGTAATTTTGTAATAAGTTGAATTTCTTATCAGTTGGCTTTAAGTACCCGTAATGTATAAATGTACTGGAATTTTTGGAACGTAATTATGGATTTCGTTTGGATTATTTGAAATCAATTTGTAGTTCAAGATTTCTGAGAAATATTGATTTGATTGGGACTTTCGGTAATTTCTTTTCATAATTCTGATCCCAACTCTTAATATGAGTTCATTCCAATAAAATTCGATGACCAATCAGAAAACGGGTGTATTTAACATAACGTCTATGGCCTATCGATATCGAAAATCTTTCTTCCTTAGTTACAAATTACTTCAGCTTATCGCAGCATTTTTGTATAACCATTTTACCTATAGGTTGTAAACATTTAACTTTTCCTTTAATAATCTTCCTACCAGAAATGGTTACCATAATATTGGTGGAAATTAGGAAGCTAAACGAATATAAATAAGTTCTGAATCCTCTTGTAATCATTTTTGATGAAGACGGTAAGTGGATAAAGTCATTTAAGTAGATTACATGGTGGAACGGAATAGGTAAATAAATAAAAACGAAAAAGCGATGGAGAAGCACAAAAATTAAGCATTATTAATATGTGAGTGTGAGCCACATTACGAAAAGTTTTTGCTCTTTATTATCAACAAACAACGACGTTTCTTACACTTAATTGTATTTATACGAATGACATAATGAGATTGGATATGATTTGAATTGTTTGAAGTCATCGAGTTGAATGAAATGCACGAACATCGCAACCTTTACATGAGCGGCAAGCTGGCCAAAAAAAATCACCAAAAGTCTGATGATAATGATGTGGTGAAAAAACCAATTGATCATAGAATTGGCTACGATGCGAATATAAAGTGGAATTTTCATACAAACCTTTTGCGATATGATTCATGCCGCACCCAATGTAATCATCGCAATGGTGAAAATGAATTGAAAACTTTTGGCGAGATATTTTCTAGGTGTGAAGTTAGCCAAATGTTTGGAAATTACTGTAGGAATTGAATTGCATAAATAAAAACTTTGCTAAACATCTTCCTAATAAATTTCAAACGTTTGACTAACTTCACACCTAACTTCAAGTTGTAACATCCACCACATGATGATCATTAAACTTTTGGCGAGTTTTTTGGCCATCTTCACACTCATCCGTTTACATACACAAAAAAAATCATAGTTGTGTACATAAGCCGAGGAACTTCTGAAAAGTAGCTTCAAAGTTCTCCGTAGTTAAGTTGCTATTTTGTGTAATCTACGCAAGAGACGAATTTGAAGATCATTTATCACTCCTCCATATTTTTCTTCTTGAGACAATTGAGAACTTATTCAGCTTTTTAAATTTGGAAAACAAAAGTCGCGTTGGTGTAACTAAAGATAGCATGGGAATCTTGATATTTGGCTGCAATAAACTGAAATCTGTAGAATATTAAAATCATTAAAATATAGAAATACTTTTTCTTGAACGAAGAGAATTGAAAGTAAAAAAAACCTGCCCTTTTATGGCATCGTATGTTTGCCTCTAGATAATATTTTATTCTTTTTATTTGTTTAAAGAATTCATTCATTTTTGTTTTGTGTACTTTTATGCAAACGAAGACTATGTGTTATGTATAAGAGGCAATGTTATAATATAAAAGAATCACCGGATACTCATTCTCCCGTATATGGTTGGAAACGTTATACTCGAGACTAGAACGATATAATGCATTAATTTTCACCCAGCAGTGGTTTAATGTTTCTAAAGCATTTTTAGTATCATGCGAGCAATAGTCGACTAACATTTCTTATAAAGAGCAATCGTTCAAATGGAGAGAAAGGTGAAGTTGAAGTACTTGTAATCATGACCTACTAAATAACTGAATGCATTCAAGTTGCTGGGGACAATCAACTTTGTTACTTCAACGATCAGTTGGCTCTTGAATCATTGAGAAGTTACGTCATCAATTTGACATATTAATTATCCTGACATAAGAAAGATGAAAAGATTCGTATGTTAACCCAATGCTTGCTACTCGTTGTAATTTGTCCTGAGAAAAATTTTGATCAATGTACACATACATGAACCATCCCATTACTGAACCTAGAAATACCAAATTTGCTATCACATTAGTGGAACCACTTTTAGATACTTTGAGATTTATTTTATTAAATCTTTGTTACATTGGCCGCAATATAAATAAGAGCTTTGTTTTTCTGCGCAGGTTTTTAACATAGTCAATACCTGCGCAGAAGAACAAAGTTCTTATTTGAATTGTGATCAATGCATAATTGTCAGTCTTTTCAAGTCTTTCGTGGGCGGTGCTGGTGTGGAGATTTACCATAATTCGCCTACGAAAGGGTTAAAATTACTATGTAATTTGCATCAGCGGAGAAAGTTGTTAATGTACTGAATGTTATTTGACAAAATATTCGGATATTTGTTTACAATAATATTATATACACAGCTTTCTGTCTCCCTCTCTCTTCGCAAGAACAACTTAAAGACAATGTCTCAAGAGTATTCAGTCATCGATAACAGGAACATCGCTGGGTCACCACTTGTCAAGCTTGAGCTTTGCGATAACTGTTGCGACTCGGCTGACTTCTTAAGTTCATAATTAGCTCAGTTAAAATATTACCTCAATTGCCAGGATTGCAGTACACTGAAAGAGAGTGTTATCTATCCGGTGTATAGTGAGAATAAACTTTGAAGTGACCGCAGTGACTTGCCAAGGCCCGCTCACTGGAATCGCCTCGGTAAAGATTTCCTGACTGCTTCACCCCAATTGCCATAGACACGTAGATTATGCAATAAAGTCTTAATTTGATGTTCATAGTTTGACGATGGGGTTGTTCGTGTATTCACGATACGATAACGTTATGCTGACATTGGGAATGACGATGGTCACATATGAATGAGACTACAATCCTTCTCAGTTCATAGTACTTATGACACAGCGTAATGAAGAGATTAGTATCATCACCAAAGGTCCATACGCCAATCTTTCCTTATTTGCCAAGAGGTCATGAAATTTTACAAGAGAGGAAATTGTGACAGTTTTACCTATTCACGAAGTGTGAGAGATCTAGAATTTTAGCATTACCCGGATTCAGTTTCTGTTAGTAGATTTCAAAACTGGTGATTGTATTGGCGCATTCGCTCTAAAGTTTGACCGTAATATAATCAAGTTGGAATTTTGAAAAAAAGTCATAGATATAAGTCCGAAATAGTATATTATAACACAAGGACTATTATCGCGTGATTATGATCCGAGGGTCGTATTGCAAGGTCGATACGTTAATAGACCTTGCACTTCGCCCGAGGTTACTTCACGTATCGAGACTATGATCAAGCGATTGGCATATTATAGCCAACAATGTACAAATGATTAGTGTGCACTTTACAATTTTCACTAGTGTCCGGAAATATTTTCAATTAATTTGATTACACTTACGGAAATATATTTTTGCATCAAATAGAATTTTGTAGTTCTGCTCAGCTTTTTAGCACTGCAAAAACTTGCGCAGAAGTACAAAACTCTATTTGGTGCAAAAATATATTTCCGTAAGTGTAATAACAAACCCAGATAACACAGATCACACTTTTTAATATGGTTGCCCACTCAATGTACATTAAATGTGAGAAATTCAATGTTGTTGAGAATATGTACATAAAATGTGCCTGTAAAGTGGTACATATTTCGATGTACATAAAAAGCACATTTTTGTGCTATTAAAACTCGAAATTATTCCACGAGATCACAAGTACATTTTTCGCACATTTTATGTGCGTGATAAGGTGTACACTATTCCTATCACATTGAATGTACCAAAAATGTGCTTGTGATGTAGTACATTTTCGATGTAAATAAAAGGCACATTTTTTGTGCTATTAAAACTCGAAATTATTGCACTAGATCATAAATGATTTTTTCGCACATTTTATGTGCGTGATAAGGTGTACACTATTCCTATCTATTTGAATGTACTAAAAATGTGCTTGTGATGTAGTACATTTTTCGATGTAAATAAAAGGCACATTTTTTGTGCTATTAAAACTCGAAATTATTGCACTGGATCACAAGTAAATTTTTCGCACATTTTATGTGCGTGATAAGAAGTACACTATTCCTATCACATTTAATGTACCAAAAGTGTGCTTGTGATTTCGACGCAAATAAAAGGCACATCAAATAAATTTAAATAACACTCTGTAGAGTTTGTTCTCTCAGTGCAAAAAAAGTACATTTAATGTACTTCCTATAGTTTAACACTTTATACAAATTTAACACACCAACACAAAAGTATCCGGTGGCACAATTGGTAAAGCAGTCGACTCATAATTCCGAGCGTCTTGGGTTCAAGCCCGCAAATGGCAGAAATTTTTCTAATAAAAAAAATGAGAGGACGTAGCGATCATCAGAATAAGAAAAACTGAAATAGAAAAGTCGGAAAACTATATTAAATTTTCCTTTCTTTTCCTACATAACATTATATGTGCTAATAATTCACACTAAAAAGTACATTAGTTGTGTACTCAAAGTGTTTTAAATGTACATTAGATGTACATGTAATTCACATTTAATGTACATTAAATGCACTTCACGTTCCAAAGAAAAGATGTAACGGTAAGGGCGCTTTTTAATATACATTAAATGTCCTGGAACTGGAGCACATTAAATGGGATCAGCACATTTTCCGATGACACTTTATGTACATTTCGTGGAGTCAATTGTTATCTGGGAAAAAAGTAACACACCCGTTACGCAGAAGAGATTTTTTTTCGACATAACACTAGCATTGATCGGAGGATATATAACATTTTTTTAGTGATACAAAAATGTCCTTTTTTCACAACACCGGGCAATTATAGTTTAGAAATAATGTTTTTAGTTTACCTGCTAGTTATAACATGTAAATTTTCAAGGAAATTTGAGTTAACATAGTCATTCATTTTTCAATCGACAAGCAACATTATATTTTTGTTAATAAGAATGACGGCCATGTGACAGGTGTGGATATTTGTTCTCAGCAGACCCACATCGACTGGGAGAAAACTTAACGATAATCAAAGCGGCAACAAATTTGAATTTTTTTATTTTTTATGTAATTAAAAATCTAAATTTAATTTTTCAAAGTCAAAACATTCATTGGGCAATTCCATGCAATGAATTTTGTATATGACCTGGGAACCGTGTCGGTCTCCTGAAGAGTACAAAGGTGTGAGAGTTGTGATGTATGAAACATTTTTCAGTAAAAACCTTATCTATAAGTCTTTCATACAAAAAAACATTGCCAGACGAACGATTTAACGAAAGCGTGGTTCCCAGGTCATCCACTTTTTTATTTTCCACTTTTGAGTGGAATGGTCCCATTACTAAATGTAACATATTAAATCAATAGCCCAACGTGATTGCGCCAATAAGAAATACATTGCTCAATTATCTCGCGCAATTATATTTACAGCGAATTAGCAATATAATCCCAGAAAAAATTTCCAAATTCAAAAAACTTAATCGAGCTTATTTTGGGGAGTTTCAGAGCTTTTTCAATGTACATCGATTTTTGAGTTGAACCCACGGGTATGTCACTTCAATAAAAAGATTCTTCCAAAAGTTCATTATTGCCGGAAAAGAAACAAACGATTTGTAACTCGATTCGACCATGCAACGCGAATTGTCGATGTTGCCGAATTCTATACAAGTTTAAATTAAAAAACGACATCTATAAAATATAACAGAAATTTCAAGACACGAAAAAATTGGCGTAGACAGTATGAATATTTTTATAGCAAGTGGTTGAATCTCTATGATTGCTCTTAGGTTTCTCCATCGAGTTATACGGGGATAATACACATGCAGATCACAAAAAAAAATCGAAGCGTTCGAGCAAATAAAATTAAAATGATTTGTTTATCAACACGACCAGGCGACGAACAAAAAATGATGTCATTTGATATCAATGAGTAGTCATTCAGTTGTTATGTTTGTTTTCATTCATTTTATAAGATATATGAATGAGACTAACTGCCAAAATATTATAGTTTAAACCAACTAAACATTGCATATTTGCTCATCACGAAGAAATAAAGCGACTTATTTCCGTCCGACTAATGTAATTTTGTTCAGTTTACACCATACGGTTATAAAAAGATAATTATGTTTTGTATGTGCCGAGATGTCGATGATATAACGTAATCATATCACGCGTAGATTTTTTATTGCTCCGTTATTGTGATTCTATGAGTTAGAATATTGATCTATGCTTAGGAATTTTGAAGTGACCTCGATTTTTCATTTACAAAATTGAAAAAAGCAAACAGCTAGAGCCATAAGGCATTCTATCCGCTATCGTTATTCAGATATTTTTCTAAATATTTCAATAATTAATTCGCTTTCGATTTGTTCGAGTCATGTGATGCTAAGTATCGTTAACTATGATTTGTAATTACACACAACCTACACATGGATTCTAAAGTTATCTAATAGGTTAGCACAGTACACGAGTACACAGTACAGTACACATTTTTTATTGTACCCACAATAGAAAATTGTAATAATATAATAGGTTCGTATAGAATAATTCACCTGGAAAATTAATCAGAAAATTGACTCAGTATTCTAATAGTAATTTATGTAAGGCGTTAATTAAACATAAAACAACCAACACCAACCCATTGTCAAAAATGTTTGTGTCACACAGGTAGAAAAAGGAGATTTGTCCAGCCAAAAAATTACTCTTGGAACTTTTGGAACTGACAATTTAAATTGAAACTCGAATTGAATCTGGCGTATTGGACGAATGATTTTATTTTTTTATTTTATTTTTTTTTACTTCTGGAACGTCTACCAAAGCACATAAGACACGTATACTTCGTACCGGTTCAATTAGAGTGCTAATTCGAAGAAAAGTTCCACTTCCACATTCAAAACAAGATTCGAGAGATGATCAGAGGGGTTTTCAACGCCAACTGGTTGTTATTGCATGCAATTCGAATTCAAGCCGTCAGCCCTAGTCACCCATCTCAATCAATTTAGTACTCGAAAATCGGACTTACTGGACACCTTATATGATTCTCTTTCTCTCAATCATTCAATGTTAGTGTGAAAGTGACTTGTCCAGTTTAATAGATCTGCATAAAGCCTTGGTCCTTACGTTGTGTATTTTTCTGTGGAAAGGCTAATCTTGACAAAGGCAGTCAGCAACTCGCTTTATATACTTGAAAGATCATCAAATTTTATCATCGAACTTCTATCATAACTTTCAGAAATCATCGGATTTGTCAACTTTTTATTAAAACAATTCAATCCGTTCAAGAAGAATGCGATTACAAATATCCTCACGATAAACATGTCAATAAATAATAATTCCGTCAATAATTCAACAAGAAATCACAACTTTATGAATCACGAATTTAGTTCAGTCTATAAGCCGTCGACGTTTAACTTGTTAACTATTATTCTAAGACTTCTCGTGCATCAAAATCAAAATATCTAAAGAATTTCGTTGTTACAAATAGAAGAAGTAAGTTATTATTTATTACACCATTTATTTTTAATGTCATTAACCATAACCTTTCTCTCTGCAACAACAACAAAAACATGCGCGGTTTACATTTAAACGAAACTATAACATTTATTTTACCCAAGAAAACCTCGGTGAAAACCATCTTCATTTTATTGAGTGTGTCGATTATCTGCTGCTTTATTTTATTGTTGTTGTTACATGCTTTTTATATTTTGACTCGAAATTATTTTCGTATAAATTAGAACAGACATTAAATCTCGCATAATAATTTAGTTTTATTAATGCTAAAAAAAGGCCCTTTGTTTAAGTGGGTCAATCAGTATAAAGTGATTTGTAGTCAAATAGAATGATGTAAATATGTTTTAGTTGGATAAATCAAATAGTTAAATAACTAAACGTATAATTTAATGGGACAATTATTACTTTTAGATTAATTTTATTGAGTGGTAGCAAAGAAGCGAGCGATATTATAATGTTTCCTGATTTATATTTTATGATCTGAACCAAAACGAGCGTACATTAAGAAAAGGAAAAATTCAAAGGGAAGTATATTCTGTGAAAATTTCATACAATTTAATGACTTTCTCAATTCTTTTCGCCGACGACTTTAGTTTACTGATAAACATTCTGTCATTCGCTTAGTGCGCTTACTACATACTATCTGTATTTAGGATCACATTTTCGAACTCACTCGGAGTGCAGTTTCAGTAGAGCCTTCCTATGTAATATATAGGTCGAAGAAAGTTATTGCTGTATTTCAGCTCACAAGTCGACGTAGATTGCCGACCAACAATTCAATCTTGAGTTAATGTCAAACAAGATTTCCTTTTATTAAGTGAACCATGGAAAATAGAAGAGAATCGTCCAACTCAACTAGAAGTTTAAGGTTTCTCTTTATTCGTTGCAAAAGGACGAAAGGAAACAAAGGTTTCGACCTTTCGACACTATGAAAATAAATGTTTTGTAGTTTAGTCACTTTGGTCGTTACTGACATACGAAAAAATTTTTTGATTACATTAGAATATTCAAAGCTTTGACTCGTGTGTCGAAACATCAGAAATTTTATACAGAATTCAGCTATAGATGACGACAAAACAGATGGCATTTACAATGTATTCCTCATCACACGTTTAAAATGAAGTGTTTGAATTATATCTACAATAGTATAAAATCATCTCGAGTTGGAACGAGATTCGAATTTGAACCATATACAAAGAGTCTATGTAAATAACGACGAATCTTGAATTGGAACGCTAGTCTTAAATCAAAATTTGTATGTATTTTGGATTTGGAACGCTTTGCACGGATTCCCATGTCGTTCCATTTTCCAAATCAACATAATTTCCTCATACTTCGCAGAAACGAAACTCTGCTATAGGTGCACCTTGAAAACATTGATTTTCCCTTAACGTTGTAGGACATTTTAAAGCAGGTGTAAACAACACGAGCTCGTCAAAAATGCTAAAAACTACCACACAAAAAAAGAAAGAAACAAACAAATTCACTTACCCTCTATGCATACGACATGATCACGTATTTGTTGTGCAATTTGTTGATCCGGTATTAATTCAATTAAATCGTATATTGCATAAATCGATGGATGTACACTTTCAAATCGCTGTATTTCCTGACGAATTGCCAGCGAATTGTTTAGAAATGATTGCAAAGATCTTGTCCCAGACATTTTTTATAATCATCGATCGATATATGCCACTAAAAGATATTGTAACCAAAACACTGATATTTGAATTTCTAAACAAATATCGTCAATAAAAACGCCAAGTTATAAACATTTAATTCAACATGCTACATCCGAATTACAGAAGTGTTTTAAATAAATAAACAAGACTTTTTTTCCATACCGAAATAAAATGATTATTTCGGTGACCTAGAAATTTGAACACTTTTAGCACTAAACATTTTCGTCAATCACAAAATATTGTCAAATGCTGCGAATATACTTTGATTAACACGAACAAATACCATTGGAGAATCTACAAAACGAATTTGATGAATTTGATTGCTTTATTCTGATTTATTACACGACGTCTACTGTTTTTCGCTCATAATTTATTTACATTCCAAGACGGCATACAGAAATTCTTTTACTGTCAGCTTTTGGAGCAAAAGCGTACGACAGAGACATGTGGCGATAAATTCGGAAACTATGCACAAACATTCTGCTATCGAAAATGTAGATGACGTTCAATAAGACGCTTAAGTCAATTTTTGAAAAATAGCGGAAAAAGTTTACAGCTTATTTATTCTATTAAACTATTCAAAAATATCTAACGTTCATGAGTTTACGTGCAATATGTACAATAAAAATTAAATTTTGTCCAAAATAAATTTGAAAAAGAAATTGATTGTGTCTTCAGAATGACAAATTGGTCCATCTTGGCAGTAACGCGCATGTTTAAAACGTTCCATCTTGACGGTAATGCGTATGTTTAAAAATGATTTTTGTGGTTGGAATGTTGTTAACTAGTATGGTTCCATGAAATGGAGAGTTAAGGATGATACATAATGTTGACAGCATTTTCTACCTGTGTAATTCCGCAATTGTTTTGTTAATTGACTTAACTGACATATGTAAAAAATGTACGTACATTAAATATCAATTGCTCATGCTCATGTGTACAGAAATTGCTATTGATTAAAAAAAAATATAGAAATAATGATATGTAATTTGAGCGATAAGGAATGTTCCATTTTAAACTTTAGGTGCACTATGCCTCAAATAAAGGTTGACGCAAATGTTCAGAGATGTATCAAGGCTGCGGATTCCGCGTCCGACTGCAAAAATTACGCATGAACAATACCGAGGAATCAATAATAAAGATTTTACAATCTATGATTTGATTGATATATCTATTATTATGATAATGATTTATGCAAGGTTGACATAATAAACTTAACAAAGAGTGCAAACATGTCAGAAAAATTTCATTTGTTACAGCTATTACGTGGAAAATAAATATTACAATTTAGCTATACTGTAATGTGAGTAAAATACAAACAGGCAATTCACTTCAAACAAATAAGCGGAGTATATTCCGCATATTTCGCATATATTTTTATAAATTTGACAGAACTTTCAAATCGATGGATCTTCTATTTTATTCAAGATTATTGATCCAAAAATGATGCCGGATGAAGATATTTCTAATGAAATCCAAAGATCTGATGCTTCCGAAGTGAGAGACAGTTCACTGAAAGAAATTGTTTTTGTTTCTGAGCCAGGATTGACGAAAACACGTCATCTGGCGTCTTTTTTGGATCAATAATCGTGAAAAAAATAGGAGAACATCTTTTTGACAGTTCTGTCAAATTTATAAAAATACATGCGAAATATATGAAATATGCGGTTTATGCGGAATATACTCCGCATATTTGTTTTAAGTGAATTGCCTTAATGTTCTCGTTTCAGAATGCTCTTCTCATTGTAAAAAATTTACTAATTCACTAATTTACTAATTAATTTTCTATAAACCAAAAAAAATCCCAGGAATAGTATATTATAACACAAGAAATATAATAGCGTGATTATAATCGAGTTTTAGTGAATGATCCGGTGGTTGTAGTGCGAAGTCTATTCACGCACCGAAATAAAGTCAATAACCGAACGCCCACACTGCTGGACGTTAACTTACGTGCCTGAAGTACAAAATCGACCACGATAAGTTTTTTTCGGAACTTACTTCGGGCATGTATACTAACGTCCGGCATGTATGTTAACGATACCATCACCACGATGTGTGATAAAAATATTTTACTTTCATTGCGTTCAAGAGTACTCAGTAAATATTGTAAAATTGAATTCTGTGTACAATAGCACGCTCGGAATTCAGAAGAAAAAAAACCACAACGATTTATTCTAACTTTTTTATTTTTATTTTTTCTTACTCAAGCGGTCACCCGTCCAAGTTCGTACCGCGACCTCTGATGCTTAACTTCAACGCATTACACTCTGTTTCCGATGTTAGTATACATGCCACGCCACATGTATACAAACGTCCCATGTGTTAACAGTAACAATACACGCGGGACGTATGGTCAAATTGAAAATTTTAAACATGTGGCAAGTTAACTTCCATCTCTTGTGTACACTAACATAAGTTTTCATATCTTGTTGTGTAAATAATCATCAGTTTGTCTTATCTATCGAGATTATCGTTCTATATAGGTAAAACTTTTTAATGCTCTAGTGCGAAAAAATAATTGAAATTTCGACAAACTTTCGCAAGTGGAAACACGCAGGGAAAAGCTCGTTTTATTGTCGGGGAATTGCAAAATACGTTGTTTGACACAGGTTACACGTATACTGATAGTTTACGCACTCAAAAAATTGTAGGAGTCCAATACGCCAACAAATTTTTTTTTTAATTTTTTGAGTGAAAACTGGCTGAGTGAAAATTCAAAAATGTGATTTGCGCCATCGTATCATCATGTTTTTGGTTGAACTAAAAACCGTTTAGGCAGCATCGGGGAACTTTGATTACATAATCGTGATTACAAAAAAAGTTTCACTTTATTTCTTCTGATACTCAACACCTGACGAATTACTAATTATAAACGTCTAATGTCTGCCTGTTTATCTATGTGTCTATGCGTCTATCTATTTATGCGTCTATCTATGTGTCTATTTATTTATTCGTCTATAAGTCTGTCTGTCACGATCCCGTTATTTTTTCGTTTAATTGCGTTTACACTGGCGAAGAAAAAAAAAAAAAATACTTTTTGATATGTTGTCGGGTATGGTGCAAAACGTCGAGAAAACATGTTCCGGGGTTAGATATTGTTCTGAAATAAGGGAGTTATGGGTCAAGAAAGGGTGAAAATTGAAAATCGTCCAAAAGTCAGTTAAGATGACGACTTAGAGATTTGGTCGGGGAAGCAAAGTCTTAGAGTTTTTGATGGCCTATAACTTTGTAGAAAAAAGTTTTTTGATCCGACTTCATGCGGAGGAGCTAGGCAGCAAAAACTGTTAAAATTTTGGGGTTTCCTCACTTTGTTGTTAGGGAACTTTTGTTGTTGGACAAAGTAAAGATAATTTTTGAATGCCGATCGATAGTGGAGGCTTGGGGCAACAAATTTGCTGACCAATGTTGGGTGGAAAAGTTTCATAATACCGAGCTATGGGTCGTTCTTTGGCGATTTTATCCAGAGCTGGAGCACTTATTAACCAATATCTCGGCCGGTAGTTGCCGGAATGAGGCCAGTGAGGTGTCACATGAAAGGTTTCGACAGTGTGAAGGTAGCAGAACCGATTTTAAGAAAATAGGTTGAGCGGTTCGGTGCCCAGGGTCGTTCAAAGGAGGCAAAAATGGACAAA
>CM055403.1:78364239-78421246 GCA_029228625.1 Pseudolycoriella hygida | reverse complement strand
GAATACGGGGAACTTGGAATACGGGGAAAGTTGAATACGGTGAACTTTGCATACGGTGAACGTGAGGTACGGGGGAAGTGGAATACGGCGGAAGTGGAAAACGGTGAACGTTGCATACGTTCCACGGAGGAGGTGGGATACGGGGGAAGTGGTATAAGGGGAACTTGGAATACGGGGGAAGTGTAATGCGGGGAAGTGGAATGCGGGGAAGTGGAATACGGGAGAAGTGGAATACGGGGGAAGTGGAATACGGGGGAAGTTGAATACGGGGGAAGTGGAATACGGTGGAGTGGAATACGAAGAAATAGAATTCGGGGAAAGTTGAATACGGCGAACGTGGAATGCAGTGAACGTTGAATACGGGGTAAGTGGAATGCGGGGGAAGTGGAGTACGGGGGAAGTTGAAACTTTACTCATCATAATTTAAAACGAAAAAAATATGGCTCTCTGAATAGACAACACGCGAAAATGATAAGGCCTGCGTAGCCCCTAGGGGCGGGGGTTCGACTAGTATTTTAGCATCTTAAACTAACTTTTCATGTCAAGCCAATCGGTGAAAAGACTCGGGAAAACATGGTAGGTGCAAAGATGGCAAAAACATTTCAATCTCAGAGAGAGGTGCTGCTACAAATGTGTAGTCGTCGACCCAAATTTTTATTTTATCTACACAAATAATTTGTCCTATGCGTCCGACACAATCGCTTTTTTGAAAACGAAAAAAATTTGTCCTTAATTCTGGACACTTCGACAGTGTAAAAGTGTGTTATTAGATTTTAAAGTGTTTTGTACTAAAAAGTTTAGTACAGTAAAAATAATAATAATAGCGTAGCATAATAGATAACTAGAAAATAGAGTGTACTAAAAAAATTATAAAAGCTCTTCGAAAGCTCCCAAACTAGTTCGCTTGCGCTGCCTTGCGTCACCGGTTCAAATCCGGTCGGCGAAACTTTTTTTTTGTTGTTTATTCCGATCGTTAGGAAAGGACAAAATGAGGGCAAATTTCTGTTGCCTACTAAATTTTCAGATGATAGACGGACTAAAAATCTCCTTCAGCGAGATATATGCTAGGCAGTTATAAGTTATAAAAGCTCTTCGAAAGCTCCCAAGCTAGTTCGCTTGGGCTGCCTAGCGTCGCCGGTTCAAATCCGATCGGCGACACTTTTTTTTGTTGTTTCTTTCGATCTTTAGGAAAGGACAAAATGAGGACATCGACAAAAACAATTAAAAAATTTTCGGTGATCGGATTTGAACCGGCATCGCTTAAAGGGGGTTTCGAGGAGCAATAATGTAAAGTTGTATCAGAATCGAGTTATGGTCGACTTCCTCGTCTTATCGAAAGGACAAATTTGTAATACATAGAGGTACATTTCGATTTAAACACTTTTTAGATATGTTTGATATGTTAGAGTTTTAAATGTCACATTACATAAGATGTACGCGCAAGAAACAGACGCAACGTGCACGTACAAACCAAGTATCTGAATGTAAAAGAAATGTGATTTAAAACTCTAACAAACCTAAAACTGTTTAAATCGAAATGTAGCTCTCTGTAATCTGTTTGTTAATACATTTTCCTTTTAGCGATTTTCTAGTTTGGGAGCTTTTGAAGAGCTTTTATTATTTTTTAGTACACTCTATTTTCTAGTCATCTACGCCATTTAGTACAAAACACTTTAAAATTTAGTGACATACCTTTACACTATCGAAGTGTCAAGAATTTAGGACAAAATTGAGACTAATTAATGGCATCACTAATTTTGCTCAAATTTTTATCGTTTTCAAAAAAGCGATTTTGAACTTTTTGGCGTTTTAGTACACCTTTATATTTCAGACCCCAAGGTAGTAGGACAACTTTTTTTGTGTCGGACAAATTGGGGACAAATTATTTGTGTAGATAAAACAAAAATCTGGGTTGACGACTACACATTTGTAGCAGCACCTCAGATAGAACTACAAGTTGGCATCACTTCGTTCAGCTTAAACGCGCTAAAAATTATTGTTTTCTCTACACGTTTTTACCATTTAACTCAGTGGCAGACGCCCTTTTAATCTAGTCCGTCCACAATTTTATTATTGTATTGTTGATAAACAGTTGTAAGATTTTATTTCTAAGTTTTTTGTTTTCCTCACATACGTCGAATCAAATCTAATCCGTAAGTATGAAGTAAAGCATCTTAAAGACAAAGTAAAAAGATAATCTGAAAACGATTGGATATCTAAAATTCTGAAGAAGTGAGAATTCATCGAGTACTTACTTATTCAAAAAGCTTAGTGTCTGTACGACAATCGTCATAGAATCAATTTTTTGAAGCATTTTCGCTTGTGTAGACCATAAAGTATTCTTCCACAGTCTAAGCACGAAAAATACTAATCACTGTGACACACGTAAAATTGTAAATTTTTCCGAAAAATTAAGGTGTAGAGGATGTAGAAAACAACATTTTCATGGTTCTAGTGGTAAAAATGGCGCAAATTTCGAGTATAAATTCTCTGCATTTTGTAGCGAGCTCTACTTTTATAAAGAACTCAAAGCCTTCATAGAAGTTGTTTGCATTATCGAAATAAGCTTTTACTTTTCTTGTTGATCTCTGCAAACATTATCACACGGCGGACGTCCATTGAATAATATACGAAAATAATAAAAAAAACATTTACAATCGGAAAACTAAGCCATTTAAAGAAATCAGCTGTAAATATAGGTACCACTTATACAAACGAATACCAAGAGCGCGCAACTTACTGTTAACATTTATCAAAACATACAGCGATAAAGAGAGTGAGGTCGGTCGTAGCATGGTGTTCAGTTTAAAGCAAGTACTCAGACGTGACAGATCTACAGCTTATAAACTTCGGTAATTCAAGACAGAATCGTAGTAATATCTACATTTTACTACTAAACATTTTACTTCTACAATAATTTCAACATTTAACTTTCCTCTTCTATTTTCGTTTAGCATTTAGTGGCATTTATCTGCGATCAATAATTAAATACCTTGAGTTACTGAAATGCGATATGCAAAAATGTTAATTTAAATAAATAAGCTAATGGATGGACATTTAAATGTGTGACAAATAATTGAGCTTCTCTTTCGTATACATTAAAAGTTAAATTTGTTTTTAGTTCATAGAGTAACCTTCACTTTGCGAATTGTTCTTCGAATCTGCACTGTTAATATGGCCAATTAATATGGTTAATTCGTATGCATGCTTTGTATTTAAATTTACGTTCGTTTCTACTAATTTGTACATAGTGCTCAAAGACTGCATGAGAGTTTACCTACACCGAAAATCAATTAATTACTTCAAATTTTAATTTTAAATGTTTATTTTACAGCAAAAATAAAGTCGACTAAACGATTTGAAAGAAAATCATGAAGAACAAAAATAAAAAAATTCTTTTATCAGCAATTTTGTTGTCACTGGCTGTGGTAAGTAGATCTGATCTGAATAGAATTACGTAGACGCCATGCATGCCAAATTTATGTAGAAAAATTTGATAGATAATAATCCTTATTTGCTTATATATTTGGAAGGCTGTGAGTAGTGTTGACCAGGAGTTAGAAGATGAAGAAATAAGGGCGCAAGAATACATTAAGGAATTGAACGAAGACATCCGAAAGCGACGTAATATTGAGACGAATGCGGAATGGGACTATGCCTCGAATATAACGGATGCAAATGAAAAACGTAAACTTGAAGTATCGACAGAAAGTGCAAGATTTTACAAGGTGAGTTTTAGATTTTTAAATAGTCATTTGTGTGTCTCTTTTGGACGATATATTTTAGGCAATTTCGCGAGTTGTGGAGCGAGCAAAGCGAGGTCTACATGCGAAAATGCCCTAGATCAGTCGTCCAAAACAAATTTTTTTATGCGGAGGTCCAAAATCAAGAAAAGATTTACAAAGTGGCCCTCGATTTTGGCGCCGAAGCATGAAAAGAAAATTTAAAAAATAATTCACCAAGTAGTGAAAACGTAGGCATATTCAACCAGAACATTTCGATCAGTTTTCTAACTTGATACTTGATCTTCCGAACCTCAGAAGGGAGAAGAGAGTAGAACTCTCGATATTTAAAAAAGTGAAAGTCTTAGTTCCGTTGAATTCGACACAAAAACCTTAACTGCGCACAAATTGTAAATAGAAACAACAATATAAAAATAATGCTGCTCTGTAGAAATAAGAAGCTCTCCACATTCTCTCAACTTAAGCGATGTAAGTCATGCGTGAAGAGTAAGTCTCACTGACTGTTGATTTTGAGTAGGGTTCTTATTTTCACACTGACAAAAAAACATTACCTGCAGCAGGGAATAAGTGGTGTTTTTATGACACGTTACCTGCCGCAGGTAATCTCTGAAAATTTTGAAAAGATTACCTGCTGCCGATAATGCAAATTATTTGCTGTCGTAGGTAATATAATATATTTATATTTGATGCTGCACTGTTTTCGTAGTAATTTCAACATTAAAGAAATCAGATTTTGATCGTATAAAGGAAAAACGAAGAACCACCAGCAAAAAAATTGAAGTATGTGAAGTACGGTCGATTGAGAAAAAACGAAATTCTTCTTCCATGAAACCCAATTTTTTCCCTTAACTTTTTTTACATTTCTCATCGCTATTGGTCATCTAGTATCTGAAATGGACTTTTTTTTTATTATTTTTATGAATTATAAAAAGAAAAACTTACTAACTCATGATCTCGGCACCTCCAGTCCAGTACAATATCACTGAGCCACTTAGCTGTGGTATTGGCAATGCCACTTGTCAATATTAAGGAATCCTTAATAAGGATTCATTACCTAATTTAGATAAGTTTTCAAAGAAACTACTGATTTAGATAATCTACATAAACGTTCCAAAATAGCAATGAAGTTAGTATTTTTCATATTATAATCCTCATCTTAAATGCAAAATTTTAAATCGTGACAAATATAAATTTTGAATAATTTGCAAGTTCAAAATATAGTATATTACAGTGGATGCGAGTCAAACTCACAAGTAACTCGCTTTTTTGACTTCGCCTTCTGCTCGGATATGCTAACTCTACTCTCGAAAAACAACAGTTTCCAAAGCGACTTGCTTAAAAACACACGAGTGAGTTGGCGAGTTCACAAAGTTGATTCCGAATTAATGAATGTTTTCCAAGCATCCAATTTAAGTTATTTTTTTGGTTGTACATACCATCCGGAGGTTGAGCATTACAGTTTACATTGTCTCAAATTTTATGTTAAAAACACTCGGGATTTTTTATAACCTGCGGTAACATCGCAACATAGTTACGATGGCATAAACGATCGTATTTTCTGAACGATAATATGGCGTGGTCGTCGACTTTGTTGTCATAATGTGTTGAGAAACAAATGAAATTTTGTGTAAATTTTGAAATGTAAGAATATTGTCAATCAAAGAGGGATTTTGTTTTTTCCATTCGTTTTTCTTGTACTAGAAATTTTACCAACTAGTTCAACACGAAAAAAGCACGGATGAACAATGGAACAGTTACATGTAATAAACTTTCGCTCCCTAGGGACGTAAAACATTTTACCTGCTTTGGGACGAAAGTAACTTTCGCCCCGGGTTATTTGTGTTCTAGTATCCCAAATGAACGATTTCCGCATGGGCTAAACATGCATGTAATGCCAAACTTTCGGAGGGGATAGTCAAAAAAATTATTTTTTTGTCATCTGTATACACTCAAATACGAAACAAATAATAATGAGTTAATTGTTCTTATTGAATTGAATCTGGGTATATTATCGTTTACTGTATGCGTGCTATCATTTCGATAAAAATTGCGTCTTTCAAAAAAATAAATTTTGAATTATACATTTTTATTTACTGACGAGTAATGAATATAGACTTTTAAGTGCTCTGTTGGTTGAATTGGACAAAATACAGCTCCATCAGGCAATGTATGAACATTACCTACTTCAGCTGTACAAACGTTAATTTGTACAGCTGCTACCGCTAACGTATTAAAAAAACAGCTGCAGCAGGTAATGTAAGAAATAATTACCTGTGTCAGCTGATGTTCACGCATCAGGTAATGAAATTCTATAAGATTACTTGTGATACCTGTGATGCTTTAGGTTATTTTCTCAAATAATTACTTGCCGTCGAATTGTTTTTCCTCAGTGTAATAAGTCGAGAAAGATTATCTTACTTTTATCTCACAGGTTTTTATCTGAACTCTGAATATTTATAATAAGGATTTTGTGGCTTTGACAGTACTATGTGGAGCACTGACCTTTCATAAGACAAACTTACACAGCAACTGATTAAATGTTTGCATTGATGACATTGAGGCTCATAACCGAATCAAGTATCGCATGTGTGACGTTGAAACAAATATGTATAAATTGTCTATTCCCACGCATAAAATTAAGACGTATGCAATTTTTAAACCAGACAAAGGTCACTAACTAATTAGAAGACGAACCGGTTTCGCTGGATGCAGCTTTATATACATCGGTCACAATGTTAATACATTTCATCTCATAACATGTTCTTCAATTCTTTAGGAGTCTATTTTTACTAAATGAACTCACCTTTTCAGCCAATCAAACAAACGAGTTTGCATTTTAATTATTTTATCAATAAGTGGATTTCAGAGTTCGTTGAACGAAATTTTAATCAAACCATTTTTTCTTCTCTTAAAAATTCCTACATTTCGATCATTTTGTTTGTCAAAAGTGAAAACTCATATTTATTATGAAGATTAGAATTTTTCTTCTTATTATTGTTATTTGGTGAGAAACACGCACGTGAACCAATTTTGAAAGGTGAATAGATATTTTTGGGTGCGCAATACAGACATGCATTAACAACTTCCTGCATTTTTTGAGATACCAATCCAATTAATGCCTCAAAATTTAGATCAATAAATGGCTAATTTCATCGGTAATTCATATAATACATTTTCGCTACCATGTCACCTGTGGATAGAATGTGTTTTGTCTCATGTTAATAAAAATCGCAATGAAAGAGTGAAAGAGATGAAATTCGTTACCCACGTGACGGTACCGATGGAATTATCCAAAACATACCGAAACTATACGTGCGATACCGGTTATCGCATTCAGCGCGCATGCGTATGTTAACTTTTTTTTGCATGTATCCTTTATGTACGATGGATATATCGGTGACCTTATGCATCAATCACCTTTTTCCATTGAAGAACAATGGTAAAAGTTGGTTAGTGCATAAAGACGTTGAATGAGTTTTGTGGAAGTTAAAGGGTCAACTGAAAGCTCAACTTGACAGAACAAATATTTTTCCCACCCACACCCCGATGCCCAAACTTTAGAACCGACCTAGAGAACTTAGCAAAGGCCTCTGACCCATACCTGCATGGACAACCACCAGAGGACACTGTCCGAAAAACCTCCTTATCAAAGGAATATTCACGAAAAAAACCGAATATCGTGTTGGGTCGCGTATCGTGAGTTGGGCTCACATTAAGGACTCTACAGCCCGAACCACTTGACAGATTTTCACTAATTTGATTTTCGTGATGAGCGATTTCCGTTCTAATTTCGCAGTGATATAAGTGAAAACTTTCACCAACCTTCAAAAACCCATGTTTTTCACCATTTTTTCGACCGCAACTTCGAAAGTTTTCAATAGATTTTGCCCAAATTCAATCCCGTTATCAATTTTCTGATTATCTTTGAGGAAAAAAAAGATTTTGAAAATATTATCTGATTTTCAAAATCTTTTTTTTCCTGATTTCCCCGATTTATGTGAAAAAAACACGTTGGGCCCTAGTAGACACTCAGTTTTACGGCCCTGACTGAGGCCAAAAGCTCAAAATCAAAAAAGTTTCTTCCATAAGTTTTGAGGCATTGCCAGGCCTTTCAAAAAAAATGTATGAAAATCGGAGAAGTATTACCTGACAGTGCCCAGATTCAAGCCAAAAAAGATTTTTCGATTACCTTTCAGGAAAAAAAGTTTTTGAAAATCGGTTGTGTTTTACTCGTGTTTACTCGTGTTGACAGACGGACGGACGAACATTTTTTTTTATTGCCGATTCGTCATCTAAGGACCATATGATCGATGATCGTCCCCTACTCCCGGATTGAAATTGGGCTGGTTACAAACGTCGTGGTAAACGCATAGGAGCCCTTTTCGAAGAACTTCGTTCTAATTACCATAGAATTTTAAACATTTTTTGTTTTGTTTAGGAAAAAGCTAAGGAAACTCTCACCTACAATTTCCGTGCTTACCAAAATGAAGATTTAAAACGCCAGTTCCAAAAACTTTCCAAGCTTGGCTATGCGGCACTTCCTGATGATCAATTTAGAGAATTATTGAATTCAATCACCTCAATGGAAAGTAACTATGCGAAGATAAGAGTCTGTTCATTTTCTGATCGTAACAACTGTACATTACAACTGGAACCAGGTAGAGTCCTAAGTTTGAATAGCAGCGCGAAGATAGTTTCTCTTCTGCAAAGAAAAAAAAAAAACAGAAACTAAAAAAGTGGAACTATCTTCACGCTATATAATGAAAAGTTATTATGGTTCCACTTTTCTTTGAAAAGGAAAAAAGTGGTACTATTGCAATGTAGGTAGTAGAGTGAAAAATCAGCTGAATTTTTGAAACGTATTTCTATTGACCTATATATTCGTTATGTAGAATTGGAAAGTATTCTTGCTGAAAGTGAAGATCCTGAAGAATTGAAATACTATTGGCAACAATGGTACGATTTGGCTGGCACACCAACTAGAAAAAGTTTCAATTCGTACGTGCGACTAAAAAATGAAGCGGCACTTTTGAATAGTAAGCCTTTGCAAGCCAATCAATTTCCTATGATTCACTAAAATTGAGCATTATTTTGTCTATTTGCAACATTTAAATGTGAACAACACTTTGTTAAGTGAGAGAAGTTTTAGTGAATTATGAGTAAAAGGATAAATGTTGCGTTTACTGTAAAAATATGTGCATTTTATTGATTTCGTTAGATTTTACCAATGCGGCTGAAGCGTGGTTGTACGAATACGAGGACAGCACATTCGAACAGCAGCTGGAAAATATTTTCGATCAAATTCGGCCACTTTATCAACAGTTGCATGCATACGTCAGACATAAACTTCATCAAAAATATGGAAATTTGGTGCCGATCAAGGGACCTATTCCAATGCACATCTTAGGGAATATGTGGGCTCAATCGTGGGAAAATGTAACTATGATTTTTGAGGAGAAACCAACGTTTTGGGTAACGTTTTATTGTGAATCAACAGATACGTAAATTTACCACACCATACCCAGAGAAACCGGCGCTGGATGTGACAGAAGAAATGTTGAGACAAAACTACACGGCACTCAAAATGTTCCAAATGGGAGATAAATTTTTCCAATCGCTAAATATGACCAAAGTCCCTACGTAAGTTTTCGTTCAGTGATGTTATTAGCGCTGTAGTCATTGACTTCTTTTTCAGTTCGTTTTGGCAGAAAAGCATTATTGAAAAGCCAGATGGTGTTGATTTGATTTGTCACGCCAGTGCCTGGGATTTTTTTGTTAAGGACGATGTTCGGTAAACCTTTAATAAGTCTTTGAATATCTGCTTTTCTGAACTGTTTCTTTCGTAGAATTAAGCAATGTACTCGCATTACTATGGATCATTTCTTTACTGTACATCACGAACTGGGGCACATCCAATATTTTTTGCAGTACCAGCATTTGCCTACAGTTTATCGAGAAGGAGGTCAGTTTCGCATCCAGTTTTGGCTGGATTTAGTATGTTGTCAAAGTCCGTGAGGCAGTGCTCTCGCATTGATTCTCTCAGCATGTGGACTCTGTATTTGTTAAAATAAAATTCGAATCTATTTCAGCGAATCCTGGTTTCCACGAAGCGGTTGGAGATGTTTTAAGTCTGTCAGTGTCGACTCCTAAGCACTTAAAGAAAGTTGGTTTATTGACTGGTTTCGAACATGGCCATGAAAATAAAATAAATCAACTCTACAACGACGTAAGTGATTTTTTAAGTTGACTGCATAATCGACAGGCGCATAATATCATGCGTTTGTGGAAAATTTTCTATTTTCTTCTTCTTTTTTCGGACTTGTATGCCTGTTACTCGTAGCATGTGTCTACTTTGTCCAAACTATTTAATTGTGACTGCATTATCAATTATAGGCATTGCAAAAAATTATCTTCCTACCATTTGCCTATGTGCTTGACAAATATCGTTGGGGCATATTTCGCGGAGATATTAAATTGAACGAATACAATTGTAAGTTTTGGAAGATGCGAGAAGAATACTCGGGTATTCAACCACCAGTTCAGCGATCAGAACAAGATTTTGATGCGCCAGCTAAATACCATGTTAGCGCTGACGTAGAGTACTTAAGATATTTGGTGTCGTTCATCATTCAATTTCAATTCCACAAAGGCGCTTGTGAAAAGGCTGGTGAATATGTGGCTGGTGATCCAGAAAAGCTGCTTTCAGATTGTGATATCTATGAGAACGCAGCTGCAGGAAATGCCATCAAGTAAATTTTATTACTTGTTTATTGTTGTTTGTGTACGAATCAACTTTTTCAGAGCCATGCTGGCACTTGGATCATCCAAACCATGGCCTGATGCAATGGAAGTTTTGACGAATAGTAGAAAAATGGAAGCTACCGCTATTTTGGAATATTTTGCTCCTCTGTACGAGTGGTTGGTAAAATCTAACAGCGAAAATGGCGTTGAAATTGGATGGGATCTTACATACCGTAAGTGATCACTTTAATATTAAATTGCCTGTTGCTGATCCACTTGTGTTTTGATTTCACAGAATGTTGAATTTCATCGCAGAAAATTGACCGTTTTAATGAGAGCTTTTTGATAAAATAAACTAGAAATCGAACATTTTGACTTTTCAATAGAAATATTTAAAAGTTCTCATCGACCGCACCGGGCGAGACAATTCTTTTCAAAAAGTCTGTAGCGATTGAAAAATAATTCAGAAAAGTCTACAGGTATGGAGGGAACTATATTAACGCCCAATTATATTATCGCCCAATCTAGGCAAAATTTTGCATTAGGGCGTCAAAACCAAAAAAGTTATGAAGGTTTTGGTGACAATAAAAAATGCGTATTTTGCTAATTCATCGATAACCTAATACATTGTCGGTACCATGTCACCTGAGGAACGAATGTTTGTGTCATGCTAATATAAATCACATTGAAAGAGTGAAAGAGACGAAATTCTTTACCCAGGTGACGGTACCGATGGAATTAGCCATTTGCCTAGATCGGGCGATAAAATAATTGTCGATAATACAGGTCTCCCAGGTGCGGTGTTTCCAAAAATAAATTACATCCTTCGGCGGCTTACATTTTCGGCAGATTCTAATGGACCTTCAACCAGTTCTAAATGTACTTACCACACCACCCTAATCGTGTCACCTCGTCCTCTAAACATGCTAGTTCAGAACTACAGCTCCATAGAATATTATTTGTTCGGTATATTGTTGAACTTCCAAGACTGAGAGATATAGCGCATTAAGAAGCAAATGCCACAAATAAAGTCTGAGACAAAATTGCTAAGGTTACATTTTAATAGATGGACAGCTACAAGTCACATAAAAATGCACAAAGAACCAAGGTGATAATTAGATGTAAATTCATATCAAAATACAAGACGATTTGAATGGATTTGTCATTTTCCGAATGCATGTTAAAATGAAACAAAAGTGTAATTAACAATTACATCACAGATAAAGAATAATAAACGAACATTTGTGTGTTGGAACTTACATACGTATCTACTCAACGTTTGCAAGGTAATTGAAAAAAAAAATGAATCGCATATGAATATGGGAAACATGAATAACTCATACAAATAACCTAAGAATAATTGTCAAAGAAAACGCACACCCATAACACTAGCAATAAAAAAATATACAAATTTTGTGGCAAATATCGTGCATGATAAATAATGCACAATCTATGTGAATAATGCTTTTGTTATAATCAGCTACCCGCATTGTCGTAAATTTGCTATTATTTGTTGTTCTTGGCTCAGTACTTACTGCAAATTCGCTGAAGGTGGTCACAATCGGTCGTTAAAGAATGAAAAGAATTTGTTCGTTGTAATTTCGGTGACGGTGGAATCGGATAAAGATTCGTTGTGTTATTTCCTAAATGATAAAGTGAAGTAAGCTTAAAGCTTGAGGCATGAGTTGCCAAAGAATTTTGATTTTCCTTTAAAAAAATAAAGTATTTTCAATACCGCTTGTAGGAAACTTCAAAGAAAATTGTGGCACGAATTTCTTTTCTTATCATTATCAAAGATTTGCTATCTCGTCAGTCTACTCAATCCACACACTTTTTTAAAATTTACTCGCTTCTTTAGAAGAACCCCTTTGGCGATTGCTCTGAAAAAATTGCTAAGATTTTCTCGCACATATATTAAATGAAAGAGGGAAGTTAGGCATAGCTTATTGGCGTACTTAGACCGACTGTCAAAACGAGAGGCGACAGTTGTTTTTAGTTACATTGTAACATATAGATGTCTTACAATTCAATGTGACTGCTTCTTCATATTAAGAGCTGGGAAGCTACAAGGGAGTCCGAGAAATAAGGGGTTGTATGTCCTCACAGTAGAGTGTGAAGAGGGGGGCCATGGTACGAAGAAAAATTACAGGAAGGAGGTTTCATTTTTTTTTTGATGTACCTACTATGTTATACAGGTTGTACGTTTAAATCTGCCAATACAACTACAAATTTGTGTGTATACGACATGATCGGAAATCCTGTGGGCTAGAATCCTTCTATCCTTCACAAACAAAAGGAAACAAATGCTTATAATTAATGTTCTTTAGAGTAAACACCATCGACTCACAATGGGTTTTTAAATCTTAACACTAAAAAAAATTAACACTAAACAAGAGATATTTCGGGAGATAGAAACTCAACTTCAAAAGGACAAGCTAACCAAATTAAAATAGTAGGAGTTCTAATTGACATCTCGGTTTATATGTGAGCAATATTATGCTATAAGGTTGTAAGCCACAGATATCTATCTCATCTTTAAATTTGACATTTGGAGCGAAAGAACGTGACAGAAAATAGGCTTACTTGATTATTGCAAAATTACACTCATGTAGCGCTGGCATAATGTTGAAAATTCGCTCGATTTTTTCATCTTCCGCATAGAGGCGGGTAATACATTATAATTTGAAATCGACCTCACAAAAAATTACCTTTTATATTGTAGCGAGGTATTTTTTGGCAAAAGAAATGTTTGATTTCGCGAAGACCGTCCCCTCTTCAGCTTTGAATATAGATCCTCCTTCATCCACCTCAACTCCATCTTTCCAACTTGTTTTTGGTCTTCCTGGTTTGTGGTTACAATCGGGTTTAGTGTAAAGCAGTTTCAGGGGTTAACGTTCCTCTACCATTCTTTGTACATGACCGAACCACAGTAGCCTATTGATTTTTTGCTCGTGGTAGGGCTCTGTCAGCTCATCAACTCATCAGCTCAATCCTTTTTTCAAACACTAAGAGTGTTTGTTCGTCTCGCCGTGTCACGCCCCAAGCTTCTGACCCATATGATATAACTGGTCGTACCAGCGATCTGTACAGTTTACACTTAATGTTGCGGTTGGAAGTTTTAGACCGGAAGAGTTTTTTAAGGCTATAGTTACTCTTGTTGCCAAGCATACCCTTCTACGCATTTCTACTCCGATGCGATTGGAACTATTGACCAGCGACCCAAGGTAAATAAAGCTGTCGACAGTAGAGATGAGCGGGTCGACCATTTTTCGAAACACGACCGGATCGAATCCGACCCGATAAACTTTTTCGAAACCCGAAACCCGAATTGTTTCTAAACCCGACCCGGACCGAACCCGACCTGATAAAATTTTTCGAAAGCCGAACTGTTTCAAAACCCGACCCCGACCTCAAGTTTTTCGAAACTCACAACCCAAATTACTCCGAAACAAAAATTATTTCAAGGCCCGACCGACGTCTGCATTCTTCACGGACCTTAGACTAAAACAAAATTCGTGTAACGTAAAATGATAAAATTTAGACGAGTTTTGTAAAATATAAAAAGGTCGGGACCCGAATAAAATGATATAACAACCCGACCCGATTAAAATTTTCGAAACCCGCAACCCATGAACCCGAAAAAAAAATCGGGTTCGGGTTCGGGTCGGGTTTTTCGAAGTTTCGGGCAACCCGCTCATCTCCATCGACAGTCTCGAAGTGTTTTCCGTTCACCCGGTATTTTTCTCACTGACTTTAAGACCGAGAGCAGCACCCTTCTCCTCAATTTTTGTGAAATTCATCAACATTCCGTCCAATTATGTCTAGGTCGTCAGTTTAGCCTAACTACTGACTCATCTTCCGGAAGATTGTACCGCTTGTTACTCACTGCTCTCTCGTATCACCTTTTCATGAACAATGTTGAAGAATAGAGCTCCTAGACCATCACCCTGTCTAAGTCCTTCCAGGGATGCAGATAACTATTGTTGCTAATTGTAATTCTTTAACCTGCTATTAGGCCGAAAATGGCAATGTGAGCAGTCCCGGGTATGATGAATGCGTGCTAGTGAATTATGATTTCCTTTTGAGCGCGTTATAGTGTGGAAATTAAGTCTTAAGGTGTTGAGAAAGTGGATTTGAATGGTCCACCGCTTTCACACATAGCGACAAGACGAGTTTCTTCGATATGGACACAAAGAATCTCTCATGTAAAACAACATTTTTACGACCGTTTTACTTCTAAGACGTACCTCATGTTCAGCTGCAATGTGTAATTTACACACAGAATTCTACATTGAACTCGTTTTATGTACAATGAACGTCCAGTAAATGTGCAAATAGCATTGTACGGTCATGGCAAAATAGATATGAACTTTTTACTTCTGCGCATATTTTTGCGGTTTTAAAAACATGCACAGAAGTAACCGCAAAAACCTGTGCAGAAGTACAAAGTCTACAAAGTTCATATCTATTTTGTCACGACTGAATGAAAAATTGATACGTATAATGTAACCTACAATGACATTTGTTTTACTAGTGATGTGTATAATTTACACATCCGTTGTATAATGAAAAAGTGATAGCAAAAAATATTTTCGCCATTTATTTGATCCATTCATTGATATATTGCTTGAATGTTTGAAGAATACTATTTTCTACGAACAGAATTACTATCATGTGAATTTCGAAATTAATTAACCGAAAAAACGATTTTACGCTCCCAATGCATAATCACCCACATCAGCGAGAATTCATAGTTAAAATTTATAAAATGTTACCGAAGTTGTTCGAGGTATTTGTGGTAGCAATGAGTGTCAAATTAATTGTCTGTGAACCAGTGCCACAGTTAGACCTTCCGCCCTTAAACGTTGTGATAACTGCGAAACCAGAAGTCACATTGAACAGTTACACTGAGGACAAAGGAACTGATCGCAGTGAAGGTTTATCCAGTGACTATGATCGCGATCGTAGTCAAAGATTTGGACCGCCATATTCCGACAACTTTCCTCGATTCGAAAATCGAACTGCTTCATACGGATACGATGATAACAACTACAACCGAAATAAACCGTTTCGGGATGATGACAAGTACTACGCAAACTACAATGGAAACTCAGATTATGATCGCAATCGAAATAGTTATGGGGACGGATATCAGTATCAACGGGTACGGATTGCTTCAGATTTGTTTTACTCCATTTGTTTCACTTACAAGAATTTTAGCCCAATTTGAATGCATTTAACGATAATCCAAACCAGTACAACAATGGCTTTCAACCAGATGATCGCTACCGTTTGGAACAAGAAAGGCAACTTCGGATCGAGGATGAAAAACTTCGGCGCATCTTAGCAGAGATCGATCAAAAAAGCTCTTTCGAATGTTCTCTTAACGTTGCTGCCCAATGGAATTTCGAAACGAATGTAAACGAAATTACTCAAGTCGAAGCGGTAAGAACGTACAACGCTTTTTTTAATTCGATCAAAACTGGCTGTAACCAATGCATAACCTTGACACAAAATGAAACCGTGTTTTAAGCAAAGCACCTGATCCGTTTCTTGTCTTTCGGACGTTGATGTCTTTTGTCTAACATCGCGAATAACAAATTTTATTGTGGGAAATTTTGCTTGCTAACCACATTCAGCACTGTAATTAGTTGAGATAATGACATTATGCGGTGTAGTAACTTTACATACGAACTCTTATCCACGCAAGAATTGTTTTTTGTATGAATTTTAACAACTAGTCTCTAATTTAATGCTATGGGAATGGACATTTATTTAAATTATGGGGTTTTAAATAATGTCGTATCAATGTTTGCGCGGCGGTCTTTCCAATTTGGAATAATTTGAGATCATCTCAATGTGGAAATGGTAACCTCAACGTTATGTTGATTTTCAATGTCAATACTTGTTAGGAAAGTATTACCGGAGCTTTTTCGTGTTACGGGAGGATGTATTACCGGTCAACCGGTTTTGTTACCGAAAATTCTTAACCATCTAAAAACCAAAGAATTCAAAGCAAGTTTTTATTTGCCATTAAGGATTACTATCAGGTCGGGTCGACCTGGTTAGATTCAGGTTCGACCAAAAAAACCAGGTCGGAAAAAGACCAAGTCAAAAATGACCCGTTCTGGTTTTGACCTGATGGAATCAGGTCGACCTGATTTTTTTTCACCTAAAATAATAAAGCTGGAAATAAGTTCCAGGAACTTATATTATGACTAAAACCGATTCACATAAAGTTGATATTCACTACTTCAGATAAATAGACACTTTGCAAAGTAGCCTACATATTTGTTTTTCGATGACTTCACTGAATCAAAACATTTTTCTAGAAAAGCAGTACGACAATTATTGTCAATGTGTTACTTGTGAATAAAAAATTGCTTCGGATGATGACATAAATTTACGAAAGCTGCTCAATTTTGTAGTAGTCGGTTTTGGTTGAGCTATCACCTACAAACCAATTTTTTATTAAAAAATAACATATATTACTAGTGAGAATTGTCGTGTTACTTTTTTAAAAAAATATTTTGGTTCAGTGAAATCATTGAAAAACGAATATTTTTGCGCACAAGTGTAGGCGACAAATTTGCCAAGCGTCCATTGATCTTAAAAATTGGTTGGATCAAACAAATACTGTCAGATAAAATTATTACTCAGATTCTAAAAATAGTTTATCTCTACACTCAGAGCTTTTTATAAGGATTTTGGACTGGGCGATTTTTCATCGAGGTGGCCCAAATTTTGTATTGAGTGGGCCCAAATTTTCAATTGAATGTTCCAACTTTTTCAGTAAGTAGTTTTGTCTTTTATGCATAATTTTATTTTGCTTGTAATGGACAAAGATCGTGTGAGAAGCGCGAGCGAGAAAATTTTCCACTCGCGAGGATTTTGGTTAAAAAATCCATACTTATTATCTATCTCTTTGTTGGAAAATTCAGTTTAAAAAGAAGAAAACACACTAAGAAAGCGCCGAAGGCGAAATTTTTTATTTCAAATTGCAAAATTTTGGGCACAACCCTGTCAGAACTGTTGTCGACAGTAGACTACAATTCTTTAATTATACAAAAGAAAAAATGCATGTTGTCCACTTTAGAACCACTTTTCAGTGAGAAAATCTGTCATTTTTGTCCAGCTGAATATTAAGAATCGTTATAAATCGCCGCAAGCGATTTTTTTAGTTGAAAATGAGTTTCACTGGGATGCACTGGAGTGGATTTATAAAAAGTGGGGTGGACTGACATGGGCCTGGGGTATATATTTCATCCTAGTTTGTATGTTATAAAAGGCCCTGTCTACACCAACTCCGTAATCACATACTAGCTTGTAGAGTATTTGATTGCAACGCACACCTGCAAGGTGTAATGAGGTGAACAACTGCCGAAATATCTCTCTCGACCTCACAGTCGACGATGAGCTGAAAAAAATTGAGCTCAGGAACGGGCATCCTTTTTCATCCAACTTCCAAGCTCAATACAGACGCGAAAACTTTGCTGGAAATTGTGGTAGTCCCAAATATTTTTTTAATTCTCCATTGATCGATTTATTTTAAGATATTCTATTATTTTGTGTTACCTATTCTGTAAGATAAGGGCGCTAACATTCATGCTAACAACAATTTGGTCAACATCAATCTAGTTGAGCAAATACTGAAATATAAAAAAAAATCAAATCTTAAGGTTTTTTTTCGTACTTTATGCAAAATATTCTTCAATTTTTATTTTTTGTTATTGCATATCTTGCATATCTTTTCAAAGCATAAGAGTACAAAATTTGCTTCAGCTTGGAAAATTGGTTGTTCTTTACTTTTCGGATTATTTCAATAGCTTTTCTATACACAGACCCCGCATGTTTTCCATCGTATGTTTTTAAAAAAATTAAAATCTTCCGTCAACAAATGTCAGACTGTACAGTACAATTTTCAAGGCGTACAATTTTAATATGAGTGTTTGGAGATATTTGCCCGATGATCAACCTTACTTTTCGGTAAAAATATTTTCTACTATTCGTTATATAAAACCAGGTCCACCAGGTCATGACCCGATCTGGTTTTCTTCCGACCTGGAAATCCAGGTCAGAACCAGGTCAAAAAAAATCAGGTCAGGACCCGATCTGGTGGACTTGATAGTAATCCTTATTTGCCATAGCATAATAACACATCAGTATAAAAATAACGATGGATTTCATTTGCAACTATTAAAGATTCTCTTACCAAAGTAATGTCGCAATCAAAAAACTAAAACTAAAAGAAATCACAGTAGTTGATTCACCGCTAGTACCAACTAGTATTAACCCATCGATTCCAAATTTTGAAAGTGATTTACGCAATCATCACTTGGAATGGATCAAGTCTTGATATTTTGCTAAGGGCCATATATCAGCCCTTCGAATTGCAAATTATATACAGCCTTAAAAGAAGTGAAAACATACATTTAGTAACAATTCAACTTATCTCATAACCTTAACACGCGTCAAATAATTTGGGTTGTTACTAAATGTATGTTTTCACTTCTCTTAGACTGTAGAAGCTGTTGATCCAAATACACATACACAAAATTTAAATCTAAAAGTAAGCTGATTCAGCTCACATTTGAATGCAATTTTTTACCCAGCTGTCAGTTTCAGCCCTATATATTTTGCGAACAAAAAGAAATGAAAACATCATAGTAAGTTGAGGTGACAGTGATTTTAATTGAAAATAACTGAACGGAAACTTAACGAAATCGAAGTGCGTGTAAAAATTATCATCGATCTTATGCATTTAAATTCACAAAATTCGACAAACGCGAACGAATAGTTTTACGAAAAACAATTTTTCTCAAAAACTAGTGGATAATCGACTGACAAAATTCAGTCGTATACGTTACTATTTACATTATTATAAAACTTTATACAGTACAATATGAGGGTTTCTTGGTCTTCAAATGGCCGAACGCCAATTCCGATGCTCGCAAGGTTGCCATCGGAATCGATGTACCTATGTAAAAATGATCATTTTGGAATCACCTTAACACTCGTCTTAAAACCTCATCCAAAGAATTATCATCTCAAAACAGTCAATAATTGTTATTGAGATCGATTATTGAGTTGAATTTTAGGGGTGTCCAAAACAAACGTTTCGAAAATTGGGGCTCCCCAGCCGGAAAACGATATGTGATGAATAGTATGTACGGGTGCTACCGAATCCGCGTGAGTAATAATATAAATAACTATTGATTGAAGTAGATTACCTTTTACTTAAGTGTTTTAAACACTTGGAAGCAATATGGAATCAAAAAAAAAAAAATTATTTTATTCTACTGCCGCGAAAAGAAAAATTCTGCAACACATCTCTTCGGCGTACGGAGTTATTATAGTAGAGGAGTTCGGTCTTAAATTTACACTTGAAAACCAGACTCGCCGGGACACTAACCATACAAGTTTGATGTCATTGGTCTTTTATGTTTCGTGTGCTCAGAGAAATTTCAGAAGAAAGAAATATGAAAAGTGCATGTTTACGGTTTTGTTATCTGTCCGCACAGATCGGATTGATTAATCACATTTTGGGGCGACCGATTTCTCTGCGTGTTTGGGATTAGCTTCGATCAAGGCACTCTGCCCAGCGCTGTCGTTTTACGATAACCACAGTCACCGACGTCATACTTCCATTCAAAATCCGACAATCTCCATAAAATTCCCTATATTTAAATATGTGAGGTGACGGCTCCCTGAACTCAATGATCGGGTATGTAATGAGAAGCTCTTCAACAAATTTCAGCTGGCGGCTCAACAAAGGTACTCTGACTACCAAAGAACGGTGTGGGATCAAATGAGACAAATCGATAAGAATCGAATATTTGATCAGCAGCTTTTTCGTCAAGTTTATTTCATGTCAAACATTGGTCCTAATGCCTTACCGCCAGACCAATTAGACAGGGTAATGTTTAATCTGAATATTTGGTAATCTCGTTGTTCAAAGGTAATGTTACAGTACAATCGTCTGATTAACGACATGCTTGCCATTTACAATAAAGCGGAAATTTGTGGCTATGAGCAACCCTTCAATTGTGGTTTAAGATTGCAACCGCATCTAAAGGAGGTAAGATATAACAAATTTGCTTAGTACCAGCGAATTGAATTCAAGTATTGAGCAGTTAATGGGGAAAAGCAGAGACTGGGATGAGTTACAATACACGTGGACTGAATGGAGAAGGAAATCCGGTCGCGATATGAGAGATTTATATGAACAAGTGGCTGAACTAACAAATGAAGCAGCCCGATACAACAGTAAGGAAAAATATAAATTTGTACGGGAAAATAAGTAATAAAGAAAATGTAGACTTTAGCAGTGCAGCGGACTACTGGACTTTTCCATTTGAATCACCAGATTTTAAACGCGACGCCGAAAATGTTTGGCTAGAAATTTTACCTTTGTATGAGTTGGTACATGCCTATGTTCGGCGTAAATTGAGAGAGTTTTATGGACCAGATAGAATAAACAAAAATGCCCCACTGCCAGACCACATCCTTGGTAACATGTACGGGCAAAGTTGGTCAAACATTCTGGACATAACAATCCCATATCCTGGTCGAAGTTTTCTGGAAGTAACACCCCAAATGGCTGCTCAAGGTTACACTCCTCACGTCATGTTTCAGCTGGCTGAAGAGTTCTTCTTGTCGATGAACATGTCGGTTCTGCCGACCGAATTTTGGATCGATTCGATTTTGGAACAACCGCCTAACAGGGTAGTTATTTGTCAGCCGTCTGCATGGGACTTTTGTAATGGTCACGACTACAGGTAAACTCGAATTAAAATACCTAGAACGAGCAATGTTGTCATTTAAAATGACCATAGGATCAAAATGTGCACTGGAGTGAACCACAAAGATTTGATAACAGTTCACCATGAAATGGCTCATATTCATTACTTCCTGAGTTATCGTAATAAGCCAAAAGTTTTCCGCGATGGAGCTAATGCAGGTTCGTAAACCCGGAATCATTTTGATGGAATCGTATTGCTTTTCATAACACATTCGTTCATCTGAGAATTGTTGATAAAATAATTGTAACTAGTGAAAGTAGTTAAACAACAAGACGTTGTTCATCATCTGAAACAAGAAGATTGAACGAACAAATAATTAACTAGTCCGAGTAATTGATGTGTATTGTTCCAGCATTTCATGAAGCAGTCGGCGATGCCATTGCCCTTTCAGCAGCAACACCAAAACATTTGCAAACATTGGGCTTAATTCAAAAGTCCGTTGATGACACCGCACATGACGTCAATTTTCTATTCGCCCTAGCACTCGATAAAGTAACGTACACTAGTTTTCGTACTTCATTTTTTCTCAAAGTCTTATTTTTCATAAGGTTGTCTTCTTACCATTCGCTTTGTCATTGGATGCTTGGCGCTGGGATATTTTCAACAAAAGGATCACTAAGGAGCAATACAACTGTCACTGGTGGCTGTTACGGTTAGTTGGGTAGATTTAAATTTAAAAAATTTCGATTGAATAGTTATTTCTGTGTCTGTTTTGGACGATTAGGCAGTTTCGCGAGTTGTAGACCGAGCAAAGGGAGGGGTATATGCAAAAATACCTAAGATCGGTCGTCCAAAACAGGTGCACGAAAATTAATTTCAAACTCAGGATTGATTTTGCGCTAGCGAAATTGATTTTTAGAAATGGAATTGAAAAAAATTGTCCTTCGATAGAGGTATGAGGCTCTCATCAAACATCCTGTTGTTTAGAGCCTTGTACCTTACGCGACAGTCCTCTGGCGTCCACGCCACATTGCTTATTTCGTAATGTGATAACTCTTTGATGAACATGCTTTTTCAGTGCTCAAATATGTGCTGTGTATGTTGTTAGGATATGTTGACACATGTCTTCGTAGCGACAAAACCGGATTTTTTTTTGAAGAAAACGTAAAGCACTTTTTTTAACAATGCACGTTTAGTAAATGCAAATGCTTACCCCTCAGGAATTGTGACGAAAAGCCTTTTAGTCGTGAAGAATTACTCCTATCTCTACTTTCAGAGAAAAATACGGAGGCATCAAACCTCCTGTTCTTAGGTCAGAACTAGATTTTGATCCAGGATCCAAGTATCACATACCAGCAAACATTCCATACATTCGGTAAAAGTTGTTTTCTATGTAAATTTTCGAACTTAACAATTTTGCCTTGCATCTTGCAGATATTTCTTCGCCACAGTTTTACAATTTCAGATTCATAGAGCTCTGTGTAAAGCGTCATTACAGTATTTACCTGGTGATTCGAATAAACCATTGCACAAATGCGACATCTATCGACAACCTGAAGCTGGAAATGTGTTAAAGTAACTTTTTCCCTCCATACTCTTGACCTCTTTTACAAACCCGGTTTTCGAGCAGGAAAATAATGGAGAAAGGAGCTTCACAACCGTGGCAAGAAGTTCTTCAAGAAGTCATTGGAGAAGGCAGACTGGATGGTTCGGCACTGCGTGAATATTTTCGACCTCTGGAAGATTGGCTACGAAATGAGAACTTACGAAATAATGAGTTTGTTGGATGGAACTACGATGGCGACTATTGCAAGCATAGCATTGACACAGCAAACTTACAAGTATACGGTGGGTTCTACAATTCGGCTGTCACGTTACAAGTTTCCTTCGTAACATTGTTCGTATTTTTGATTTGGATAAATGTGTTTTAGTTCTTGTAAAAGTAAATCTAGTGAAATAATTAAAAATATTTATGCCACAAGCACAAAAACGGTTTTTCTTCCCATGCAAAAACAATTCAATTCAATTATTCGATTACAGAGCCAACAGTCTGCAACGTCATTATTTATAACAATTGCTTTTCTATTGTCATTAATGTCAACGGATAATTGTCTCTATCCACAAACATATACTCATTCCTACTATTTTGATATTACCGAAGCTGTTTGAGATATCACCTAAACCTGAAACGTCTGAAACGCCCACACTATCGCACGAAGAATGTTAAATTAGAAAAATCTAACAATAGCGATAGCTACTTTATGTTTTCACCCTTCCTGTTACGTTACGTGCACAGACTCCCATCCAGTTACGTTACGTCACGTCAAGTTACGTCACAGTAGGAGTGTGACGTAACTTGACGTGACGTAACGTAACAGGAGGGGTGCACAGACGGACGCACGGTGACGTAACCGAATTAACTTTTTGACTACACTCTATTGCTACTTTCCCATACCCACTTCAATGGTTCATTATAGAAGAGACAAAAGGACAACTCAAATGAAAACAAGATCAGCACTAAACTCGTTGAACTCAGTTTTTTCGAGACAAATATTTAAATACTAAAAGAAACTTTATAATCTTGCAAGACAAAAATGATGAAAATTCAGTCGAGAATTTTGATTCGCCGGCTGCACAGATTAAAAACTGCGCTAAAAAAGAATTATACTACCATATAGTATCTACTATATAGTAGCAAATGGCAATTTACCTAAATACAGTGGATTTCAATTAGGCGAAATGGGTGCTACTGTGCGACATATAAACAAGCAATTATATCTTCCACATTGTAAAATGCTTACAGGTTGCATAATATTCTTAAAAATTACATAATATGCAATCAAATATATTTGTGAAAAATCAATAGCGAGAGATAACTTGCACCTGACTATAAAAATTATTTCCACAATTCCATATAGTCATCATTATTATAAAATGAAGTGGAACTGTAAAAGTAAAGTGTGTCACTAACAGTCCTTACAGGACAATAACAAGCTTAAGCGAACAATTGTATGGAAAAACATTTTTTTTCGGCAAAATGGACAAGTGCAGTTTACGGAAACTGTTGGATATTTAAAAAATTGTTACGATTTGAAGCTGCATAATTTGCAAGGTAATAAATTGTGATGTTGAATATAATAGCATTTTTACGATGCTGTAGAAAACTATAACTCTCGTTCAATCCATACGTACTACACTTACTACGAAACAGATTATGTAAAAGCATATAGTAAAGAGTATAAAACCAGGTAAATGTTATAGATTTTCTGTGTGAAGTGATTTAGAAATTTTCATTCATTGCATAATGATAATTCGTATAAAAATGATTCATTGCTTTTGTTACAAAGAAAGAAGTAACAGCAGCGTAAAGTGCTACACGATTAGGAAATGGCGAAAAATGTCTATTCATTCATATCGACTAATATAACATGTGTGTGCACATGTACAACGTCCACAATGAGGAATAATTATTTAGCAACGCAACGGTGTGAATGGGTTTTAGACAATGACATGAAATTCATTTGATTGCAAAGAAACTTTGTTTTTTTCCAATTAAAAATTTAATAAAAAAATACCGAGGATCTCTCCTCTCATCACAATAAAGTTTTCTTAATTATAACATTGCAACATTTTTATGTACAAGAAAAACATACATACGGAAAAATATTTAACAAATCAGAACTAACTTGTCACTCGGAATTACTTCTAATGATGTCCGAAGTCATGATGCTCGTACCCTCCTGAAAGTTCTTCGTGATGACCTGCGTCTCCACCGCTGAAATCGTGATGACCTTCGTCCCCTCCGCCGAAATCGTGATGTTCCTCATGATGCTCGTGGTGTTTTTCTTCGTGATGGATTTGTGGTATGTATTCTTTGTGTGGAATTGGAACTTTTTTCTCCACATGATAAGCTGCAAATATTACGGTGTTTTTAGCGACATTAAGTTTTCATTTTGAACATTATACAACATACGAATATGTTTCTCGATGTGAACAGGAACAGGATGTTCAACCGGTACCTTCACTGGATAGGGTACATCCTTGTAAACTGAAATTGAAATTGTTAAAGTTTCTCTATTTTCCGCTTATCGTGATGCTAAGAACACACTAATAATATTAGCGAGCCAAAAATTCAAATATTTCTGTCATTCAAACGTAATGTGTCAGAATTAGCACTGCCAGCAATGAGAAAGTGGAGAGGAATTGACTCTCTAAATCAGTGACCTTGATTTTGAAGATATTGTATGGAGACAACCATGATTTTTGGGAGTCGTTTCTCCCTCAAACAATACCTTGGATTATAACATGAATTGGTCACCATTATAAGTTCAATTACTAATATTTGAGGGCCAGCGAGAGGTCAACTTATGTCAAAAATTTACTACTTCTCAGCAATTGAGATTACTCTCGCGTGAAAATGAGAGTTTATTAAGACTTTCAAAGGTCTCAATCTGTCACAATGATTTTATAATTAATTTAACTATTATTAATTAAAACTTTGTTGTCGGGAATCTTATTTCATTCGAACAATAAGGAAAGCGTTCTTACGGCTTTTAAAATATTTTACCTGGATATGGAACATGCTTTTCAACTGGATATGGAACGTTCACTGGTACCTAGTTAGAAATGTTTAGTTAGAATGTTCTATGCCTAATTCATTGACAAGTTTACCTTCACTTCATACGGTACTGGCTTATCGACGTGGACAGGTACTGGTCGGTCGACTGTAAAAATAATTTTTGAAGACCTTAGTAAAGAAGTTAAATGAGTGCGTTCTAGTATGTTTACCATGGACATGTACTGGTACTGGAACCTTCTTAATAACTTCATAGGGCACTTTTTTGACAACTTCATATGGAACTGGCTTGTCCACGTGCACTGGTACAGGACGATCGACATGTACTGTAACTGGTACTTTGACAACTTTTTCAACTGGATACGGTTTAGGTACATGAACTGGAACTTTTACCGGATATGGGACCTTCTTTTCAACTGGATATGGAGCTATAATGAAAGAAGTGGAATTGTACTACAGTTTTCACCATAGAGATCTATAAAAAACTTACCCGGAACAGGTACCTTTACGGGATATTTTACGATTTTCTCAACTGGATAGGGCTAAGAAATAAAATTTGTGTGTCATGTCAATTCAGTCGATGCAGTTTGTTTTGTCTCTCACCTGAGGAACGTAGACCTTAACCGGAACTGGATTATCTACATGAACATGGACAGGAACGTGTTTAATTTTTTCCACTGGGTATGGAGCGGGTATATGAACTGGAACCTTAACAACTTCCTTGACTTTGTAATGAACGACCTTTTCTACCGGATATGGCTGCAAGAAACGGTTTATGAGCATCCATTATACGGAACCGAATTAAAAGCATTCTTACCTTTGGTACATGAACATGAACTGGGTAATGTTTAACTTTTTCTACTGGGACTGGAATATGTTTTTCGACTGGGTATGGAACTGGCACTTTCCTAACGATTGTTATAGTCTTTTCCTCGTGATGATGATGTCCATGATCTCCCTCCCAACCATGTAGACCTCGTTTATCTTGTTTCTTTTCTTCTAATTCGCTTCCAGCTGCTTTGCTATCTTCTACATTCGTGTTTTCTATTTGTTTTTTCTCCTCTTCGGCCAATGTTAATAGAACCAATGCACTAAGGCACGCAATGCCCTGTAAGTTACATAGTTTTTTTAGACCCGAATTCTTGGTGAAATGACAATAAATTTGAAGATTTTGCGAATGTGTGTTTTTTTTTTAAATGAAAACAAAAGCAATATGGATCGGATTAATTTGAGGTCACTTTCAATAAAAAAACGAACTGCCTAATGTAATATTCAATTACAAGATGTAGAAACGAATCCAAATACTCTCTCTGCAAAGTCGGAATAAAATTACCATATATTTCCATTCCAATGCAGAGCGGTCTTATTTTCAACGAATGTGTGATGCATTTTAGTGACATAAAACAGATTATTATTTGATTGCGCACGTAGGTAGATTATATCACTACAAAAAGAGCACGCAATTTACAATGAATGGACATATTCACAACAATTTCCATATTTGGCAATAAATAAATTTGCCTTGCTATTAGATAACTGCAATACCAGCACAAAAAAAACAAAGCGATCACGCCAAATATATCATTTCATTTCCATATGAACTTTCTTATAAATATACACACAATACGCCTGAACGAAATCAAAATTCGCGATGATGTGTTCCAATTCCAATTAAACTTAATTCATATTCGTATGCACAAACTCTATAAAACTATTCAATTTTCTCTTACCAGTAATTTCATGTTTATAAACTAAATTCCGATACGTCAAGTATACTAAAAGTGAGGTGAAAAGCAAACAAGTTACTGATGTTGAGTCCTATGCTGTTTTCAATTTATATACCAAATCAACTTCTGGGTCTGTGGCTTCCACTTTCCCCGATTCATTCTGTTCCCCATACACACGAATCGATCCATCTTACTCACATATGTTATTCTTTCCTTATTGTTTATTAACCTTTTTATTACAATATTGTTGCTGTTTGTTATATTATATTTTTATAATAGTTAATTCATTATGTACAAGTATTATGTATGCCTCGAAATATATGCAGTGTAAACCAATTATTAATTTTTACTTTTTTTTGTTACAATCCAAACTACCGTGCAATATTTGTACGAAATTGTTAACTAATATTTCATTATTTAATAACCGAATTATGTATTGTAAAACAAACTTTAAGTCGACATGAAAGCTTTACTCGGTTGCTAAATTTGGAAACGATTCTTATCTCAGACGTAATATAAGTTGATGGTAGTTCTTACCAAGTTATAACGTCTGAAAGGATAAAGAAATCTATTTTTGACTTTTTTGAAATACGTTTACTGAAGAGACTGCTGTCTCCTCGCTTTCTCAGGTCCTATGTCTTCTTTGTTAAATAAGAAGTAGAGGGTAGAGCATTATTCATGTGAGTCTCAGCTCTGCCGTAATTTACAGAAACTTAGTGATGACATTTTTAGAGAGAATTTCATATATTTTCTCTCTCAAAATGACCTCACTAAAATTTTTATGCAAATTACGGCAGAGCTTGTCTCACCGTTCAAAAACAGTTTCTCGAGAAGTTACGATTCTTCAGGAGAATAGATCCAGTGTTGCATCTAGACACCTGCGCCGGCCGATTTCCAGTCGGCGGCGGCTAACCTGTCAGCCGATGGGCTTCAGCGGCTGGCTACAACCGAAAATAGATCGACGGCCGGCGGCTACCGGCGGCTGAGACTAAATATTTATCAAACCAAAAAAATGTGTTTTTCGTAAAAAAAAATTATTTTGTAATGTAAGTAATTTGTTGGTTACATTTTTTCAAAAATATTCATGTTTGAAAGCAAATTTTCTTACAAAACACGTAATTGTTGTGAATCAAAAGTATTTTATCTAAGTTACTACGTAAAATATTTGATTTCTTTGAGTTTGCTATCAAACCAGCATAGGAAAAGTTACGCTCACTTGGCGTGGTTGTCATTGGGATAGGCAACATCTTCTTTGCAAGTTTTGACAATATCGGCATATGCGAAGCATACGTCTTCCAAAATATTCGAATTGACTCAACTTTTACATTGCCACCCAATGACAACAAGAAATGAATCTCGCGATTTAGATCGCACTCATTTGATGACAAAAGCTTCACGGACGACAAAGTTGAATGCTTTTCTGCCAATTCTTCGACAAAATTTAAATTTAAATTTTTAGGAGCCGGTTTAGAATCGGTGTTACTAGCAATTGAAACACACTCACCTGCCCAGACTTTCAGCAATTTTTCTTTGACTTGACCTGATCCAAGCAAAATTTACAAAAAGTTCGTTTGTTGAACAACATCAATTCTTCAGAATCTTTTTTAACTGCCAGTGATCCAAAATATTTCCATGCGAAACTTTGTCTTACCGAATAATTAACGATCACCACGTTTTTCAAAGGAATTTTTGTCACATCTTCAATTGACAGTTGCTTGGACATTTTACCGATACTTTTATATTTAAATAGCTAACGTTACTCCGCTAATATTTAAATTAATAACAAAATATTAATCTACGCGACTTTTTACACAACAAAGTTTAGTGATATTCGTCAAATGCAACGTAACATGTGCTTTTCGTCGATGTTCTAATACTGGCAATTGTCAAATAATTTTTTTCGCATGTATGAATGTAGCTTATGAATCATAATAAGTTATGATGCTTATTGTTCTGCAGAATGAGTAAAGGGGACGTTCCAAAAACCTGATTGTACATTCTACAAAATTTTGCTTTATAGAGAGTTTGATTTTAGTTTCTTTTTATGTTCAGCCGTCGGCTGAGCCGATTCCAAGTCGGCTAACGGTGGCTGAGGGAAGTGTCGGCGGCGGCTATCGGCTGAAGTCGTTCTCGGCTGGCTTAGCCGGCGGCACAGGTGTCTAGTTACATATGGTAATATGCATAATTTCGGCATCGTTTGACCTGAATATGCAGATTCATATAAATCTTGGGTATTCTTCGTCTATATTGTTGGAAAATTTACTATTAGAAATGGGAATATGTATATTGGCACATTTGTAGGGACGACCGTAGAGTCTGAATGCAGACGATTATCTTTGTATAACTTTAAAGCGACGAAAGTTCCAAATGATATACGTTGCTTTGAAATGTGGCATCGACTACCGAAACGCACAATACAGGAAACGAAAAAGTTTGTTACATCGCTTACACACCAGACACCACTCAATCGAATTTTTGTGGATTCGTATGGTCGATACCGACCTCTCCAACGATGGAACCTGATGTCAATAGAAGTTGACACATAGATAACACCAATACAACCTGCAACTGTGAACAAATTGAACGTGAACACGTGACAGCCAGTAAAGTGGTCTTTACGATGTCTGCACAAGATGAAAGGATCATAAATTTCGGCTGCCGAATCAGTTGGGCATTGTCGTCGTCACTGCAGTTTGCATCAAATATAAGACTGAAAGCGGGAAAATCGCAGCTGCTTGCTGTTATAAAGGAGAAATTTGTGTGTACCGCCATTAACGTCGTAATAAATTTGATATTGATATATGATATATATGATCATTTCAACTGTTGAAGACTGGGAAAAGTGTAATTGATTTGTTGTATGAATATGGCCCAATATAAAAACATGAAGCCTGGAAAATCCTGAAAATTTACCCCAAAATGTGGAGCTAAAATATCCCATAAATTTAAATGTAAACCTATAATATCCTATAAATTCATCATCCAAAACGTTAACCTAGAATTTATTGTAATTTGTTGTTGAAAAGAACGTTTTTTTACTGGCTGCGCCATTGAGAGTAGCCTTTTCTTCTCTTAATAAATATAAAAAGAATAACCTCGAATATACTAAACTATACCTGCAAAACGATACTCAAAATGAACATTCAAATTAATTTGTATCCTAGAAATTTTTATTTGAAGATGAACTTGTTATTGGGAGTGTTCCTGTTAGTTTATCAAATAAATACAAATACAAACACAAGTAGGAATGGTTAATATAATGAAATCTACGAAGTAAAACTAGAGTACAATTCTCACGAAAACAGAATACAACAGTCGGAAGATATTATCATACTATTTTGCGATATTATTGGCCTGGATGTAAGATTTTGGTTATTCAAACTCAACTATCTTTCACCAACTTTAAGGAAGCTTTAAGTCACTTAACGGCATAGGTGTAAATGTTCGTCCAATGTTTGCTAAACATTTCTTTTCTGCGTTTCTGCTCTTTAGTTATGGATATAATACAAGCGTAAGAGAGGGATATATGATTGGACAATGGACACTCCGCGTAAATTTTGCAGAGAACATTAGCGAAGCGTTTCTATCAGACAATTTATGTTAAATTCAAACAAGATAACCTAGATAACATACGTTCCTCACAGTTCTGAATAAGATCAAGATGTAACCTAATTGACGTTATGATCATTGATATGGCAAACACACATTATTACTATCTGTATCATATGAAATTCTGCATTTTCGTCTGATTTCTTATTTAACTCGAATTGCACATGTGTTATGTGTTGTTCACACTGCCGCAAGTACATATAACAAAAAAAATAACAGATAAAAGAGAATGAATTTTTTGTGATACAGACAGTACAGCCTACAACATTTAATTTAACAAAAACATTATTGCCAATTTGTAATCTTAAAACACTACAAACATAAACTCACATTCGAAACATAGTCAAAAATTCAAAATGTGAATATTTTGGAAACAATCTCATTTACCTCTAATGAGAGAATTCGTATGCAATTTTCTCCCATTCCGTTCACAATTTTTAACCTTACATCCCTTCTATCTGGCCGCAGGCGAACCAGCTTATCTTTTCTCTGCATGTGCGAAAGCTTATATATAAAATGTAACGTTCCAAGGACATGCAAAAGAATAATTTTTAATTATTAACATTGTTAATGTTCACATTATTTCACAACGGTTACGTCAACGGTTACGTGTCATTCCTATCCCCCATTGTAGATTGCATTGGTCTGTTGCAGCCTATGACCAAGTAGAGTGTTTATCACCTCTGAAATTGACGTAGTAACTTACTCTGGTTATAATAAACCTTTTATTATGTTTTTATAGTATATACAGGTTATTAGTGTATATTCGAGCCTACAAAATTATACTTAAGTTGGAAAAAACTTCACATTATGTGATAGATTCATGATGAGACAAAAAGTGACCTTGTCTTGGGCGCAAGAGGTCGCCACTTCTAACTAAAATAATTGACGTTTTCCTTTGAAACGCTTTCCGGCAGAGAGCGACTAACTCTCCTCAGAATTAGAACATTTTTAATGAGGTGGTTTATTGGTCAGAACCGCTAATAGGACAAGCGAACATTTCCGTAATTGTTTCATTGACTCCATGTAGCTAGATCTGTCGTTCACATTGTCTATAGAGCTTTCTACAGAATAAATAGTAACATCTTAAATAAAAGACTAAAAGTGGCTACATAACTTTCTACCTAGCCATCAGCGACCTTATTGCGTTAACCATTAATTCGATATCATGTTCGACATGTAAGATCTTTTGCTTAATTGGCCATTTTAATGAACCAAAATTTGCACTAATTCATTCCACAGAGACATACACGAATTCAGTACACTTGTATACTGTGTTATGTCTATTTAATGTTGTAAATGCAATATTTATTTATGTTTTGCATAAGTCTTGATAGAGTCAAAAGATATAATTCGCTAGTTTTGTTTTATTTTTCCCAGTAATGAAATACACCGACCTCTTAATGATTATGAAATATCGCGAGTTAAAAAAAAACATAACATTCGTGTGGTATATAATCCAAATTATGTCGGTTATGGTAAAGCGTTTAGCTTTGTATGTTTGGTTTAGTTGGAGGAATTTATGCTGCACTTTTTCTTTTAATTTTTAAAGGTGCATTCGCCTTATAGTGAATTCTAATGCACTGTAATAGAAGGGAGAATTAATGAAGCAAAGCTTTTGTTTGTTGCGTAATTATTCAAAGTCTTCCAGCAGCGTTTGCCTGTTTTTTTTTTTTGTATATTTGTTACTACGCAGCACAGTTTCTATAAACCTACTGAATATGTCACAAATAAAGTACTTAACGTACTCTGAAACGCCGCAAATCCTGATTTTCGTATTAAGTTACTTCCCATCAACCGTGAGTGCTTTTTAGTTTTATTAGTTTCTTTCGTTGTTTGAGAATAGTGTAGTGCTTGATGAAAATAACCGTGCGTCAAAGAATTCACAATTTCATATTGAAGAGTCCTGAATTGCTTAACAATGTTGCCATCTCTTTTTTCACATCTATGCGAACAAAAGCACATGTAGTCAAACGTCCTGTCAACATTCAAAGGCTCTTCGTCGGTATCCGATAATTTACTTATTCCCCAAGAGGTACAGAGGTTCTAAGAAGACGCAACATGTTATAAAGAGTTTTTCAACTCTTTCAGACTCTTATACTTACTTTTCATATTTTTTTCTATCAAACATTTCGATTTAAAATATTTCTTGTTCGTTTTTATTAAAAAATTTCTATCATTTCCTGTTTACATTCACAAAACAATACAAAATTTGTTTTTCTCTAATGTAAAACATAAGACTCAAAAATTATCCTTTGGATTCACAAAGCTGTTGTTCAAATAAGATCTTCATCAACTCGTCTCTTAAAATTAATTTAAAAACTTATCAAATAATAAACTCTTCACATTATCACATTATCTGAATTTACGATGATTTGATCTCTAAAAATGATGATGGTGATCACTGAAGTCATGCTCTTCGTGGTGATGATGTTCCTCGTGATGGTGAACGGGGATGTATTCTTTTTCTGGATATGGGACATGCTTCTCAACATGGTAAGCTATAGATTGTAAGAATTAAACATCGAAACTCTTTTCTACGACATTAAAAATCTCTTACGAATATGCTTCTCAATATGCACTGGCACAGGCACTGCGTGTGGTACTTTTACTGGATAAGGAACATCTTTGTACACTGGATATGGAATATGTTTCTCTACTGGATACGGTACCTTAACGGGTACTTTAACTTCATATGGTACTGGCTTTTCGACATGTACTGGTACTGGTCGGTCAACTGTTCGAATAAGCGGAACATTTAGACATTTTCAAAGAAAATTGAAAACAAGTGAGAAACCATACCTGGGACATGTACTGGTACTGGGACCTTCTTGATGACTTCGTATGGAACTTTTTTGATAACTTCGTAAGGTACTGGTTTGTCAACATGCACTGGTACAGGGCGATCGACTGTTACAAAATTGTAAGAAATGAAATGTGATGAATGCGCGAAAAATGGAATTAAGTCAACAATTCTACCTGGAACTTTTACTGGGTAATGTACAATTTTTTCCACTGGGTAAGGCTGGGGTACATGAACTGGAACTTTGACGGGATAAGGAACCTTCTTCTCTACTGGGTATGGAGCTGGAACTGGAACTTTCACTGGGTAGTGAACGACTTTTTCAACTGGATATGGCTATGATACAAAAAAAGAATAATTGATATTTTATCTTATTTTACTTATTTCGTCTCCTTACCTGTGGAACATAAACTTTCACTGGTACTGGATTGTCAACGTGGACATGTACAGGCACATGCTTGATTTTTTCAACTGGGTATGGTTGCGGGATGTGAACTGGAACCTTAACGATTTCTTTCACTGGGACATGTACAATTTTCTCAACTGGATACGGCTTTAAATTCATTACAAATCAATATTTATCGACTATAAAGTTGAATACAAATGCCAGTACTTACCTTGGGTACATGAACATGAACTGGGTAATGTTTAACTTTTTCGACTGGGACTGGAATATGTTTTTCGACTGGGTAGGGAACTGGAACCTTTTTTAAATAAAAGAAAATTAGAAACCAATTCAAATGAAAGAAAATTTTTAGCTTACTTTTTTTACAACGGTTACAGTTTTTTCGTGATGATGATGATGGTGTCCATGATCACCAAAATCGTGTCCATGATAACCAAAATCATGTCCATGGAAATCGTGACCAAGACTTATTTCATGATCACCACCGAAGTCATGATGACCGAAATCATGACCACCAAAATCGTGTCCATAACCTTCGCCAAAAATTCCTCGCTTCTCTTGTTTCTTATCAGCTGCAGCCGGTTCAATAGCTTTTTTCTCTGCTTCTTTGGCAGACTTATCTCCAGCGAATACACCGACAACAGCAACGAGTAACACCAAAGCAATCTACAAAGAATTAAAGATTCGTTATTTTTTAAAAAAATCGTTTTTTACAAATTCATGATGTAACTGTGTGGACCGCGTCTATGTCATTTATTCATCATGTAACAATTATTGAACGAATATCATGTTCCAGTTACATTTGTCAATTCGTATGACGAACAAACAATTGATTTGTTATTCAGTCTCTTATTATGTGTGAATGACCGCGTATAGAGAAATAATTAATATTTTTGAATACATTGAACAAATAAAATACACATAATCACTTAACTCAACATGTTTATGTTGCATAACAAATTACTTTACTAATTTTCTATTAATTTTATTACAGTCTTAGTCGAAGTATAAAAATAATTAATTGAATCAATTGAATAATTCTGTTGTTAATGTAGCTGTAATTTATGCAAATTAATGGCAAGAAATTTTCGTATAAGTTTTCAATTGAAAACTATCTCTTATCAAGAAAATTGTATAAAAACAGGCATAAGATCAATGTCGATTGATGTTGACGAAATGAAACTAAAAATTCCAATTTCATATTTTTTCATCTCACTTTCCATGACACATTTTCCACATATTTTCCACATTTTCATCCTCGTTTTGTTTTTTTAGATGTCATACACCTTGTAATATCCATGTATTTTCTTCGTTAAAGCACCAATAATCGGTTAAATCACAAAGTAATATCCAAACAGTTTTTTCACGTTAATTTTTTTTTTTTTTGAAGTAGATATGAATGTAAAAAACAATTTTGTATCTCATTTACCATAAACTTCATTATTGTTCTGTTTAATTGAAGACCTGTGAGTCCAGAAAGGCACTGGATACGTTTTCTTACCCGTCACCGTCTTTTATACACAATGATATGATTTACTTTCCCCTTCTGGTTTAGTGTATACAATGTTTCTGTATATGTTTATTGGATGGTGGCATGGATCAAACCGCCGATGTGAATTCACTTTTGTATATTCAGAGTATTAAATACCGTTTGGATGTTGCCCATACATAAAATGTAAGTATAAATTTTAGATTGAAAAAAATTAAATGAATTGACTTTAATATCACGGTTTTATGATGTTTTTTCTATTTTCCTATTTCAAATATTTTTTCATTTTCATTTTATTCACAAAAAAACGTTTAGTTTTTTCTAAATATTGACAAATGCATCGAATATGACTTGTTTTTAATCGGTTTTTATGTGCATTTTGTCCGTAATTATTATTAAAGCATAGAAATTTGATTACTTTGCTGACATGACGCTATGTATCGCAGAGTTGTTTTTTTTTTGCATCAACTGGTCTAGTGATTTAAACTTTCTTCCTTCTCATCTCGTCCAAGATTCGAACAAACACTTGAATCTCTCATAACTCGAAAACTGCATGGATCTATAACCGGAAGTTCTTGTACTCGAAAAAATATCTATAATAGATTGATTGCCACAAATGTTGTGGGTACTTATTCTGTCATGAATCGTGTTAAGTCGTTTTATCATTTTTCAATCCGAAAAAAATGGCGCAAAAAATATTTTTTTTCCAGAAATGCACTCCTTCATAATGAGTTTGAAAAGAAAAAACTTACGATTCCTTGTTGCTAGATTTGGTATCTACAAAGGCATATGCTTAGATAACAAAATTTTTTTCTTTGAATTTGTTGTGTGTGCTAGTTATCTTGCAAATTATTTGGTTTTGTTGTCTTACTTGGATTGAATCAGGTTAAAACAAATTGCAAATTTGATGCGTTTGTATATTTATTTACCTTGCATTCGGACGCTGTTATCGTCCATCTTCATGGCTGAAGTAATAATGATACATCTACGATCAAAATGACAATTCCTTGGACTAGAATTTTTTTTAACTTACGTTAGGTTGAATGTTATCGAACAAATATCATATTTTTTTGAAAGATTCAAAGGTTTTTTAAAAAATTGAAGAAACGTACACATAATGTGATTTACGGTCTAAAAAATGTGCTTAAAATTATTGCCACCGTTACACCGCTTTGTGTACATTTTATGTCCTTTTACATGTTTGTGGCATGTAAACACGTCATTACTGACCACATCTGAGGGGTTGTTTGTGGTTACATTTCACAAACATGGTAAAATAAATAAAGTTGATGCTTGTAAATTGCTGCGTTGGGCTAAATATACTTCCTCAAACAAATGATTTGTGCAGAAAGTGAGAAAGTGTACATCATTTATAGTGAATTGAGAAGAACTGGGAAAAAGTGAGACGCTCCAGGCTCCATTTACTTTTCAATATACATTTAGTGTAATATGACACATTTTTTGATTACAGTCTGGAGTGCTTTCCAAATTTAGGACGAATTTGGATTCACCTTTGTCAGGCGTATGTTTAGGCGACCCTCCGAGCCTTTGGACAAAGAGTTCACGTTTTCTAACAAAATTAAAAAAGCTTTGGTCCAGATTCGGGTTTATGAAACTTCGAAAAGATTCGCTTCAGGGTTCTCTTATTAAGAAAAATTGTCTGGATTCGGTTCTAGGAATTATATCAGTTACTCCACAATAATTGTTTTTGATGAAGTGGTAGCAATGGGAAGGGTTTTAGAGTGAGGCAGCGAGATGAAAAAATAAATTACACAAATCTGTCTACTGAAAAGTGTCGTTCAACTTGCATTTCTAGCAGATGTTTTTCTTAAAACAACATTACAACATTGACATAACTGATACAACTTTCTTACAAGACTCATTCGACAAGTATGCAGCAATCATTGACGGCTATTTCTTTGATTTTAAGTACACAGCTACATGTGTAAAATCATAATTTTGATCGTAATTTTGTGTAAAATCATTTTGTTTTAAGAAAAACAAAGACAGTTACATTATTAGAAAAGAATATGTGGGACCTACCTACAAGATATTCAGGGAACACGTAATGTTTGTCTTACCTGCCCTCAACATTACTGGCCTTCACGCTATCAACAGTGAATATCGAAATAGAGAATCTCAAGGCCGCATTTTCTTTTTGGACCTGTACGAAGTACAAAGGTCCTATACGAAGAAAACATTTATTTGCATATAAAAATACAAATAAAAGGAGCTGCCCTTGTAACAAAGGTTGCTCTAAGAAAACACAGCGTATCCATCTATCACTTAAAACAATCGTCATTCTGATATCACAGTCTGTTCGAATATTTAAATTTATAATTTATCATAACAAATGTTAATCGTACAGATATGTTGATTTATATTATAGATTAACTTTAAAATACAGCGGCGAAAGAGTGCACACTTTTTTGCTGTTGAGTTTTAGAGCAAATCAGATAATACTATGAATAGATATCACTAAGTCTAATTCGGACAGTTCCTTAAGAGACCTGTAGCTTAAATGAATTAAAAAAATCGATCACGCTTTTAAGCTAACTCTGCTACCGGAGAATAACCCCAAAACAACAAACAATTTTATTGTAACATAGATCGAGGCGGGAACGAGGGGGATGCATTTAATATCGTCTAGAGATGACGAAGCAGCGAAAAAAAATGTCCCCGAAAAGTACACATGTCCCATGATTCGAGTTCAAAGATGAGCAAAATCGGTGAAGTGGTTCCGGAAATATATTCGAAAAAGTGACCAAAAACATGGTTTTTCGATTGCCGATGAAACTTTTTCGCAAATATCTCAGCAAGTATAGCACGGAAATTGTTCATTTAAATTTCACAAAACTGGAATTTTTTTTGTGGAAATTGGACCAGTGGTCTGGGACCAATGGAATGGACGAAATTGAGTTTCTTGGGCATATACGAAAGTAGATGATTTTACGTCTATATTTGCTCAACTATGCTATTCGGAGATTTACTGTCAAAGGCAAAGTTGTAGAGAATAAAATTTTAGAGAACACATGTTTGGGGGTTTTAGGGAAAAATTACATGTTCCCGTGACTTAGTAAGTTCTAGAATTGGGAGGGATGTATCATACCTCCAAAACTATGGCAGTTAGAAAGTTGCTTCCAAAATCAAAATTGTAGAGAATAAAATTTTAGAGAACACGTTTTTCGGGGAAATATTATCAAATCCCAGGATAAATCAACTTCTAGAATTGGGAGGGATTTGAAGTTTGCTTCTTAAGGCAAAGTTAGTGAAAATTATATTTTAGAGAAAATAGTTTCAGGACTTCTTGAAGAAACTACATTGGTCGTCTATTTGATATGGTGCAGTGGAGAACATAAGGCCATCAAAATCAATGGTCAAAACATGGATTGTTTGCTATTTGTTTCTATTTAGATACGTTCGAGTCCTTTTTCAACATCTATTCTGTTTGCCACATCTATGACGTACGGGTCTTTCGTTATGTTTTTTTTTTCACAGATTAAAATGTAATGGATATCTTTTCCGTCGACCGGAGCAGCGCACGTTTTTTCATAAAAATAAAGGAATGTTGAGAACTTTGAAAATTTATAGCGTAAAAAAATAATTTGCAGCACTGACTCTAAATTTTAAACTTAGCTATGTAGAAATTACAATAAACTTTTTCGTCCCATAACTCGTAACCACTTTTCTTACAGTCTTTGTACACACCACATTAAAAGACTTGTTTATCAAAATAAACAATTAATTTTGCGATTAACCAACAATCAAATCGAAGCAAACAACATGGTTTCAAGCTCAACCTTGCTCCAATCGTTTCATACCATTCTCCGTTCTCCTTCATCCTAGACCCTAAGAGGTGCATATCGACAAAATGTCACGATTCCATTTAAAAGCGAACTGAAAAAACGTCTCAATTTTTTTTTATTTGAACAATTTTAAAGCTAATATTGTATTGACTTCAGCTAATAAAAATAATCAGATTTTTTTTAGATAAATCTGTCTGTAAATACGTGTACTAAATCAATGGACTACCGACCATACGTTACACAAAATTACATCGATTGAAATTACACAGGTTAACCTTGATATTCATCCTTTGTTAATTCTTTATGCTATACTTTTCACATGTTCAACGAAATAGATTTTCTGTGATTTTGTAATTCGTTTTTTTATAAAATTATTAATAAATTAAATTGTTATATGGTTGTTACCTCATCATCGCAATATTTAACATTGCTCTAGTGCGCATACTTATTGCCACGGTGTATTATATCGTTGTTTGGTATTTTCGTATTACAAGCTAGCAAACATGAGCATAAAATATGAAATGTAGCAATCGAATTTTAAAATGCGCATTTTCCATATAATTTTCGTTACAATTTGTAATGAACAATAAGCTTAAAATGGTCTCTAACTATCTATTTTGTTTGCATAAAAGTCAATGACAGACATGAAGGAAGTTGTAAAACGGTTTCAAAAGAAAATTCAATGCTTAATGTTCTGAACAACCGACTTTTTGTGAAAAGGCTAACAGCTCAGCGCCACGATAAAAGTAATGTACAAAATGCTGCTCTGAATAACACCTAATGACCGCTTAACATTTCTCGAATCCATTAGTTGAATACAAATCCACCAAATGAAAAGTGCCATATTAATAAAATCTGAGCTATAGGGAGATTTGTGAGATTCTCTGCTGAGACTAACCGAATGCGGTGATAGGTGGGCCGTCGTCCACAAAACTAAGTAATTTCTCCACTGAAATATACCTTACTATATAGGTTTATTGAATATTCCAATTGAGTTTTTGTCTTCTTGTTGCATATCTATAAAATAACTAATTCTAATTTGTAATTGTAATTTGTACGTACAAGGGGTTGGGGTTGAATGGGTAAAGTTAGAAAGAAATATACAATTCGGAAAACATTAGAAGTTTGCGGGTCGACCTTTTTTTCCAAATCTGAACTAAACCGAACTGGAACAAAAAAAAAAATCAAACTATATCAACGCGAAGAAAATCCGATTTAAAATGAAAATCTCAAACCCGACCCGAACTGATTACATACAAAATCAAAAAAAAAATTATCTATCTAGATAATCTCGAACTTATCACTCTAGGGCAAATTCACTTATCTCGATATATTTGTTGTCGATAGATAAACACGTCAAAATAACAATTTTTCGGGTTGGGTTTCGTAAGTTAAAGCAAACAAATTCGAAACGAAAAAACGATACTCAACCCAACCCAACCCACTCCGACAAAAACGTAAAATCAAAATTGAGTGCGGTTCGGGTCTCAGTCACCTCTAGAAAATATGCCTACATTAATTAGACGAAGATAGCGTATTCAGTTGCATACAAAAAAAATTTAAGTTGGAATTGTTGTAACGCTGTTTCTGAGCAAATTACGCTTGCGCGTTTGGCGGTGGCGGCGTACATCTCTATCATAGACCTCTCAGAACAAATTATACATGCACTTTTCGTTTACAGAATTATTTAAATTTAAATGAAGTGATTTTAACAAATTCTTTGTATTTTTATTTATAGAATTCTTGAAAAAAAAAACAAAAAAAAAAAAAAACGATTCACACGCACGCATAATTTTATCGAATCGATTAACTTTCAATCAAAATACATCACTGACCAGTTATTGTTGGCCATACACGACGAGGAGAATGGTTATGGGTTAAAAATGAGTATATTACGTAATTCATTAAGCCTTTCAGATGGTGAAAAGTTTAAGATCGAGCTGATTAGATCTATGTGATCTCAAATATGAAGACTAGGTCGAGGACTAGGTCTCGTTTTGAGTCTTTTTCTTGAAATAAGGAGGTGAAAGCTATCATAGATAGATAGCCTGTCCTCTTCTCTTGCTGCTGCCGCTCTGTTAAAATATCTCCTATTAAAGTTACAGTTTTCCCCAATAAGCTTCCGTCAGGTTGTTGCGGCATCTTTTTTTTCAAAAGTTGCTTCGTGATGAATGAGTTTAAGCCTACAACTCATTATTTGCATATAAATCTGATAATATTATTGTTTTTTCAGTAGACAGCGAACTTAGAGAGAGTATAGAAGGAAAGAGTGGAAACACAATACAGAAAATATTCATAAGAAATGTAAATTCGTCGACACATTCTTACATTGTTGAAGATGAATATACCTGTGTTTAGAATAATTTAAATACATTTCGCATAAATATAATGTGATGCATGAGTCGCATGCTATTTTCATCGGTGGGAGTGTGAGGTGAATTTTTACAAATGTAATGTTACACTGAATGACGGCGAAATAAGTTCTACTAAGTGATTCTGGAATCATGGCACGGTTCATTGAATTTCTGGGATGTGAATGCATTCACATTGAAAATGGGTCATAAAAGCAAAATAGTCGTGAAAATAGTTCTACGAAAAGGTGAGAGTACGTTATTCATAAATGTCACATCTTTTACTTCGGATAAGTTTATTGCAGCCAATTTATTGCACTTTCGATTATTTTAATGTTTTGATCTCATATATATGTAACAGTAGAGCGCAATGCACATATATGCAAACCCATTCAAATGTTGTCTATGCTTTGACCTCTTCGATAAAAAAAGTAAAATTTACAAAATTTCTTACGATTATGCACGGAACGGCTCATTTTACAACGTTTCTGGAATTCAGCGACATAAAGTCGCTTTTCTGAGCGTGATTACAGTGTCACATAATAGAGCTTTATCCCGCAAGTATATGAGAAAATAGTTGTTTAAGTAACTGAGTGTAAAGCCTCAAGTCATAGTTGCACTCCCGAGTTGTATGTCGCTGAATTCCAGAAACGTTGTAAAATGAGCCGTTCCGTGTATAAGAGAGACAATCGTAAGAAATTTTGTAAATTTTACTTTTTTTTATCGAAGAGGTCAAAGCATAGACAACATTTGAATGGGTTTGCATATATGTGCATTGCGCTCTACTGTTACATATATTTTAGATCAAAACATTAAAATAATCGAAAGTGCAACAAATTGGCTGTAATAAACTTATCCGAAGTAAATGAATATGTATATGAATAACGTACTCTCACCTTTTCGTAATAACGAAAATAGATGACCTGGGACTTTTCTTCAGCCTTGCACTATATTGCTCAAAATTGGTGCATTCGCTCTAAAGTTAGACCGTAATATAATTGCGTCATGTATTTCCTAATGTTGCAATTATATTACGGTCGAACTTTAGAGCGAATGCATAATACAATAATAACTATTATGATGATATGGAGTTTGTCTGCTTTTCTATCGATAGTACAAGATCAAGGAAAAGTGAAATACTTTATGTATTTCAATCATTTAAATAACTATTATGTTATGACCTAGATTTTGCTTTTTTTGCGGTCGTATTTGGGGCCATCCACATATTACGTATGCAAAAAATGTGATTTTGGGACCTCCTCTCCCCTATACGCAACCCCCTGGAAACTATCAAGAAATTCTAAGGACTCTCGAGATCTTTCTGTAACGCCTCCCTTTCTAGAGCTACAGAGTGGCGCAAGTTTAGCTCTCTAGTTGGTCTAGGAGTAGATAGATTTATCAGTTCGAGCGATAATAACAATGATCTTGGAACACAGATCTTGCGATAGTTGGCAGCAAGATAATATGGCAACGAGGAAGACATTGAACGGGGTACAATCTACAGTTCGTTCATTTTACGCTTAAACAAATTTGAGATATTTTTGGTTTGTCAGATATTTAAATGTCATTAACGTCACATTACATAAGATGTATGCGCAAGAAAGAGATCGCAACGTGCGTCTGATGTATGTATCTGTATATAGAAATCTATGTAATGTCATTTAAATCTTTAAGGGTACAAATTTTGTTTAAGCGTAAAATGAACGAACTGTATATCTCGTTTTCGATTACGTATTTATTGAGCCGGCGGAGACAGAGGACTATCGCCATACTATTGACAAAATTATGATTCCGATTTGGACTTAAGTTGAATATCTTTTTTTTTGTGTAGTGCGTACAGACAGTAAGTTGAAAGTATCTACATAATGCTAAAATCTTTTGGTTTTATGCGATACTGCGTTCGACGTAATTAAAAAAAAATTTTCGGCGCGAAATTCAAAGTTTTGTACAAATGGTTGCGTTCCTTGGATTAATTGCGGATAAAATAAAACTGAAAAAGTTGCCATTTGTACGAAGTTTCGAATTTCGCGCCAAATAAAGATTCAATTGATTACTTCGAATGCAACCATTCTCATAAAACCAAAAGATTTTTTTGGTGTAAATACTTTTAGTTTACTGTCTGTACGCTTTTTAAGACCCCTCATCCCCTGGTGAGTACGTACTACTTGAATCTGGTGTTCAGAGCTGTGAAAATTCCTGTTTTTAAATAGCCTTTTTTTCGCAGCTCAAAAATATCTAGAATTCTAAATTAGGTAAATGTTACAACCCAAATTAGATCATTAGGAACGTAAGGTGTATTATCGGATTATTTTAGCTTGCTTATTGCTTTTTATGAGTTACCAACGATGCAACCAAACAATGAAAAAATCAACGAAGTGAAAAAACAATGTCGTTTTTGCTGCTATTCCAACAACAACGAAAAATAATTAAAAGAAACTGGAACATAACGCAAATATACCAATAAGTGTGTAATTAATGCAATTCAAAGTACACCAATTTATTTACATTACATAAAAAATTATTTCTAATAATAATAAGCTGATGAGTTTCATTAATAAAAAACCATTATATTTCAATATTTCCACATATATTGACGCTGATGAAAATTGATCATAAATTTCACGATTCGTTTGTGATTTAATTAAATTGTGTACGTTTCACAGCATATGAGAAACTAAATAATATGCAAGGGACCCGTACGCATTAAAATAGATGTGGCAAATAGAATAGATGTTGCAAAAAGACTCGAACTAAAACTAAATAAGTATTGCCTTCATTCTCTAGTCCTCGCTTCGCTCTAGCCACAAACTTTCGCTCTTGTCGGAATTCATCATTTTCTCCACTTGGATAACCGGCATCAATTAAATTCCAATAAACAAACGGTTTTTTCCGAACTTTCCAGCCTGATGAAGGGTACGTACAACCAAACACCCGCAAGTTAATTGAGTAAAAAATTGAATTTAATTGATGCCGCATTAAACCAATTTTTTTTTGCAAATTTCTCTTATTGAGACCCTAAAACGAAAAACCCACTAACTGCCGTGTCTTGATCCGGCTGGTTACAAATGTCGTGGTAAACCCAAGAAACTCCTTTTCGAAGCACTTAAAACTATAACTTCGTATGGGTATATTTTGAAGTAAATGTGTATGAAACTTTATCAGCTACTTTGGCACTACTTCACAGCTGAAATAATTAACATAAAAATCACATATTCTCAATACACAATTCTAGAGCAATTACCACCCACCAATAAACATCTCCATAAAATTAATAAGAAAATTAAGATATCAAACCATCAACAGTCACGTACAAATACAATAAAATAAAAATAATCAAGTGATTCTATCATTTTATTCAGCGGGTCTTTGAACTACTGTAGAAAACGAAAGTGGATAGAATTGAAAATTTTTGGCATTTGTTATTTACAACATTGAACGGCATTGTATAATATATCGTTCGCTTTGCAGTTTTCTTTCAATATTTCTCTAATTTTTCGTTTACTATTTGCACCACCACAGAATGACTTTTTATTTAACTAAGTGTATATGAGGTATCACATCACCCGCACATCTTGATTGAACCGTCCAGCTTAAATGACTGCATAGGGTTGCAGATTTCGTTATAACAAAAGTTGTGCAGTTTATAGACAAAAATATTTTCTGGATTTTTGTTCTTTTCAATAAGTTTTATTGACAGTGTGACGTTCGTAAAATAAGACCCAAGCCAATAATTCAAAAAAAAAAATGTTGCATTGCATGAGTCCAGGCAAAACTTTATTTAAGCAATTAATAAATAAATAAGCAATTAAATTCCATAAATAACTTCCGTCAAAAAAAATTGGCGAAGAACGCTCATATCTTTTTCTATAAATATCATCATATAAATATCATTTGAATTTTGCAACAGAAAATTAATACCCCAAACTTTTCCCTGTGTTACAATCGATTTTCGTACGATATGAGTAATTTCGAACGGTATATGCGTAGAATCAATAATAGGTTTTTTAGTGCCTTTGTGTCAAGTTTCAATAAAAGTTCTAATGTCGAGCGGACTAAATGCGTCTACTTCATTTGATTCCATTTCGTTTTAATTAAAATAGCCCCTGACATGATTTTACTTAAAGTGCGATAAGTAGGTCAATATGTCGAATTTCCCAAAAATGAAAATACGTTTTTCTTACTATGGCCCAACGAGCCGAATGACCTATAACTCGGTAAAAAATATGACATGTTGTCCCAAAATCGTAGAAAGTTTTCGCAAAATCACTCTTAAACGTAAAAACCTTGAAGGGTTAACAAAAGAGGAGTCCACATAAGAATGGAGTACAAAGAAACTGACAATATCAGACAAGAAGGGTGGTGGTTCAAAAAAATTTAAAAATTTACGGATGATACCTTACCCCAAGCGCATTTATTCAATAAATTAGTCTCACAACTTAAGAAAATAATTTTTTTTTAGTTGATTTCAAGTTCTACATTCAAAAAGGCAACCACAATTGAAATCAATAATGAAAATATAGAGTCAGTTACATCCCCTAAAGCAGTACCAATGGTACACCAACCAAAATCAACTAACTATTTGCACATATTCTTACACAAATTAACAAGGTGCGATCATGGAAGATGATACTGTTACAGCAAAATTCTTTAGGCAAAATTTAAATTTTTATAAATAAATTTAAGACTGCGCCAATGTTTTAGATGCTTTCTGATGGTAAACGATTCACTGTTTCAGAAGGAAATGTGTAAAAAATGTATTTTTCATATGAAGAAAATTCTTCAATTTTTCATAGTTTTTCAATATTACACTGTCTAAGCAGCTTCAACGAATGGTGAGGGTATTAAATAGTTTCCAGGACACGTCATTTGCACTCTCTGATTTCCTTTTATAAATGGAAAGCTAGACAGTTTCTTTGTAATACAATGGTGTACGTATTAGACGTTGTTATACAAAATGTAGAATGTTTTGTTGGCTGGAATATTGCAGACAAATTATAGTTTACACGTTTTTTACTTCAGCTGTAAATATATCCATTACAAATAATTCGTTATTTGCAACAAGATTGGGATAATATACGGCACCAAAAAAATGTTTATTTTACTCGCACTCGAGCTGTCGAAGATTGTAATACCGGCTATTACAAATGAGTGAAACGTAAAAGGCAAGTAGAAAATGAATTAAGCTCTACAAAAAATATAATGCACTATCGAATAAAGTTCATAGGAAAAATGTCCATATTTATGTTTACTTTAAGCAAAATTGCACTGACTGTTGTTTATTTCAATACTTAATTGCTCGAGTAAATTTTTGTGGAGTCCAAATATTTCAGACCCACTTGTCCCTTTTTTCATTATAAAGAATGATTTATCAATCTATATAAATGTATTTTTTATTAAATAGTGAAAAAAGAAAAGAAAATTGATCAAACAAAATAGAAAATAAATTAAATAAACGGAAAGTAGAAAGAAAGGTTTTCCATTTTATGATTTTCTCACAAATATTCCATAGCTGTAAACGAAGAATCGAATTGTAAAAAGATTTAGGCCAACGAAATGTACAATTTTCTGTGCCTCTATTGCGGTTCTGTAATCACTTCACTCTTAATTGCGTTGGAATAGATTTTATACGACATGTAATTACATATTTCAATTGCACCGTTTTCCATTAGTCGTTATGAAGTGTGGTGACATTGAAGTCAAAATTTAAAATAAGAAATGTTAGCATTGCAAAACTTTCAGTTAAAAAAACTTAAATCGAAAGTAAAAATGTCATCATGTAATTCTTCAGTGGCAATTTGTATATTGGAGCGTAATTATTAAAATAGAGGTATTGGTAAATGTCGATATGAGAAAGATTCAGAACTGGACAATGTACTAACATATGCATTATTAGCGGTCAAGATACGAGTTTTTCATATAAAAAGAAAAAGTGGAAGAATGGACCTTTTGAAAGTATCTACCAAAATACTTTTGTAAACAATATGCATTCAGCTCATCTGCAATTATGAGTAATAAGACAATAAATCCATTCACTGAAACTAATAGTACATTACTGAACAGACTTAGTAAGCTTCACCTGAAGAAAATTGTGAAAGATTGCGAAATTTAAGTTCAAGAAAGAAGTTCAGAGGAGGTTCGTGGAAGTCATGAAAATAACAAATGGAGCAATAAGAATTCAAATTGCAATCAGGTTAGCAAATTTCCCTCGAGCTGCGCTCTCTATGTACGTACGCATCTCGTATGCATTTGCTTATGTTGAAAACTACTATTAAATTATATTTCCATTACATGCTCACCGATTCGCTTGAGAAATTGTGGTCTTTGTCTCGTGAATAAAAACCGTTATTCACTCCGCGCACACACAAAAAACGATATGTTATCCTCGGGAAGAATAATTTTTTTTTATTTCAGCATTAGTCCATGTGTATGTGCCGTATTTCCTTTCTGAACTGCTATACTCAATTTTGGCTTAAAGAAGGCCCTCGACCGTGGCTCGTTGGTTTTGTACGCCATCTTCTTTGTCACCGCGAATAGAACAAAGAGAAAGATCTTGTCAATAAAGGGCTCACTATATTAGACGCGATGCGAATCGCATCGCGTAAAGTTTGTGTGAATGCTCAACTTGATAAGAATCTTTTTTTTTGACAAGTTGAGCTTTCACACAAACCTTAGGCGATGCGATTCGCATCGCGTCCAATATAATGATCCCTTAAGAGATGAGTTCTTTCGGGGAGAATAGTGAATTCCACCTCGAGCGAATTGCGGCCCTCGCTCTGCTCTGGTCGCAAACTTTTACTCTTGTTGGTTAAATTTTAGGCGTTCCGTCAACATTTCGTCGATAGTTATTTGGCTGAAGTAGCCATTTTTCTTGATTATAGCGGTCTCCTCATAGTAACAGAATGAAGAATTTTTGAGTTAATGAGATTACTTTGTCATTGTAATGACGCTCAGGTTGAACTCAACTAGGATCGCCGAGTTCTTGAACATTTTAGAAGCATCAATATTTCGGCATCTAGTGCCAATCATCAGCCAAGTCATGCAGAAAGTCGTATTCATCAGGATGTAATAATCCAAAATATGGTTCAGACATAAAACCAATGTAGTTCCAAACAATGAAAACCTAACATTGTAAATAAAATGGTTACCTCATCATAACAAAATGGTGGTTCTCCACCAATCAGATATGACACAGAGCTTTGAAGAAAGTTTGAGACGAATTACCTTTGGAGTAATGACGAGATGGCACTACATGTGTTCATTTCAGTTAGAAATCGCTAGACCCCGGTTGTACCGAGTATTGTTCATAATGAAACATCAAAATGTCGGTAATCAACCCCCTTCAATATATCAAGTTGCATGACTTGGCTGATGATTGGCACTAGATGCCGAAATATTGATGCTTCTAAAATGTTCAAGAACTCGGCGATCCTAGTTGAGTTCAACCTGAGCGTCATTACAATGACAAAGTAATCTCATTAACTCAAAAATTCTTCATTCTGTTACTATGACGAGACCGCTATAATCAAGAAAAATGGCTACTTCAGCCAAATAACTATTGTGATCCAACGGTCGAGAAAAATTGATAGATATATAAGGTATCTCTCTACCCAAATTAACATTTCGTCGATGACACTTTACTAATGAAAAAAAAATCGAAATTCTTGTAAACCTAATTTACAATTAATATCAGTCAACATAGCGACGCAACAGTAGCGACCACCCGAGGAGAAATGGCTTGAGTATGAGTCTATAGGGGATAAAACTAGATCTACAGCCTATTCCTACATTGTTTTATAAATAACTCCTAAGTCTAGCCTTCGCTTATCGTCATAAGTCGGTTGAAAATCTTTCGTGCTATCCGATATCAGCGTAAGCCAAATGTTTATGATTACCTCACCAATTCGACATTTCACATTTTAGTTGGATTCTGTAGCGAAATCTATCTACCTAAAGAATTAGAAAGATTTGCATTCCTTTAAAACGTTTTGTACAGAAACACGATAACCTACTGTCTTATCAATTACTTATTAACCATATCAGTTACATCAATGTACGCAAATAAATGAAATTTTCCTTTCGCGTATGAATGGTATTGTCCAAAACGTTAAATAATTGAATATTTAACCTAAATTCGAACATGCCATTCCTTTCATCTTTTATAGCATCTTCTTATGTACGAAATGTGTATCAATTCGATTACATAAAGACATTTTTTTAAATTAACCAACCGAAACCAATTTAATATTAAATTGTTATTTAATAAACAAAAAGGTAAAACAAAAACAAAAAAAAGTGTACCAAGTAAAGAAGAGTATTTGTGCAGTGCTTTAATGAGGTGTTGTACTCGCTGTGGATTATAAAATACCCTAAAGACTTGATACTAAAAACGATTGTAAGAAGCAAACCATTAATCATTCTTCGTTTGAAAGAGCTAGCCCGTAGCCGCCCATAGCACATGAAAATATTGTTTGAAGTTTGCAATTAATGAATTGTCAATTAATAAATTATGATAAATGATTCTTCGTTGGATCATTAGATAGCTCTAACATCAACTGGCTCAATTTTATGTAAAAATGAAAAACTTAAAAAAGGCTCTTATTTAAAACAAGTAAGAAGCGGGAGTGAAACTTAATTTTCTTTTTTCAGAGCTTTTTATGTCAGTTTGAAAGAGCCTTTTTTTAGCATTAGAGTCGACAATACTTTTGTGCCATTTACGAAGTGAAGCTACAATTGTGAAGAAAATACAGAACACCAATCTTGTAAACTACTCTATACTTGTTGTCTCGTATGAGAATTTAGGGTGGCTAAGCAATGACTTGGTCGAGATCCTCTCATCAGCAAAAACACCCAATTGAAATCGGTCATGCTTTACCCTAGTATCAATCATTTTCAGTTCATTCGCAACGTCGTCGTGGCGCATCACAAGTGAGTCTCTAACCGTTTACCCGTATTTTTCAGCAAACTAATTCTCTGGATAATTTTGAACCACCCTAAGTGGTACACTTATCCAAAAAGTAAACCGCTGAAAAAGTGAGAAAAAAAAACTTTATAATTCACTTTCTTTGAAACGACGTAATCGCGTCCGAAGACCTTTAAAAATGTGGCTTTTTTGCTGTTGATCGTGAAAAGTTGAATGACATGGCGATTTTGATCTAATTTCATAATAAACTGTGAGATTTTGAGTCGCACTAAAGTATAACAAGTCACTAATGATGTTTATTTACAAATCCATTTCATTATGAAAATTATTGTATGGTAGGTTCATGTAAGTTGTAATAAGATGACTAAAGACTGATAATAAACATTCTCGTGCAATGTAACGTAAAGCGGTGACTGTTGTACTTATACATATTAGCACTATGTAACAGCAACAAGATATCGCTTTATTTATATTTTTGTGACATTTTATTGAATTGTTATGTTATGAGCACCGAGTGTAAGAGGCTGAAATGTAAACGTGTACCACATAATTTCTGACGGACACAGACAGGTGCATACAGTGAATATTTCGATGGATTCGACCATTTTATTTACACAACTTCGAAATAAGGAAAGTTAGGCTCTTTGCAAACAATCATGATTAGTAGTTTTAGATTATTATTCACATTGATTATGGAATAATTAGCCGACTATTACTTTAGATCTAGAGGTCTTCTTAACGAATCTGACGAGTTGCGCAACTTCCGCTAAATTAGATTGCATCAGGTTTGAAATTCGCAAATCGTTAATTCCAAGATTTCATTTAACTGAACTTCCAAGTTGGTGTTTAGTACCCCTGGGCCGAACAGCCTTAAATTTTGCAGACATTATCCTCTTTGGTAGTTTCTTATCGCCTATTCTCTGAAAACAGCTCGATACAATTCTCAAAAAGTCCGAACATTTCTCAAAACATTTCTCGAAACATTTCTCAAAAATTCTCAACATTTCTCAAAAATTCTCAAAAATAGTCCCTGCTTTGAACTCTTCCTCTATGGTAGACTTCTACGTTTTTGCCACACTAACAATTTTTGAAACAACTTTGACGTCTGAGACGGAAGGTCATTCTCATCCCTTACTAGTGGTGCCAATGGCAGCGGCTTCCGCCATAAGTTCTATGTAACGAAAATAACATCAGACGGCAGTTTGTGAATGAATTTCTTTCATACTGACACGCTTTCATCTAACATACTGACATTATTTCAAAAGCGATTCTTTATGTATTTATTAGCAGAGGATAATTAAGAAGATGTTTGCTTTTTGGTTTTACAGAGTGAACTAAACTTATTTATTGATAATAAAAGAGTAGAAGTACAAAATGCAAAGTACATGTGTGTAAAGTGTTTATAGTCTAGTGACTCTATGATAATATTTCAACACCCTCACTTGCTAGGATTTTTACTTTACTTTTTAATTCAACCATTTTATATTAACCTTTTCCTGTAATTGAAATGATAACAAAAAAAAATAAAAAAATCCCAAAATTTAGGCAAAGAAATAGAAAAATATTTATCTTAAAGAATTTAGCATGACAGACCCATTTCCTTGCAACAAAATATATGTTTCTCAGTAGCAACGGCTTTGGTTAAATTATCTGCTGCCATTACTTCAGTAGGAACATAGTTGACTAACACGGTTCCATCTTGTAATTTATCTCTCAAGTAGTGGTGACGAATGTCTATATGTTTCGACCTTTGTCGATATCCATCAGACTTAGCCAAATCAACAGAACCTTGATTATCGCACATGATCTGACAAGGTTGTTTGAAACTCTTGTCTAATTCGCTGCCAAATTGTTTTAACCAAATTGCTTCTTGGACACATGATGACAAGGACATATACTCTGCCTCTGTTGATGATAAGGCGACCGTTGGTTGTCTCTTACTGAACCACGATATCGCACCATTTGCCAGCTTAAAAAAATTACCACTACACGAACGCCGTTTGTCGATATCGGATGCCCAATCTGAGTCAGTGTATGCGACCAAATTTTCATTTCCAAATTTTGTGTATTTCAATTTCCAATCAATTGTACCTTTGAGATATCTCAAAATACGTTTCACGGCTCTCCAATGTTCCCTGCGATGATTTTGATTGAACCGGCTGACATCATTTGTCGCGAACGCTATATCTGGTCTAGTGCCCTGAACCAGATACAACAAACAGCCAACAAGCTGTTGATATGGTACTGTTCCCGTTATGAAATCATTCTCTTCCTTGTTGGGTGTGTTGATTGATAATTTTGTATTGATGTCACTTGGTGTTGAAATGGGCTTACAGTCTTCCATACCAAAACGTTTTAGCACATCTTCAATAAAAAGTGACTGATCCAAACAAATTCCATTTTCCGTATAAGTAATCCGGATACCGACACAATTTTTAGCTCTGCCCAGATCCTTCATTTTGAACGACGAACTTAAGGAATTTTTTAGCTTGCTCAAAAATGCTGCATTACTCCAAAATATGAAAATGTCATCCACCCAATTCGCCAACATCAATTCCAAATTTTCGGTGTAAAATACGCACGGGTCCATTTTTGATTGATTCAAGCCAAATGATTTTAATGTTTTAACCAATTTGATGTTCCACACTCTTCCTGATTGTTTTAGCCCATTTATAGCACGGTTTAACTTACAGACGCGATTTGATCCATCGTTAAATCCTTCCGGTTGATCAAGATAAATTTCTTCCGTTAAGTCGCCTTGCATAAATGCCGTGACCGCATCCATCTGGTCTATTCGCAAATTATTCTTAACAGCCATTGCCATAAGGAAACGTAACGATGTATGCCGAACCACCGGTGAGTACGTTTCTTCGTAGTCGATTCCGTATCGCTGTGAGCAACCTTTCGCAACTAATCTGGCTTTGTGTCGAACTATCTCTCCATTTTCGTTTCGTTTTATCTTGAAGACCCATTTCGATTTGACAGTCTTTCTCTCAGGAGGTAAATCAACCAAGTTCCATGTTTTATTTTCGTCGAGGGAATTAATTTCTTCCTCCATTGCTGATTTCCAAAGATTTGCATCGTTTCTGGAAATAGCCTCCTGGAATGAAATTGGTTCGGAATCTACAGACAAAATTTGCGTTGAATAAGAAACAAAATCGTCAAGCTGTCTATGTCTCATATAGCAGGATGTCTCATGAATATCATCGTAATTTGGCACATAATCTGGGTCTCTTAAAGTATCATCTGTCTCCAAGAACGTGTCATCATCCATATTTGATTGATCGTTTGAATTACTCGCACCACTTGTATCGTCTGAACTCGTAGAATCATCGATAACAATAATAGTACCATTTAAATCATTCAGATCCGAACCGTCGATTGATTCATCGTTGGCAGAACTATTTTGCACCTGCGCCAATTCCTCTTCAGCATCGGACCAAACTTCCTTCGCTACAACAAATTTTTGGTTTATTTCGTTATTTATTTCATTTACCTTGTCTAAAAAAATGACATCTCGGCTGATGGTCACTTTCTTGGACCTTGGATCCATGCAGCGATAACCTTTCGTATCAGCATCGTAACCAACGAAAATTAACTTTACAGATTTGGAGTCCCACTTTTTTCGCTTTGGTTTCGGTACATGCACCATAACTTCCGTACCAAAAATTTGTAATTTGCTCAAATCCACTTTTTGTCCGGTCCAAACTTCCTCAGGCGTCTGGTTAACCAATGCAGCACACACTGAACGATTTATTAAATAGACAGCCATGTTCGATGCTTCAGCCCAATATGATTTGTCTAATCCAGCATCGAACATCATGCACTTAGACCGTTCGACAATCGTTCTATTCATTCGTTCAGCAACTCCATTCTGTTGCGGCGTGAATGTCTGGGTGCGCTGATGATGAACTCCGTTTACTCTGCACAATTCACCAATTTGTTTTGAACAAAATTCTGCTCCATTATCCGTTCGAAATACTTTTATCTTACGTTCAAACTGATTTTCAGCCCACACTTTGAAATCGATGAATTTATTTACAACGTCGGACTTCGCTTTTAGAAAATAAATGAACACTTTTCTGGAGAAATCGTCGATGAATGTTAGAAAATATCTCGCGCCACCAGCTGATACAGCTTCCATGTCACCACAAACATCTGCATGCACCAAATCCAAAATGTTCTTCGATCGAGTTGTACTAGTTGGAAATGCTAACCGGGCCTGCTTACCCATTGGACATATTTCACATGATTTCAAAATATTCGCATCATTTCCAAATTTTATACCAATCACTGCTCCATCACGCATCTTACACATGTTCTGATAGCTTAGATGTCCTAGTCTTCTGTGCCAATCAACAACACTGTTGCCTCTACTCTTGGAGAACATGCACCTGTACCCATTTGATCGAAATTTGTAAACACCGTCATTCTCTTTACACTGCGCCACAATTTCATTTCGTGCGTTGTATATTCTACATCCATTTATGTCGAACACCACCTTGTTTCCCTGTTTTACAATTCTGGCCACTGATAATAAATTCACTGCCAATTTCGGTACGTGCAAAACATCATTGGCTTCAATACATCTATCCTCTATATTCAAACTCACTGACCCGATACTGCTGACATTCATTTTTGAGTCGTCTGCAGTAGCAATATGTTTAACTTGACTTGAAACTTTGTTCTTTACAATATCCTCATGGGGAGTCATATGACTTGAAGATGCACTGTCGACATACCAATCGTTCTTATCTTCATAATCATTTTTTGCTATGAATGTTGCAGCAAATGCCGTACTCCGAGCAATATTTCCAGTTCCAACTTGATTATTTGAGTTGTGCGATGAATTAGCTGGCCCGATGTTTTGTTTGCAGTCAACACTTTTATGACCTTTGCCACCACAGGTATAGCATTTAAAATTATTCTGCCTTGGTTGAAAACTAGACCTCTTTTTCACATACATTGCTTCACCAGACGTCTCACCTTCTTCATGAGTATCCAAAAGTTTTTGTTTAATCGCGTCGGCAGATATATTTACTCCACTGTCTTCTATACTCATAATCAGCGGTTTGTATTTATCTGTCAATCCAGCCAACAAAATTGCTCCAAGCCATTCGTCAGCGATATCAAAGCCGATTCCGCATAATTTGTTCGCTGTGTTAATGATGTCGTTAACGTAACTCTGCATCGAAGTAGAGTTTTCTAAGCGTATTGAAATCAAATGGCGTAACAAACCAATCTTACGTAACAGTCCATTATCTTCATACAATTTTTGCAACGTGGTCCATATATCTAATGCCGTTTTTGCTTTACGAATATGAACGAAAAGTGACTCATCCACACTTAATGCAAGACGGGCCTTGGCTTGTTTCAATTTGTTTTCATTCGTTTCAACAGGGGTAGCTGGGGCATCTTCTTTGGCCTTTATACATTTCTCCAAATTATTGAGTTCAAAATAATTCATCATTGCGAATTGCCACGTATGGTAATTGTCGCTGCCAGTTAACTTTTTGACCTCGAACTCATTTTTTGGCGCCATTTCACTGGTATCACTTTTTTCAGTCTCCGACATGTATATACAACCTTAGACCAACAAGAACTCGGAACTGATGCAACCAAAAAAATTAGAAAGCACTTTCCTTTTTATATAGTTCACTGAAGCCGAATGTATTTAACCAATAGTCCAGTTAGTATGTTAAAACAATAATTATCACAACGAATTCTTTCGAGTGCAACAAATGCAGAGTTCAGGGTATCGCTTTCTTAAACGCAACGAATGCCAGAAACGATTTAACAGCTTTGTAACAAACTTTTTAATTTGCCGAAATTAACTTAATTTCGCTGGTAGCCCATAACCTATTAGCAGAGGATAATTAAGAAGATGTTTGCTTTTTGGTTTTACAGAGTGAACTAAACTTATTTATTGATAATAAAAGAGTAGAAGTACAAAATGCAAAGTACATGTGTGTAAAGTGTTTATAGTCTAGTGACTCTATGATAATATTTCAACAGTATTACGTTTTTTTTTTTTTTTTGACAACAGACGTCTGTTTCGGTGAACTCCCCCCCCTCCCCCCTAAAAGCAGACGTC
>CM055403.1:78343505-78363739 GCA_029228625.1 Pseudolycoriella hygida | reverse complement strand
GCGAATTTTGCCATAAAACGAGACCTTACTGCCTCTTCCCTAAATTTGCCCACACGAAATTTGCGACTTACCACCTTCTTCCTTGTAGTCTGACAGAGTTTCCCAACCGACAGATGGGTACCCAAAAAGTAGTGGTCAGAACCAAAAGTGAAACCCCTGAAAACACGTGTGTCCCTGACCACCTGTCTCCTGTCCTGTTCTATAATCATGTAATCAATGATGGATTTGTGATCCAAACCCTCCTTGACGTACGTATACCGATGGATCCATTTGTGCCTATAGAAAGAGTTGGTTATTGCTAACCCATTGAAATCACAAAAATCTAACAACCGTTTACCATTTGAATTCAGAGTTCCTTCCCCAAATCTACCCACTACCCTTTCACAACCTGAGTTGTTTTTAAAGTTTCCTATTCTTGCATTAAAATCCCCCATCAAAATCAGAGATTCGTTTCCCTTTTTGCTAACCACGTCCCCCAACTGTTCGTAAAAAATGTCCAAGCCAGCAGCATCACTGCCTTCGCAAGGGCTATATACGCTAACCAGGCGATAAATTCCCCCCGCTACTTTACAGAGACCCACATCAGCCTTTCATTTACGAAACGAACATCCAGGACAAAGTTGATCAACTCCTTCCTGATTGCGATTCCAACCCCCCAATTTGCCCTACCAGACTGAACCCCGGACAAAAACACCTTATACCCGCCTACGTGCCTTTCCGTCTGTCCCTTCGTCCTAACGTCACTCAACGCCAATATGTCTATACCGTAGTCCTTTGCCAGATCCACTAATTCCTCCCTGCGATTCCGAAAACCCCCATTAACGTTTAGACTCCCAATAAACAAACCATCAACCATTTTGCATTGCCTGACCGCCAACGATGGGGTACCTGTCAAGTCGAGCGTTGGTCGTACCCCGTATCCAACACCCGTCCGAGGCTGTGTGTAATTGTTTTTACCGAGAATGAATACAGTGGGACGGCCTGGTAAGCCGAGCCGCACCGGAAGTACAAGCTTTAATGGGCACCAAGAAGGGCTGTTTGGAATGCAATGTATTCGTTTGTTTACATTTTTGCCAAACCGACTGCTATGCATATAGCGAAGTCACCAACCGAAATTATGACCATAAACACTTATCAGAAGGAGGATGCCGAGAACGACAAATAAAGTACACAGTATTGAAGTGATTGTTTTGCAAAGCGATGATTCGAAAAATATCACAACATTGAGGTTATGTTACCCAGACGCCATTCGGAAGCTAAAATGTAAATGTAATTGAAGTTCCAAAAACAACAAATTTCATATTAAAACGCGCCTATTGCATAGAAAACAATCCAAAGCTACAGAATGGGCAACGGAGAAGGTGAAAAATAAGGGAAACCGAGCAGTTGACTGCCACGTTGCATATCCCATCACGTTGTAATGAAACACGAAAAAAGAACAACAAAATTCGCGTAATGACCTGAGTGATGCGGCACTCGACACAAAAACAATTAACAAAACTAATTATTTAAAAGAAAAGAAAATACGTTTATAAAACGTTATATACGTTTATTTTTAAAATACGTTCTATGACATCTGATTGATTGATTTCGTTGGCCGAAATATTCTTCCCCGCACCGTATCACAAATAGAACCAACGTCTATTCTACTCAAAAGTTGAAAACAAAAATTGGATGACACGGGAACCACGTTTTCCGTTCGTCTAAAAATGCTTTTTTATATGAGAAACTTTTAGATAAGTTTTTTTCTGAAAAATGTTTCACACATCACAACTCTCGCACATTTGTACGCTTCAGGAGATTGACACGGTTCTCAGGTCATATACAAAATTCATTGCATGGAAATGCCCATAGTTTCTCCAAAAAATTCTGAAACTACTTTCTCTAAAATGTAATTCTCACTAACTTTGACTTTCTAAGTGCCATAATTCTACAGATATATGACTCATTCTTCCCAATTCTCTAAGGTCCCAGGATTCAGCCATTTTTCCATATAACTCTAAAAAACGTTTTCTCTAAAATTTTATTCTACAACTTTGCCTTTAACAGTAAATCTCCATATTACATAGTTAAGCAAATATAGAAGAAAACCATCTGATTTCGTACATGGCCGAGAAACTCAAAATGCTTTCATTTGACACCAAAATGAACGATTTCCGTGCTATCTTGCGGAGATATTAGCGAAAAAGTTTCACCGACCCTCGAAATTCTAATGTTTTTGGACACTTCTCCGACTACATCTCCGGGACTACTTGACCGAGTTTGCTCATCTTTGAACTTGAATCATGAAATATGTGAAATCGGTTGACCCGTTAAGAAAAAAGGGGAGACGGACAATCGGACAAGAGGACTTTTTTTTATAGCTGATTCGTCATTTCTAGACGATAATAGATGCATCACCTCAACCCTTCCTCGATCTACCCACGGACGGGTGAGTTAGAAAAGGCGACTAATAGCAGATGAAGTAACAAACACAGCAAAACTGGTAACAGGGACTTACACTTAACCGCATACGTCGTTGACATAAATATTTATTGGAATTAATTTCAGCAAGATTATTACGAATGACGTAAGTGTAGTATTACATTATCTCTTAACCTGAGATCACCAAAAGTATGAAATGTATTGGCTTACATATTGGTTTAAATTATTCCATTCAAATGAGACATAATTGTCAACAATATTCCACATGCGAATAACAAGATTTACCTGAAACAGTTTCTTTATTCGTTTATGATTAACTCGACCTAAATTCAAGCGAGGTGGTAGGCTAGTTGAAGTTTGGAGCCTTTTGTATCGGACACAAGTTTCACTATTAAGGTGAATCTTTGTGACAAAATATTTGTTTTTTAGTGATAGCTGGGTAGACTGTGCGAGATATAGGAGATTCATGAGACAAGATCGAAAGTTAATCGAAGGGAGCAATGGGGTAATTATATTAGAAAGGATAAATCATAAATAGAAAGGATAAGCCTACGTAAGTTTCAACCTAGAAGCGTTTCGATTAGAGGTATTTTTAATTCAGATTAAGAGGTTAGAAACTTTTTCAGCCCCTATGGCGGGTGATGATAGAGTAGACGTTAACGGTCTAGCTAGCGCTGCTGATAGATATCCGTGTATGGATGTGTTCATCATTAAACAAATAAAACTTGCAAGGAAAGAATTTTTTTTCCTATAATTTTGTGATTAAGTCAGGGGTGCGAGTCACATCGACAGCAAAAGTATTTCCGTTTTTTGTAGGAGATAAAAAGATACTTGGTCTTTTAATTTGTTGATTGAGTTTATGTGATTTAGTTTAAACTTCCCTTATAGATTGACCACATTTCTAGTTTTCTCCCTAATATTGATTTCCGTTTGTATGACATATGAATAGCGACGAGTTTTCATCAATTCACTTTCTTTCGAACGAGATCACAAATGTATAAAATATACAGCTTTTATTTTCATGAAACGTAAAAGTGAGCCAATCAAAGTAAATCTACTCTTTGGAAATCACACATATGCGTCTTAATCACCGGGTGTCACAAAAATTTACATCATAATATTCTCAACGATTTTTTAATTTTCAGCTTTTTATCGGATTTGGAACATCGACAAATTTACGTTGCATGGTCGATGAGTTACAAATCGATTCTTTCATCTTCGGTGATAATTAGTTACATGAATGAATATTGGATGAATCAATGAACACCCTCTTGGACTTAATGCAGCAATTGCATTGACTAAAATGCATTCACGTTATACAAAACATCATTTATGTAAGACGCAATGTCTTCAAATGTATTAAATAACATCAATTTTACAAAACTTGATTCTGATAAACTTGTATAACAATTTAATTCTTTAAAATTCGAATAAATGAGGATTATTATTACGTGAATGTTCGTAATCATCAAATGTAGTTCAATCACGAAGCAAATGTACGATTAAAATGTTAATACATTTAATATTCATCGTCGTATTTACAATACGAAAATATTAGAAGCAAATCTGGAGCAAATGAATATGATTGCGTTTTTGTTTGTTAGGTTTTTATTCTTTTCTTTTTTTCTTACCTTTTTTTCATTTGTTATGTTTTTATTTCAATGTTTCCCCGCATTGCGCTGTGTATAAATACATAACATCATTTTTTCTCCATTTCCATTTAATGATTTGTAAATTATAGGTGGTATAAGTAGAGTCGATCATTGAGCCAATGAAAGAAAAATATTTTCATTTTATGTTGTTAATTATTATTCTTTGAAATTGTTATGTACTTTGCGATGAATAACCGGTGCTTCGCCAGCCCCGTACGATATCCATATTAGTCGGACGTTAAATAAATGAATGAATGAAGGGAAACCGTAAAGTTTGGAGTAACTACAGGGGATATCGCACTTGAGTAAAGTGTACGCGAGTGTACTTATAGACCGGGCTAGGTACATAGCGGAGGGTGAAATGGATGAGATTTAGGGTGGTTTCAGGCCTCTGAGGCGGTGTCAGGATGAGATTTTCTGTCTCAGGCAGACCATCGAAAAGAAAGCTTTATGAAAAGAACAGGGATTTACGCTTCTTTAACTTATAGAAGACGTTTGATCGGGTACCAAGGCAGAACCTTTTTAGGGTTCTTAGCGAGTACAGCACGAATGGAGATAAATGGCGTCATCAGCGAGACTTTCTAGGTTAATGAGGGTTGTTGTCTCTCCCCACCTCTCTTCATAATTTTCATGGACAAAATCATCAAGCGGTCCAACTTGCAGGGAAATGTCGAAGGGGGTGAAATAAAGTGTAAATGAAATTAAAGCTTAAAATTTTTTTTTTGCTGATTTGGCGTCTAAGGACCGTGATCGATGGGACGGGTTAGCTCAGAGGTAACGTACTGGCTTTCCACCAAGATGACCCGGGTTCAATCCCGGTGAGGACAAAATTCTGCATAGGATTTTTCTTCAATTTGTAGCATGATAGTATCGTTCCTAAGCAAACACCGGATTCAAGAGCTCGTTTAGAATAAGCATAGCCGGAGGCTAGAAGAGGTATCGTTATGTCCGGGCCCAAACAACGAGAATCCTTTGGCGTGTACGATTTGTGCCGGAGGCTAGGTGATGTATCGTAGTCTGTGTGCTCAGACGACGAGGCTCATTTGTACAACTGTGTATTCTGAAATGGGAACATGTAATGTGGGAATCTAACTAAGACAGAATACATGACTAGGTGGAATGATAGAAGAGTAACAGGGGAAGGAAAAAAGGGTCATAGGACCCGTGTTTCAAGGCCAGTTGGCCGCCTCGACCAGTGATCTACATGGGACTCGCACTCCGTACGTGTCTAAATAGTCGCTACATCCGAACGAATTTTTTATCACTGCGATTACATGACTCCATAGCTGAATGGTTAGACCAAGACTTTTATTTACGTTTAATACGTCAAAACGCTGGCGCTAATATCAAAAAATATGGCATGGCGACGGGCGCTAGTCGCTACTAGGGAGGTATTTTAAAAATTGGCTGAAAGGTATATGTTTCGAATGGCGAATATAACCGCATGAGATGAAACGGCCTTCTAGAAGAAAAATTGACATTTCACGAAAATTTACAAAAGTGGTGTTTTTCTTCAAGAATACTATCTGACCTCATGTCGTTGTTCTTCCAGTATGTATGCGGGTAACGCATGGAATGCATACACATGACTTGCGGCATGTACAATTAAAACTCTCCATAAGTAAGTAATCAATACGATATGCATTGCATGCATGCTAAGCGTTACCCGGTAATACTGGAAATATGATTACAAGAAACTTACCTAGGTCGTTTCTGTACATGCCCGATGTTAATATTTTTTTCAGTGTAGTACAAAAGCATTAGCCCTTTCGTGTACGAGTCTACAAATAAGCCGTTTCTTTTGACCAGAAAACAAAAGATATGAAGATAGTGAAATGAATTAATTAGCTTTTCAACACTTTCTAAGTCTTTATAACGCGAAAATATGTTCTAAAATTCTAAACATTGTCTATCACGAAGAATCAATAGAGAAAATAGTGCAATATGAAAAGGAAAACAAGATCGGGAGCCTTCACTGCTGTCAAATGAAGAATGAGAAGTGAGCAATTTTGGATTCCTCACCACAAATATGTTATTTTAAACTACGATACAATAATTTAACTGGACGCCTAAAGCCCATCCCAAACATGCAAAATCCTATTAATTTGGTATATTTGGTCAGATATTAATCTACACAACCTGTAAGCCATGCGCCAAAATGTAGACTTCGTATTTTTATCTTTTAGGTAACGCGTTTTTTTATTATTGTTATTTGGGATTTTTTTATGGAAAATACATTTTTCTGTTGAAGGTTTGAAACACATTTTGCTCTACGTTGTAGAGATGCAGGCAAATTATTTTATTCGCAAGTTTATTAAGAATTGCAAAACAAAATTTTATGCAAAGAAAGAAGAAAAGTATTAGAGAAAAATCAGAACTACTAACGTAAAGTCTTCCTATAACAATAAGTCATTGACGATGCCTTATTATAATGAGAAAGTTATTTTTATTTTTACGCCATAAGTCTCTGTGAGCTCATTAAGGCAAAGTTATACGTCAGTGTATTCGTTTTCACTTAATTAAAAAAAATGTGAAGCGGAAAAGTTCTAGATGGGATAGTAGCAAAAATGTAAAATTTTACTGTTGACACTTTCATGTTCAATTTGTAAACTATTTGCAGTTGTCACCAGGAGATTATAAGTAAATTTTGCTTTTTTTTTCGCTTGTGAACTCTCGTGGGCAACAGACGTGTTACGCAGACGCAGAACAATAAATAAGATCCAAGGGGTGATAAAAATAATCCAAGCGGGTATGGGCAAGGCGCGGGTGCATTTTGGCACGGCGGAACAGGCGAATAATTTTATCGAAGTCGGGAAAGGGATTTTTCCACAATACGAGATTTACGTCCCATATAACAATGTCATTCGGACAGGGGTTATTTTCGATATCCCGACGGAACACTCCGAAGAATTTTTGATGGAAAATATAGAGGCTTCTTTGCCGGTTCATGAGGTCTATCGCTTTACTAAAACGGTTTTTAATGAGGGTGAGAAAAAAGTCATTCCAACGGGAACGGTAAAAGATTCTTTTCGAAGGCAATATTTGCCAGAATCGATATCCTTCTTCTATGCATTACGGAAAGTTAAGCATTGTCAAAAATTCGGTCACACAGGGAAAAGTTGTAGACAAGAGGGAAAGACATGCTTCAAGTGTGGTACTAAACATCAGGTTAGTCCCACTGAGGAATGTTCATTAACACAATGCTGCATTAGTTGTCAAAGTTCAAATCACCCAGCGAATAGTGATCGATGCCCGGAATACCAACGTAATGTCTTAATTAAAGAGGCGATGGTATATCGCAATTTATCCTATTTTGAAGCCAATGGGGAATTTCCCAAAGTGAGCAGCCATTATAGTATTATCAAACACATTAAAGAATTTCCGCCTTTAAGTTAAAAACCGGGAAAAAATCCTTGAAAGAAGAAGAACGTAATACGGGAAAATTTATCCCAAAAAGTGATAATCAATTGAAAATTCAATATCAAAATTATATAAACGCTCAACGAGGTTTGGAACCAAAAATTAAAGAGACTGACATAGATATTGAGACTGACTGTGATAATCGGAATATGTTAATTAAGGTAGAAGATAAGTATTTGATAAATAACAAAACGCTTAAAATTATTTCGGCAATTAAAAATAATGACCTGAAAATCGAAGCAGAAGAGGGACTAAAACAAGAATCTATAGATTTATTGACAGAAATTGTAAAAATATTTACAGGGAGTGGACAAAAAGAAAAGGGTAATGAAAGTTTAGAAGCAAGTGATAAGATAGAGGGAGCAGTTGGCTCCATATCTGACACCACCTTCTAACATGACTGACACAACCAACATACTTACAGACGGGGACAATAGGACTCACAAAAAGACTTTCGACCAAAGGCAAAATAACAACCCGCTTAGTGCTTTAAAAATATGCCAACACAATATTGGGGGGATGGAATCAAAAAAAGCAGAGCTTAATCATTATTTTAGTAAATATGCGTCCACATTTATATGGTATCCGAAACCAAGTTAAAGGCAGTAAATTTGGGCAGATATTTCATTTAAAAAATTATAATGTCGTTGCTGAAGGAGGAGAGAAGGAAGGATGTGGAGGGGTAGGGCTATTAATCAGAACGGGGATCCTCTACAATATCCTCAGTTTGCCAAAATTGTTCCCGCTGCAGGTGGTTGGGGTGAAAACTGCCAACCTGCCTAAGGACATAGTAATATTCTCAGTTTATATACCACCTGTTGGAAATGGGGTAAACTATCAGAATCAAAGGGGTTTAAATTTATATGAGGCTTTTGAAGACTACGTATTATTGAACAATGGCAGACCAACAAGAGTACCGGGAGGATTGGAGAGAGCAAATCCTTTGGATTTGACCTGGATCACCCCTTCAATAGCGAGTGAAGTCGAATGGGATCTAGACTCTGAAACATTAGGATCTGACCACTTAATTATTCAAATGGAGATTAGCAAGGGAATGTATGCCCCAAATTCCAAACGCAGCGCGACAAATATGCAACAATAAAGTCACTCAAGAGTTTTGAAGAAATTTTCAAAAATCAATTAAACCAACAGAAACTAATCAAATTTTTCAGAGAAATTGTGGAATTTTATCACCAGACGGGACAAACTTTTTAGACCTGGACAGGACAGGACTCCTACGGACGGGCCTGTCCACGAGAGGAAGTATTAAGTAGCTAAATTAAAGCAATGGGCCCCGGCCTGCTTTAAAAAAAAAGTAAATTTTGTATTTATGTTAAACTTTTCTAATTATCCATCGTTCACCACTAAACTATCTGCTCGTGAGGACAAATTTATGTGGCTCTACCTCCATGTTTATGTATCTGTTTACGAAATATAAATTTGAATGGCTTGCCAATCGTAAATGTTTTTTATATGGTGGAAGTGAAGGTTTTTTCATGAATACATTTTTCCGAAATCGATTGGTGTAACGTTAATGATATCCACCTTGAACTTGGAACGATAATATTCAAAATAAAGTCGTCAGGTATGCGTTGCTCTTTCTTGAAAAAGAGTTTGTATCAGTAAAAAAATCGTGATTTCTTAAACGCAATTTATTTAATTTAAATCAGAAAGCTGCACAATACCCGTACGAACCGTAAAAACGGAATCAACTTAAACTCAAACTTAATGTCTTATTTTCATTACTTTAATTAGCTTGTTGTTTTATCCTAAGATCCCTAAGTTTATTGTCTGAATGTGATTATTTAATTCCTTGCTACTCAAAGGTTTCAATCTGCTTCTGGTCTGTACAAAATCTATTACCTGAATGTAAAGATCCACACCGTTCTTCTTGTGCAAATCTATTCACCCGACAAAATTTAGTTTTTATAATTTTTTTCAATTTTGCATCGTCACAAGAGCCGTCTTATTTTCTGTGGAAGTTTTCTTCAACTGAGTTCAACAACTGGTTGTTATTCACATATACATCGTACGGGTGTTAAAACCGTGGCAACGTGCATATTTTTTGTAGTTTTTATGAAGAAATAGTTAATTGCCCTTGTGTGTGGTTCACTTAATTTACAAATGCTTTCTTTGATTAACCACAAAATTATGATATTGAACCACTTTTTTAGCATTTTACGATTCATTCTGGCTTCATCGTTGAATTAAAACAAATAACTCACGATGCTTATTTGCTTAGACACGATCTTTAACTAATAATGCAGCTACAAGCTACACAAAACTTAAATCGAATCACACAACTTGAAATTATTGTATATACCAGCGGTGCCGAGTATAGGAGGGCAGCTGGACAAGCGCCCCCTCAACCCCCAATAAGTTGGAAGAACATAACTTTAAAGGAATGGTAATTTCAATCACCAGGTAAATGAGACTTGAGGCCTGTATTTTCTAGCTTTTGCTCAGTCAAGTATGTTTACCACCAGGGCAAGCTGCAAAGGTGGTAAAACCGATTTGTTAGGCACTTTCATTCTTCAGATAAGAAACTCTCATTCTAATAATTAATTGATTTGGCATACAAAAACCTCTTTAAAGTTAAAATGTGACACAGTCCGTTGTGTTCAAAAAATTGTGTCACAAATCGAATAACAACCGGCGCAATAATTTTTCAACACTTTCAATTGTAACACGCAAAAATTTAAATAACGCATATCAATCTAATTTACAAGTTACCGATTCTCCTCACTGACCTCTATAACTTTGCCGAAGAAACGAAATGTCTAGGACTTATAATTTAGAAGATAGCAAAAAATCCAAGAAGGCGTCACTTTGACAACTGGCATCCATTTTCTCAGTATCTCATAAAATTTTCCTCAACCATCTCTATAACTTTGCCAATGAAACCAACTGTCCAGGTATTCTAGCTCAAAAGATGTCGCCGCTTTGACTGATGAAAAAATGGCTGATCTCCTGATCAAACTCTAAAACTTTTCCGAAGAAACCAATTCTCTAGTTATTGTCACTCCAGGGCTAAAATTCAAAAACACCGAGCATCACCTAAAAAGCCCATAACTTTTCCACATGCCACGACTTTTCAAGGGTTTTCCCGGAAAAGCGGCCTATGAAATTTTTCATTTAGGACCAAAACTGACGTTGCTTGAAAACTAATGAAAATTGGCTGCCTAGTTCTCGAGATCGAAAAATTATTAATAGAACATATAGATAGATAGAAACCGACTGATCAGAAAAAAGTTTTCATAATGATGAGTACAACAGAAAAATTTAAATTCTGTAGAAAAATGTAATTTTCAAACCACGATATCTCAGCCAATTTCCAACCGATTTTTTATGAGTTTGAAAGCTGCTGCGACCTAGTTTTTTATCAAAATAATTTAAAGGAGAGGGGGCAGGGTGAAAAAACAGAGAGGTAAACTGCAATGACAGTGTTACAGGTAAATGGGTCAGAAATGACCCTTCATTTACACGTAAATACTCCATAAATGACCCATAATTGTAAATGTATTGGACATGATTGGCCGTTGTCGTTTACCCCTCGGAAAAAACTCAAAAGTTCGCGTTTATATAGCTCCTTGTCCCAAAGGTTTTTGTATGGCGTTTTATGAGTTTGAGGATTTTTTTGGGGTGTGAGGTCGTCGTCACGCTGTCCGCTACCGCTGCGGACACGATAAGTAATAGGGAGTTATTCCCCATTAGTGAATTAGTTTTTTTAGCTTTTACTTGCACTTCACAAAAATGTAACTACTTGGAGGAAAGACACAATCATAAGCCACAAAATAATTGACGAAAATAAAAAAAAATAGCTTGCTTTTCATCTACTATGATTACACTTTTTCTATTAAGGTTGAAGTGTAGTAGACACCGATGTGGGAGTGCAGAAGAAGCTCGATTTGGCTATGGTCCAGTCGTATATGTCACGGACTTAGACATCTCCATGTACGGAATAGAAATCGGCGCCGCTGACTCGTACCGAGTTTTAGAGGCAGAGATTGTAGCTGACTCTTAAAAGAGCAAATGCACACAGAAATAGTAATTTATACAGTAAAATAAAAAGCAGATTATCTATGAAAACCTGGTCATTGCCAATGACATTTCAAGATATAGAACTACAATTGCGCAAAAATAACAGTCTACAACTGACAGAAGCATGCGGCTCCTGCAATTAATTAAAAGTACAATTTATTAATTACAACTAATTTTCAAGGGTTTAGCAAGAAACTGATTTCGTATTACATCAATTTGCAACACTGTTCCATTAAATTAATTCAAACAATCAAAATTGCACTCAAATGCAGTCATAAGTATCTAAGTATCTATGTATAATGTCAATTGCATAATCTACAATTAATATATATTTTTAGCTATAATTTTACTATTTGCGCATTTTCAAAATGTTAATCATAATGCCCATTTTGTTCGATTCATTTAAAGTGGTAAATAAGAAGCTTGCTACCTAAATGCATGCTAATACAAAAAGATAAATAGTCTGAAATTGTACGTTGCATTGTGGGTAAAGATTATAGCCAATTATTTCTTGCATAAAATAAGCCTTCATTATTATATGATACCACCGTTTTAACACTAGATTCGTTTAACGAGATAATTTTATTTGAATCCGATGAAATAATATCTAAAATCTATACACGCAGTATATTTGTTGGTGTTATGGGAGGTTAGTTTTCATTGCTTTTCAAGTAGGAACAGTAAAAAGCACATTATTTGGTGTCAGAGAAATAATGCTCACAAAAGTGATTTTTCAATCATAATCTGTCTTGCTCTGCAAGGTCGCGATAGGTAAAAATACTTTAGAGTGCGTGTTGGGCATGCCATAATAAACCATTAACCAACTCAGGACACAATTTTTCGGCTGGGTATTAAATTTTACATGTTGGCATGCATGAAAGCGTTCAACATATTGTGCGATGTAAAATACAGTATTGCCGGCTTGATCGGATCAGTATTATGAGGTCGAGTCCCAGCCAGTAAAACTGATTTTATTGTAGGCACTGTTGAACTTCCGTTTGGAAATTTTGACACAACCTTCCAATTACCTAAACTGGTTTTTTGCACATAAACTGATCTGGTTAAATAGTCAAATGCATTCAGAGACATGATATTGCAGCTGAGTTCCTCATAGAAAAAAGTTAGAGTAACTCTGTCATCATTTAACATTTCGTCATAGTACAAAGAAATCTTCAATATGGCATTTTGCTTAATTGTTTGTCAGATTCAAAGTCTATCTGGGGAACCCAGTCGTTTTATCATGAGAGAATTGCTTGAGAGCCTGGAGCTGTCAACGTTCACTGAGAGTATCAAATTTATACCCATTTCAGGGATATGGGTAGAGGAATATGAAAGCTGTCATTAATAACACGTTTCAATTTGTTATCAACGTTGTTAGTGTATGATATGAAAAATTGTTTCAAAATTCATTGCAATAACTTACTCATTTATTAATAGCTCATTACAAATTAGAACCTGAAAAATTTTCTGGGAAATAATTTTTGAAAATTGTATTAATCCATGACATAATATGAGATTATCGATTCACTGAGATAACTTGTGAATAACACACTAGAGCGAGCGAATGCGAGTAAGTGTATGTAGTATACACGCGAACGGATATTCGAAATTATCGCAGTGAGTCGATGCATTTTTTTGTTATAGCTGTGATAACTCGAACAGTAACTAAGACTTGGTGTACCATCTTTATGAAACATAACGTTTTTTTAAATATTTTTTTTCATTTTATCTACGCCACAAATTATACGAAAAACACAAACACAGAGCCATTAACATAATTTTTCCGATTTGATAAATCGGACATGTTTCGGCAAATCAGTCGGAATTCCTTTAGAAAAGCGTCCGATTGCGTTGCAGATGGATGTCCGATTTTTTAAATTGGAAGAATTATGTTTAGTTTGGTTTGACGTTACTTATCGCCTTAGACAGAGGAATTTACCATTCTAGAATCTTATCGGACAATTACTGTACGCATTCTTGTAATATTAATGCTTTGACTAATGTGTATGCCTCACTGAGCTTCATTTCGTTTCGCCTCAAACAAATGTTGTAAGCTACTACCACACTTGTGTTGGGCATTGCTTTGTTATCTGAAAAGTGCCTCATGTCACATTAGCATTTTTGCATCAATCCTTACAGTAAGCAGTAACTGTAACTGCCTCATGTCACAATCGCGTTTGCATTAATCCTTACAGTAAGCAGTATAACTGTACCAACTGACTTCTGAAATCTTTCCTAGTTATTCAAAACACTTATGCACCATTATACGAGGCGACGCGGCGTTCACATATAAGGCAAATGCACGAGAATAATAAACGTTTAACATTTACAATGGAGAAATATTATGGCAAAGAAAATGAAAATAATTTCATTTTCATTGATGGTATTTTGATAATAAAATGAACCGTTACACAAGTCAATGATCGTCGTTGTATTTGTGCTGATAAATCATTATATGCATTAAGTAAGAAGTTTTCTATTGATATTTAATTTGTGATGTCAATTCATTGTTGACACAAACTATAATTAATTTTGAATTAACATTTTTGAAAATAAAGTGTAGCTTAAATAACACAAGGAGTTCGACGTCTGTTTACTTTTTGTTCTATAACTCAAAAGGAATTAATATGCAATTTTGTAAGATCAAACTATTATTGGTACTTAACATGAAAATATACCTATAATGTACCTACGTGAATCCATGAAAATCTGAACGATTAAGTTCTGTAGATTTTTAGATTTGTATAATAGGCCTTCTATAATCTTCTTAATTCTTTTACGAAATGTTTGTGCGAAAGAAAATGTGGAGGGAAAAATTGCCATATTGTATGATATTCATGCAGAAATTAAACTTAGTCTAGTAATATTAACAAAAACGTTGTATAAAAACTTCAAAGAAATCCATTTTTGCTTGCTTTTTAAGCCATACCTGCCGAACGATTAAGTGTTCCTGACTTTTTGTGTTGATCATCGGTTATACTTTGCTTATTTTTTGGAACCTCATTGTATTCACATAAAAAAATGATACATTCATCATCTTTTAATTTTACTACTTTATTTGAATAGCTAGTTTCATTGTTTACAGAACAGATTTTTTATAAGGTAAATGCTGGGGTGTCTGACCGTTTAAGTAGTTTTTCGACTTTGATTAGTAATAATCTAAACATAAATTGATGGGGTTTTCACCAAATTATAATTTGATGTTTTCCTTTTTAATATAATAACATATTTTGTGACAAATGTTTTAAATTTTTATTGAAAATTTGATTTTGCTGGAAGCCTGTTTTTGCTGTATTAGCTGACCAGAAAAAAATGCATTGCTATAGCTGACCATTCGGCTTCAGTAGCTGACCACGACAAAATTAATAGTTTTAATAGCTGTAATTTTACATTATTTAACACATTTGCACTCATATTTCCCCCTAACCCTTCATGGGTTGTTAAGGCAGATTATTATTATATTAATCATTTTCAATGATAAGAACACATGAAAACGCAAAATATCAACGAATTTCGATTTCATGATTTGTTCAACAACAACACACACGAAAGACGACATCGAAAAATGAATAAAAATGTACGGAAGTTGTTGTGGTCAGCTACTGAAACACTACTGGTTTTTGCGTCAGTATTTTTACCACGATTAAAGTAATTAAATTTTGACTAAACACTCATGCTATCTTATCAGAAACTATTTTTATACTTTTTGCCGCCCCAAAACACTAACACTTGATTGAACAACCTTGTTTTGGGTGCTAAAAACGTTAAATTGAAGCTCGCCGATCTTACGATTTTCTTAAGAAATCTCACAATTTATAGTGAGATTCTGCATTGTTTACATTTCATTGATTTCATTGCTGTCACGAGTAAACAAGTCGTGATAATCGCAATGGTTTCAAGGCACAATTGATGGTACCATTCTGAAGATCAATTAAAACGCTCATTTGGGTATTTTATTCTGATATTAAATATGGAAACTGACGAAAACAGTCAGTTGGTCAGCTACTCCCACTTAGTCAGGCACCCCAGCATTTACCTTACATGCGAAATGTTTGAAATCAATTAAAGTAGTAAAATTAAAAGATGATGAATGTAATAAAAAATCGCATACACGAAAACTCGGCCGCAATCCCTTCATTTATTAAGTAGTTTTATCTTTCAATATATCAAATCTCTGTTGTCTGTTAATGAGATCACAAGGTCATACTGAATTATACAACATGCACGATATCAGTTCCAAAAATTAAAGCAGCTACAGGAATGTATTTTGTTCTGTGATTTTTAAGCTTTCGTAACTCGAAAAATAAAAAAATCGTTTAATTACTACAAACGTTTTGATCAGTTTCTTATATCTTGAATCATGTTCGAAGCCCTTAGAAGTTTGAACGCTTTAAAAGTATATTGCCACACGAAATAAAACATTGAAATTGTTACATCTTCATGGTGTGAGAAAGCGTTACCGTTACATATATTTTAATTGGTTCAATCATTACCTACACATACACAGGGGTGTATGTGAGAATCCCGAATGAGATTTGTCGCATAATTTTGTGCATAATTCAAGCCCTAGATTTTCATAGGCTAGTCTCATTTACAGATCGAAATTTTGACATTCCAGATATCAGACTTTTAACCAGAGATCCAGGAATTGAAATCTAAAGTCCAAGTACCAATGAGCTTGAAGACCTGAAATGGTATTTTGAGAGCACAGTCAAGTTGAGAAAAAAATCTTTATGGTTTCTCTATTTTCTTTATTTTTTTATACCAGCGTCTCATTTATAGCTTCCCGCATTTTATGAGATACCAATCCAATTCATCCCACAAAATTCAGATTCATAAATACATTTCCTGCGATATCAAAATTATTGAATGGGTATATGTTAACTTTCCTTTCTAATTCAATTATGAGCTCATAACCACACTAGGGCAATTAAAAATTATAAGTGCATATTATTCTTTCTATGTGTAGTGATACGTCGCGTCGTCACCCGTTGAAGCCTAAAAATAACGCGTTACACACATACTTACTGAAGACATACAATAAAAAAACGATCGGATTTCCTTTATTCTTCAAGAAATTTTCTAAACTTCGACTACACCCGTGCACCTACGCAACATTTTCAATAGAATAATCGAAGTTAATGAATTCCGATGACCTATAACTATTTTAAAGGTACAATGTTTAATCGAAAATTGAGAAACAAAATTTTTATTGTAACATATATATCGATGTGCATTGATGTACTGTATTAAATTCTTACCTCTCACAACATTATTGCCTTTCCGCTTACCAACAATAAAAATGTAATAATAATCACAATTCAATATGTGGATGACTTATGTCGACAGTTCCAACTAGTCGGAGACTGTGAAATTGCATATAAAAGTTCCTCTGTAATGTACGTAATTTTTATGCATATACGATTCGAGTAATAAATGGCAATGCGATTTATAGTTCATTTTCGGTATTTACATTGCGACAATGAACTAAAATGTTATGTAATGATGGTTCGAAGCATTATTTTATAGTTTGAAATTGGAATATTGCCATATTCAATAAAAGTAAAATAGACGAAAGGTGCACATAAATAGGCAAAATACCTTCGACTCAAAATATTTGAAAAGGAAATAATTAAAATTGTTCTTTTGTTCAGAAATACCTTGCAACAAGCTTGACAAAGTGTTACCATTAATTTATCGTCCATCACCCAACAATTCCAATTGCAAAAATCCTAAAAATGACACTGAAAAATACGAATAAAAGAGATATAATTTAGCTCACACATCGAAATAAGATTGAAAGATAATTTACGACGCTTTGAATCCAAATAAATGGTTATAAATGGAAACTAAGTCAACAATAAACTTTTACACCTCAAGCTCACCAATTATATTAATGCTAAGTTAATATTACACGACCGGCAAACAGAAAAGAAACATAATTACGATGACAATACAAATATTAAATCTTTAATAAATATATGCAGAAACAAAGCACGATTGAGCAAGAGTTTCGGTTCGAAAAATCTTATTGAAATAAATTATGTCAATCGCTGCTTATTAAATAACTAGAAGTCTTTTTATTGTGACCGATGTTTCTTCTTCTTCTTCTTTTATTGCCTGCTTTTTTCATGTCATTTGGTTGGGTTATGATGAACAAATGTGCATATGTTATAGACTAAATAGATTTAATTAAATTAGTTAATTGACTGGTTTTGTCATCCAAAACTAATTCAATTTCTGCTAATTTGCATAAATGGATAATTTATTTACAAAATGCCAATTTGTGATGATAAGTTCTAATAAATCAAAGTTATTAGATCGAATTGCGTGGTATCATTGTCAGTTCATTGTCAGTTGATGGTAGAACAAATAATATGAAGTTTAATGTGATTTTGTAAAACATTTAGAATTAATGAAATTATTAGTGTCATTAGTACAAAATTAGCATTGCGTAAAAGTCGTCTTTACTGTTTGAAAGTATTTCCAACTCATAATCAAATTCCCAAGCCCAAAAAAGACTATTGACCGACGCCCCGCCCGGGAGAAAAAAAACGAGGACGACATTTTGAGATTGGGATTTAAGCCTGTCTATTTGACCACTTGGTAATCTAATAAAATTTACCTAATATAAAATTGTAGAATAAGATACAAAAACCCAACGGTAAATAAAATAAATAAATAAGAAAATCTACAGGTCTGAAATGTTTAAAAAGAGGCACTCATTACCACATTGAAAAAACTATCTCGACTTGGTCTCAATTTTGCTTTTTTATTGAGCTAGTTATTTACGTAACTAGCACCGAAAAACATCTTTTCGTGAGGATGATGTTTTGTTTAACCTAAATAGTTATTTTTGGTTCTCTCGTTTGACAGTTGTTTGACGAAAAGTGTCACTTTCTAATTTAGTGCTTACATGAAGCAAGTGAATGTCACTATCGACACTTCACCGTTGCTTTCAATTTCTGCTTGTGTTGCATTCTGGCAAGGGTGTTAAGCGAAACACCTACCTATCAATCTGCATAAATAGACTTGTGTGAAAACAAATTTAAATTCAACATAAATGCAACAATGGAATTCTTTGTTTTGTGATTTACGAGATAATTTTTAATTTTTATTTTGCCGATGTGTTTCACAAAATCGCAGAAACTTTTTTCTGGCATTACATTATTTCATTCTTTCTGAATCTTTTGCGCTCAATTATTGAATAATTTTCCGTTGACTTTGGATTACAAAAGTTCTCATAATAATAACTATTAAAAATTGCTACTACGCTACAAAAGTGAGTTTTTTGTGGAATAGGCAGCAGACGATAATTAAAAAAATATATTTTGAAGGTAGTAAATTCTATTGTTTAATTAACAAATTTAACGCGTTCAGATAATTGCTACACATTCCAAGATTTTGGATAAAACATGCTGAACATTGTTATAATTTATGAATTGGCGAAGGACTATTATTTCTAATTAAGCAAACAGCTACTATTAGAGCATAGAAATCTTACTTTTTTAATTGATACTGGCCGATATGAGGGGTACATACGTATTTCGGATATTAACACCGCTGCCGTACCGCGCCGCGCCGATATGTGTATTCCCTACATCACAAAACTCTCTGTACAAAATTACATAAGTTTACAACGATTATGAATCTTGAAAAAAAAATCCTAAAGCGAAGTTCTATCTGCGACGCTCTTTGAAATTCTTAAAAAATTCTATCAGCGAAATGAATCAGAAAAAAAGCTGTCGTTGTTGTTGGTTTTATTGCTTTGTAGATATTCGGGTTTATTTTATTTATTTATTCCAATGACTTGCAAAATACAAAAATTTATAAACTCCGCTAAACTAATATCACAAAAAAGGAGAATTGATATTCGAGTGACGAAGAAACACCGAGAGAAACACGATATGTTCATTCCCAAAAATACTGAAGACATTAGACCTGTAAATGTTTGTTAGACCCTGCGCGGAGTGATCCTTTTACTACAATGTTTGTAGCCAGATGATTTGAAGGAGAGAGGGGGCATCCAATATGGTCCTTAGATGTCGAATCTGCAAAAAAAAAATTGTCCGTCTGTCAAGACAATAACTCGAGTAAAACTTGACCGATTTTCAAAATCTTTCTTTTCCCTGAAAGTTAATCGAAATAGCTTTGAATTGATTGAACTAATTTGGACATTGTCGAGCCAAGCGCCGCTGAGCTAGGGCCGTTTAAGTGGTTTTTGGTCTTTTGTATTTAACTCGCGTAAATCTTTTCGGATTTTCGTAAATATTTTTGGACCCGTACGAAGTACAAGAGGTCCTATACGTTTACTACAAACAATTTTATTGTAACATGGGGTAGATCGAGGTGGGAGTGGGGGTATGCATCTATTATCGTCTAGAGATGACGAATCAGCAATAAAAAAAATGTCCGTCCGTCCGTCCGTCTCCACTTTGTTTTCCAAACGACTCAACCGATCAGCCTAATCTTTTTTTCCCCTGAAAGGTACATGCCTCCCATGATTCAAGTTCGAAGATGAGCAAAATCGATGAAGTGGTTCCGGAGATATGGTCGAGGAAGTGACCAAAAACATGGTTTTTCGAAGGTCGGTAAAACTTTTTCGCAAATATCTCAGCAAGTAAAGCACGGAAATTGCTCAATTTGGTAACAAATGAAAGCATTTGATACCAAAAAACTGGGGATTTTTTTTTTTGT
>CM055403.1:78326733-78343005 GCA_029228625.1 Pseudolycoriella hygida | reverse complement strand
GGGAGATATGGTCCAATCCTGGTATATGGCCACTTCCATAATTGGGCAGGATGACCCAGATCTCCAGAACTATGAGAGGTAGAAAGTTGCTTCCAAGGACAAAGTTGTAGACAATAAAATTATAGATAACACGTGTTTCTGGGTTTCAGGGAAAAACGAGTTAGTCCTTGGATATAAGCTTTTCTAGATTTGAATGGTCTGAGACGTACTTCGGTAGGGCCTTTGATGGATCTTTGAAACTCTTATAGTTATAAAAGAACATAAAACGTTGGATTGTTTGCTTATTTGTATCTTTGGATACGTTCGAGTGTTTTTGTAACATCTATTCTCTTTGCCATATCTATTCTGTTTGCCACATCTATTCTGATACGTACGGGTCTTTGGTTATGTTATTAATTGAAAGGAATTTCCGACAATTTATGGATGATAATTTTTTGATTTTGAGCCCATGCTTTCAACCAGGGCTCTAAAACTGAGTATTAACTAGGGCCGAAGGTATTTTTTCAACATAAATCGGGTACATCTAATCCGATTTTCATATATCTTTCCTGAAAAATGTTAACGGAGTTGAATTTAGTCAATATCGGTCCAGAACTTTCGAAGTTACGGTTGAACAAGTGGTCAAAAACGTGGTTTTTTGAATGTTGGTGAAACTTTTTGGCTCCCATTTTGTCCTAATTATTCTCCCTGAATATCCCAAGGCCAAATTCATTAAAAATACCCAAGCTAATCCAATTTGCTGACGACACAACCACATACGCTTCTTCCAGATATCTCGAAAAGCAGCTAAAGAGATACCTCATGGAATTAGCCATATACTATGGGCGTTGGAAGATCAGGCTGAACCCATCTAAAAGCGTAGCAGTAGTTTTCAGGGAGCCATCGCCAAGTTGTGGTAGAAATTATATCGCAAGGGTGACCAATGTGAAAATAACTATAAATTCCAAGGTCGTTCCAATTAAAAAGAAGGTGAAAAATTAATTCGGATCTCTCGTGCATAATAGAACTTCCATACACATTTTTCGTGTAAAATTTTAATGTAGGTGGTGAAAATCTGATTGCTCCGACTTTTTATATCGGGGTATCTCAACTATCTTTGGAAATTTACGGATCATTCGAAACACGTCGGTGCGAAGGCGTATGCAGCAAAAAACATGTCATATACCATTCTGTACGCTAATAGCGTGATGATTATTTATAGTTTTCGTTAAGTCCACAGTGGGTGTGGAGTTCATTAGTAATTCCACACTCTGCGAGCGTACCATCTACTCCCATATGTTTGGTTTATATGAAAAGTTTGTCAGCAATCTTCACTCAGGTAGTGAATAACCCCCAGATTGAAAATATTGTCGAGGGTCAGAGCCGGTCCCACTATTACGATCGTTGCGTCGAGTCCAGGCGTTGTTTACTCATTAATGGGCTAAGGTATGATATAGACAAGGACTTAATCTGGCAAAACGGCAGATAATTAGGGTTTTATTGTGATTGAGTCGTTGCTCTTATATTTCTCTTTTATTGAGTTTTTTTATATTTTAGGAATTAAGATTAGGTAGAAGGTGGAGCACCGATATTAAGAAAGCTGTATTGTACTAAGTATATATACTAAGTATAGTTTCCTTTTTTCCAATACAGCTTTCTTAATATCGGTGCTCCACCTTCCACCTAATCAAGTCTTGATCTGGCTGCAGGACAGGACGGATAGGAAGTGGGTCGCTTATACGGCTTGTAGGCAAATGACTGGTTAAGGATCTAGTCAAGAAAACGAAAGATCGGGAGGGGAAGAATTGGAAAAGGCAGGTATACTTATCATTTTAATAAAAAAATTGTGTAGTGTTGTAGAGAAAAAAGAGCCGAACATGTACATGCAAGTATGGGATCCGAGGCCTCTCTTTAGCGCCTTAGGTTGGTCCTAAGGTCGTCCTCAGCCCAAAAAAATTATTCTTGCTATGTTGTGAATTAAGACGAACTATTTTGTCTATGAAAGTTTGAGTTCGAAGCCTCTCTTTGAGGCTTTGGGTCGGTTTTGAAAAACTGATTTGTTTTGAAATTTTTTTAAAACTTTTTTTTTATTTTTTTTTTTTTTTTTGAATATGGTTGGAGCTCAGAAGGGTGTTTTACGCACCCTGACTCTTGAGCATATAATAACATTGAAATGGAAAAGTCTCCGTTATAAAGATTTACTTCCTCTAGGTGTCTTTAAAAAAGTCACATCAAAATTAAAGATATTTCAAATCAAAAAGTCTCCTTTCCGCATATCCTACAAAAATAGTGATCTGTATATCGTTTATGGATTAATTCCTTTAGCTTTAATGCATGTGTGTACATATTGCAGAAAATCTAGTTTTCTCACAAATTTCAGTTGAATATTTTTTCACATGTAAATCACATTTAAGATGAAGCATTAAAATACAGTAGGTAAAAATACATAACGACAAAAATACTTCTTCTCTTCAGTTGTTCTTCGTAACGTTAAATACCCATACAATGTATGCGTAAGTGTAGCAATATTTCTCGTCTAAATAAGAAGTAAATTAGAACTGTGCAATGGGTTTTTTGTTGGAATTGTATGTATTTGATGTTGAAACAAAACTCGTTATAGAGATGATGAATTCGAGTCGCATAAATGTGCGTGTTTTAATTTTTTTTAATAAATAAATTTTACAAAAGTAATTTCGATAAAAAATAATCTTTTTGTGACGCATGTAGTCATAAACATAGCCATCGTTTACGTGCTCTGGTTAACTTTTAGAAACTTTAAGAGTAAAATATTCATGAAACAAGAAAAATTTTACTTATTACGCCAGCAAGGTAGAGAAGCGAAGCTCATCGCGTATGAAATTCATCGAGGGGTAAATCACACATGAGGTGCAGACCCTAAATGCCGTGCGAGTCGAAAATCTTTTTTTCCACCAAACTTCACTAACTTTCGACGACTTTAGCATGTAAAGTACGTCACAATGCCTTATCTGATAATAGATAAAAGTCACGTTATCATGTGATTTTTGTCGTCGGCTTCCCTTCAGATTATCTAGCTTCGCATTAAAGCTGGACTGTTCAACGTCTCATCCCTTATTATCATTCATATACAAAATTTTCAAAGTTTTCAAAACTAAAAAAAAAATTTACTAGACGTAGGTTCCAGCAAAAAATTAATTCACTGAATTTTTGTAAGTCGGAAAGACTAACTTTTTCTCGCCGAATAAGCTAAGAAAACTTTGTAGCTTTGAATTTTTTTAATTTTTTCTACGTTTCCTTTTATGAATAATACAAAATTGCGAATGATGAACATTAGCGAAAAGATTCGACGCAATAAAAATTTGTGAAATTTTTTTTGAGTCGTTTGCCGCTTAAAATCAAGCCTAGACAGTTGACAAAACTTTGCAAACAAACAAATTTACGCAATTTCCGTCGATGATTTGAAAATGGACAATAAAAAGTTAATTTAATTCACCTACACGCACGCAACCAAAATATCTTTGCACAACACAGACGTGCAGAAAAAATATCGTTACAATATAAATGAGTGCATTGCTGACATTCAGATCGTACAAAAAATACAATGCACTCGAATCAAAAGTCAAATACAACTTTTATACACCAAATGCCAAACATAATCGACCGCATTTAAATGTAAGCCACAAAAGTGTATTACACTCTCATAACTTTAAGCGCATCTTACCGCACTTGGTATATGTGTAATACGATGTTTTTTATTAATGAATGAAAACGAGAGTTTCTTTTGTATCAAGCGCAAGTTATGCATTAAGTCTTTATGCGATAATTTCGATTGCAAATTTTGCATACCTTACCTTAAATGACACTCAATTATCTCGAAACCGTACCTAAAGTATTACGGACGCAATAAATTATGTGACAAACAAGACACTGTGGCTGTTTCATTTCTGATCGATTTCACCTTGAACTTAGCTGATTCTGAATGACATACTAATGTTATTAAACAAACAAATTTGGAAAGTCTTACGAGATCTTTTGCCTTCGCTAATACATTTGAGACATTTCGTGCGTATAAGTACAGAGTTCCAACCAAATGAATTCGAAATAATTTCTCAACAACATTTCAACGAAATATTTATTTTCATTACAAGAGGGCGAAAAGCTGGTGAATTTTGTGGCTGCAATCATTTTTGGTTCGAGGTCCTCAAACTTCAATCAAGGTGCTATTTTTGCACCTTTCATGCAATAAAACTTAATGAAATTAACGAGTGAACAGAAGGGAACTGCCCGGAATATTATCACCTTGGTGTGATACCGTGAACGACCATGTTTTGAGCAGTGAATGCTTCAAATAGAAGGTGGACCAATGCACTTATAGTAAAACAAACAAGTCGCGTATTTATAATTATCCATTTATATAACAGAAAGTAGGGGTATAATGACCGAATTATAGTCGAGTTTCATACAAACTGGGAAGTATATAATAGGCTTATTATGTCGAACCGACTATAATTTTCGATTCGACTATAAATTTCATTATAATCCGACTATAATATCATAATATTAATATAATATAATACGTGAACTCTCAATGGAAATTAATAAAATGCCTCGAGTCGTATGGCTAATCATATGCCCAAATGATATAAACTGTCGTATTAACCAAGTAGTAGATAGTTTGATAGCTTCGTTACGTGAATTCGCGGACATTCACTTCACTTCGACTATCATCGCAGCATTATATCCCTTGGTTATTAATATACTATTTCATTGCGTTAAATATTTTTTCAAAGACAATTTGCTTCGCCAAAAGATTATTATCTTCCTTGAATAGTATTGTAATATTTGTAAACAAAAATGTCCTTTAGACGGGAGAAAACATCACAAGAAGAATCCATTGCAAAGGGATATGTGACGCAAGTCCTTATTCCTTATTTTATTTTGTTCTTTGAGTTCTCTGTCCGGATCTAGTGGAACGGTTTCAATCAGATTTTTGCGTGGTCTCAGAGGGATACAAAGACGCAAGGGGAAAAAGTCGAAAACTTGCTTTATATGTAGTTTCTCTGTCTATGATTTATGGTAAATTTTTAACATTAAGTAGAATTCCGTCACGTTCGCATCGCTTCCCAATTAGCCAAACTCTTCCAACGACGCACACATGATACTTCGTTGAAGCTTCATAAATGCGAAATCTTGCATCTAATGGTTATAGTATTAATGGACATAGACAACAACTTTTTCGCTCGACTTCGATTTCAACAGCAAAAAATAGAAATATAAAATCGCATTAGATCGACAATTATCCATAAAATCAGCAAGCTTTGTTTGAAATGAATCGCTCTCGGTATAATATTTTTGAACATTAATCATAAAATAGGAGCCGTTTAGCTGTGAACAATATGATGAAATGGGTTACGTGACATGAATTTTAACATATCAATAAGTGATTTGAATATGGTGTTTGGTAGATAAAAGCTCACTTGTGTACACTCAGATAATTTATGTGATGTTTCGATAAAATTGACCTAGAGATTATGAATTCAATACAAGATTTTTATGTTTACCTATCGAAGCAGAATCTCCGACTTTCAAGAAGGTAATCAAACGTTTCTTCGGTATGTTTGGTTTGTTTACATTGAGTCGTTGATGTTACAGTTTGGAATTTTATCGTGAAACGTATTACAAAAGGAAAGTGGAAGTAATTTAAATGAAAATCGCCATTACAGTTTGACGTTACGAAATAGGCGTATAGCTTTACGTGAAAAGTGATCTAATATTTCATGATATGAAATATCAAATTCTTTCACCTGTTTTAGATAAATATCACAACCGTTGCCGCACATTGTGAATGCATATTAGAACTTCCATTTATGTAATTTGTAATACAATACGTACACCTACCTTGATATATCTTGTACATCACATGCATTATTGCTTCATTCGGCTCAATAAATGTGTAACATCTGACTTTTATATTGGAATTGATACATTTGAATACAGAATCTCGAAGTATAGGTTACATAGTAAAGAACACTAACATTGTCGGCAAATCTTCGTACACATAGGCCGTCTTTACGCAGCGTCTTGTATTAAGAGACATGCCCGTAATTCTCGAAAATTTCCAGAAAAACTTTCGGAAAATCGATTTTTAAAAATAGGCACTGTAAAATCATCCACTTTTATTCTATTTCATCAAGCAGAGGATTCCTAAGGATTATCTGTGAGATTTCAAGGATATTCTTTATAGTTTTGGAAGATTTTTTAATGATTTTTTTTCGACTTGTAAGGATTTCTTTGATTTCCATTGGTTTTCTGATAATTTGAACGATTTTTTGAGGATTTTCTACCAATTCATGGATTTCAAATGATTTTCTATTGAGCGCAAAAGGATTTTCTTTATCAGTCCATCGGTTCGCATTACTGCATTTGTTATAATTTTTGATATTTTGTAGGTAATTTCTCAATTGTCTACACGCATATTTTTATGGAAGCTTATTTTCGTATCAAAACGTTTTCGAAGGTTATGATTCTACGTCTTAAATCCATTCTTGTTATCAAGGGCAATTTAAATCCTATAGAAGTTGGCTAATCGAAGATTTGGCACAGTAGCAAACGTAAAATTATACCTAAACTAGTTTATTGATTACGATAGCAATCAGTGTAATAAACTTTATGGTATCATGCTGTATGCATGCAATGAAATCAATTTTCTATGAACTTTAAAAGAGCATTTTAGCACAAATAACTCAGCATCTTGAAGGTACTACATGAAACCGAAAGCAACAAAAACGGTTCTTATAATTAAAATTAAAATGCTTGAGCCGCTGAACGTAAAATACGTTTTGCATTATTTGCCTACCTGTGTTAAGTGTGTCGTAATGGACTTCTTTTTTATCTTACTCTGTTATTTGAAAGAGCCACTTATGGTTTGTGTAGAGGCGAAAGAGAATTATTTTCTTAAAAATGTTAGGATTTATTTGCATATTTTGCCTTGTTAAACTATTGACAAATCATGATCCAGCCACATGATTAAGAGTCACGACTTAATGAAAAAAATTATTATTTTGCAATATATTTCATGTAAAAGGACATGTGCGACGGCAAATTTGAATAAAGAAAAAGCGATTTCAAAGACCCTTTTCAATTCACAAATTCTTTTAGCATTTAAAGTCGTTATTAAGCTTTACGTGTTCGTAAAGCATTATGTACTTTAAATAATCAACTAGTGGATGTTCTTTTATGCCTTTTTCCACAAATAGATCCCACATTCGTCTTGCTTATTTACCACAAGTAGAATATTTAGCCGTTGAAAAGAATGATGGTGTTGTTATACATATAACAACATGTAATATAATTCAATTTTCATTTATACAACAAAAGTGTATTGCGTTACCACAATGTTTAAGTTTCGGTTCCATATAAATGACTAAATGTTACCGGTGAATAATCATATCAAGTTTAAATTGTGTAGATACCAAAACAATAATTCTGTAATAACCATAAGAGACAGCTTTATAAAACAGAAGCCGAGAAATTTCATTATTTACATTTTAATGACTAGAGAAGAAAAATTTTCTTCATATCCACACGACAATATTATACCGATTACGAATTCTTCTTAATAAAATCAAGTTAGTTATATTAGGCCCGCACGTTTCCTCAATGGAACAACAAAAATAGGCATAAGGGAAATGTGTAACAGAGTTTCCGCTTTTTTCCGCTCCTTCCTTGATCGCCACGCTCTCGTCTCCCCGGAACCGCCTCACAGCATTACTTCGGGGAGGGGCTGTGCTTTCGCACCTACTTTCTCAGATCAACTGCCAGTCTTCGTTGATCGTCTCTCCATGCACTTTGTAGCTTCACCATTATCTTCGCAATTGCGTTGTCCGCTACTTTCCACACTTCTTCGTCGCGACACATTTCCGATATTATGTTGTCGGCGTTTACGTCTGGCCTGCTCGCGGCTATCAGCTCACATCGCTCCTGTTCAAAACGGGGACAGACAAACACAACGTGCTCTGCAGTTTCTTCCTCTTCAACGCATGTCACGCAGAAAGGTGATTCCGCGTGTCCAAACCTATGCAGGTACTTCCTGTAGCACCCATGACCCGACAGGAACTGCGTCAGGTGGAAGCTAACCTCTCCGTGTTCCCTATTTACCCATGTGGTTACGTCCGGGATAAGCCTATGAGTCCACCTTCCATTTTCCGCGGAGTCCCACTCTCGCTGCCATTGACTCAGTGATTCGACTCTTACTTGTGCCCTCACTGTTTTGGTGTTTTGGCCCCCCCTTTCCTTCAGTCTGTGGCATTCACTGTCTTCCATCAGCATTATGCATATAGGCATCGTTCCGGCTATCACACATACCGCTTCCGAGGAAATCGTTCTGTATGCGCTTGCTACCCTTATGCTTGACAACCTCTGGGTTTTTATCAACCTCCTACGGTTCCTCTTTGTGTCTAACGCCCTTATCCACGCTGGTGCCCCGTAGCGCAGTATCGATAGGGTAACACTTGCTAGGAGCCTCCTTTTACTGCTGCGCGGTCCAAACCCATTCGGCATTATCATGGCCAGTGCTGCATTGGCTTTCATTGCCTTTTCGCACGTATAATCTACGTGGGCATTAAAGTTTCCACGATCGTCTAACATGACTCCAAGGTGTTTTAGCTGGCGAGTGGATGTGATCTCGTTCCCCTCGATGTTCATTACAATCCGCTCAGTTTTCCGACAATTGCTCACGAGCATGATCTCGGTTTTCTGATGGGCCAGCTTCAGTTTAGCCATTGTCATCCAACTTTCTACAGTTTCCAACGCCTCTTTCGTGACGACTTCCACCTCCAACTTTGACGTTCCGATAACTATGAAAATTAGGTCGTCGGCAAAAGCAATCGTCGTAACCCATCTTGGCAGCTGCAGCCGCAGCGCTGCGTCGTACATCGTATTCCACAGCGTTGGTCCTAATATGGATCCTTGTGGAACACCAGCTGTGATGTCTACCATCTTTTTCCCTTCCCTGGTATCATACATTAGCACCCGTCGTTCGAAATAGCTTTTCATTACCCTGCAGAGGAAATCGGGGACTCTCATAGCATGCATTGTCTTAGCTATCTCCGTCCAGCTTGCGTTATTAAAGGCATTTTCAACGTCTATCTTCGTTATAACGCAGAAGCGGTTCCCTGTTCTTTTTTTCTTTCGCGCCTTGTCGGCAATCTCCATAACTCTTTCTATTGCTTCGATCGTCGATCTTCCTTTTCGAAATCCGAATTGGTCGTCGGACAGTCCGTGCTCACCCTCTGTGTTTTTGTGTAATCTGTTCCGGATCATGGCCTCCAGCAGTTTTCCCATACCATCCAGCAAACATATAGGTCTATATGATGGTTCACCTTGTGGTTTCCTTGGTTTTGGTAGTAGGACCAGCTTCTGTTTCTTCCATATATCAGGAAAATTTCCGTCGTCGAGGCACTTCTGCAATGTCAATCTGAGCATGTCCGGCTTTATGCATGCCGCCGTCTTCAAAGCTACATTGGGGATCCCATCTGGTCCTGGCGCCTTGTTATTTTTCAGCTTTTTGACAGCCGTCTGAATCTCTTCTATAGTGATCACCCGGTCCTGTCTGTCTTCAATTTCATCGTCGTAAGGAGTTTGCGGCCATGCGACCTGTTCATGTTGCGGGAATAGCCCTCTCACTATGGCTCCTAGCTTCTCAGGACAACTTTCTTTTGGCACTGATGAACCTCTAATTTTTGTCATCGCTATCCTGTACACGTTTCCCCATGGATTTGCGTCAGCTTCCTGGCACAGCTTCTTAAAGCAGTTTCTCTTGCTAGCTCGGATTACCCGCTTTAATGTTAGTTTTGCCGTACGATGTTCGTCTCGCCTCGCGGCTCTGGCACTCTCACTTTTGGCCCGCTGCATCCTCCTTCTTGTCCTGAAGCAGTCTGCGCGCAAGAGCCTAATTTCGTCGTTCCACCAAAATGCCGATTTTCGTTTATTCTTCGGTTCTATCCTTCTTGGCATCGCTACGTCGCATGCATGCACCAATACTTTCGTCAATTCTTCTGCCGATTTCTCAACGCCTTCGTCTTCTGATTGGAGGTATTCCTTGAAAGCTTCTTGATCGAAATTTCTCGTCTTCCATCTCCGCTCTCTTACTTGATTCATCTGCCTTGCCGCCACCGTACTCTTTTTCAAAGTGTACCTCAATGCCTGGTGGTCGCTGTATGTGTAGCTTTCATCCACTCGCCAATTCAGACTGGGTACTAGTGTTGGACTACAGAATGTCACGTCAATAATCGACTCTCGTCCATTCTTGCGGAAAGTAGTTGTGTTTCCCACGTTTACCAGAACCACATTCAGTCTAGCTAGCGCTTCTTGTAGAATGAAGCCTCTTTCGTTTGTAAATCTACTGCCCCACTCAACTGCCCATGAGTTAAAGTCGCCTCCAATGTTGACTGGGCTTAATCCCGTTAGCTCTCCTGTGAGTAAGTCTAACATTCGTTCAAACTGTTCAATCGTCCATCTTGGTGGTGCATAACAGCTGACAATATACACTCCGTCAATTTTCGCAATCACGAATCCTTCGTGGGTGCCTGATACAACTTCTTGTATGGGATACTTTCCCGTCGTCAATATTGCGGCCATCCCGGCTCTGTCAACAGCCCAGTTACCGTTGTTTTTATTAATTCGGTACGGTTCTGCAATAATTGCTACGTCACATTTTTGCTCCGCTGTGGCTTGCCAAAGAAGTTGTTGTGCCATGTCACAATGATTAAGGTTTATTTGGATCACTTCCATTCTTGTCCCGTCTTTGATTTAAGCGCCTGTTTATAGACTGGGCATCTCGCTCCACCCGTCACGTGGTCATTTTCTGACGTGCACAGCAGGCATTTTGGTGGTTTCGTGCAATCTCTTGCTAGGTGGTTTTCTTCCCCACATCTCCTGCACAACTTGGATCTATCTTCGTTCTTGCAGTTCCTTGCTTGGTGTCCAAAGTCCATGCACTTAAAACACCTTTCCAACTGCTGGGCTTCCCTCAACGGGCATACGGACCAGCCCACCTTTATCTTGCCGATTTTCAGAATCTTAATCGCTGCGTCCACTGAAAGTTTTATTTCCGCCGTTTGGAGTTCGTCTCTCGTTTTTCTCATACGTATCGTCATGGAATCTATCTCGTCATTTATATTACCTTGCTCTTTCAGGGCTTTTCGAAGGTCTTCGCTTGTCGTGATTTCGTCCATATACCTACATTCAATCGTGGTCATGTGGGACAACGCTCTCACTTTTGCTGCTTCGCCCAGTGACTTCTTGACTAGTTCTTTATAATCTGCACTTTTAATTTCTGGGCCCTTCTTGAGTTCAAACAGCATTTCGCCTTTTTGCGTTCGTCTTATTCTCGAGACATTTTCACCCAGGTCCTTGAGGTCTGGGTCTTCTTTAATTTTTTTGAGGATATCGGCGTACGTCATTCCTGTTTCTGCCGCCACTATTAGAGCATCAGCTTTAGGTCTCAGACTTCTAAGCTTTTGCTTCTCGCTCTTCCCTTTCTTCTTTTTTCTCACCTCTCTCCACTCGCTTATACTGGGCTTCGGTGTTTGTGCATCCAGTCTGTTTGTGGTCCTTTCATTGTTTCTCCTGTCCCTTTTACTCCTTTTTGCCGCGCTTCTTGGAGTGGGCGTAATATCCGGTGTTTGTCTTCTTTTTGTCGAGAGCGGGGTGGCTAGCACCTCGATACCTTCGCCAACTTCAGTAACTTCGCCGACTTCAATGCCTGCTCTCGCCTTCTTGTAATTTGCTTCGAATCTCCGCATCCTCCACGGCTTATCTTCCTGTTCCACTTCGTTTAGGCAGGCTCGAATGCTGATCACCTTCGTCTTAATGTCTTTGTGCACGTTATTTTTATTTTGTATAAATTCGTGTAACTCTTTCACCATCTTTTTAACTAGCTCCAATTTTGTCTGCTTTGGTTCATCGTTGTCGTTGTTGTGGAGAACGTCTGTGTGGATAACCTCTATACTTCTCGCTTCCCTTCCCGGGGGCGACCTCGCCACTTTCGATCGTCTTGCGAACACGTCAAATAGCTGAACCTTCGATTGATCCATCCGCTGATCCTCCGATTTCCTCTGCTGATTTCCCTGTTGATTTTCTTGTTGATTTTCTTTTAACTCCTTCCCTTCCTTTCCTAATTCCATGCTGTTGGGTCCCCCCTCCAAGCCGCTATCTCCAACTCGATTGTGTAGTTACCTTCGTGATCTCATGGTTATCTATGCAAGCAGTGAGGCCATGCTAGGGTTGACACGGTCCTTCATGGGGCACCGCGTTCAGAGCCAGATCGGTATTAGTCAGGAATGTTCATCTGAGCCTACACCTCCTTTTCACAGGACGAGCTTTCGAACGTACTTGGAGGCCTGCCAAGGTTTTACCGGGACGGGGGCAACCATGATATTAGCCCACTAGCCGTTTCGTGAAGATGTCACCTTTCCTTATTAAGGTAGTGGAATACCACAGTTGTCAGCCCTTGTCTAAAATTTCATCCGCTGGTCGATATTCTTTGTCCGTGTTCAATGCTTTGCCAGTATGCCGTAATTAAGACCGCACTGGCGTTGGTCTTAATGTGCCCGTGGCACTGGTGAATGATGGTAGTCCATCTGACTAGGACTTTGCATGCTGCCGTTGTCTCTTACCGTCGAGATCCTTCGCCACCATGCTAAGCCGCCATCCCATCTTGATAGCGCCTAGCTGTCTTCAGCCCTCTCTAAACGTAGCGTCTAGGTACTACCCGAAGACAGCCCCCCTCATCCTTCAGCTAAGTGACCCACACTACTACACCAGGGTTGGTTACCTGATCGTTCGTGGGGTTGCTCACTATAACAGGTGTCACCACGGGTAGGATAGGATGTAGGAGTAGGTGGACAGAGGCTAATGTACATAAGGAGTACTATATTGCGCTTAACACACCATTTGACAGCCACAGAGTTTCCGCTGTATAAATACTTGTGTATTAGTGTTTAGGCGTGTCGTAAATCTTTGAAAATATCAAATATTTTTTATTCTAAGTCATTACTTCAAAGTTATTTCGAGAACTAAGTAAATTCGAAGCGTTAAATATTTAGATAAATCAAAAATTGTTGTTTCTCTCTAGATTCTTTTTTGACCAATATAGTAACAGTAACCACACAAACACGTTGGACCTTTTCCATAATTTTGCTGTTCGCTTCAAAGCTTTGACGTTTAAAATGTCATTTTGATGGAACAGTTGGATTTTTGATTCAACTCATTTTTAAGTAGCGATAGCTGATTTATGTTTTTACCCTTCCTGTCCGTCCGTCCGTCTGTGCACTGCACCTAGCCGCACTTTTTTTTATAAGGGTGAAGAAATCTTCATAGACACACAACACTCCAGGCAGTGTTGGATTCCATTCTTCAAAGACCTACCAACTAAAAACCCCTTCCTTACTCTCCAGGCTCTCTTCTCCATGGAACCGCCTCACATCATTACTTCGGGGAGGGGCTGTGCTTCCGCACTTACTCTCTCAAATCAATTGGCAGGCTTCTTTAATCGTCCACCTCACTGTACCTAGGGTATCATCTTCTTTGACTTCACTCTATCGCTACTTTACTACATTCATTAAAATGGTTTATTTAGTACTTGAGAGTTATACTGAGTGAGAATTGCACTTTAAGTTTTATTAAGAAGGTGGCAATGGCATGGGTTTTTGAATTGTCGGCCCAGCAAAATGGCAAATATCTTCGCAACCTCTTATCATAAAACTTTGGGTTACGCCAATGTACGATTTGCGTTGCATTATTTGTTTAATTTTTTTATTATTCAATTTAAAATTACTGTCCAAAATAATGAGGAGGAGACTCTCGGAAGTATGCTGGAGGATAGAGTCTTCCAAATCGTACACACATGGGGATGGGCGAAGGGTTAAAAACAAGTTTTGAGAGTAGAGACAGAAGTTTTCGTGAAGAGTATCGTGAAACTTAATACTGACAGAAATTAACCACCAGAAAGTGATTTTTTTAGGGCAGGTAAAGAGACATTTCAAATCAGCTTTCTTGAGGGGAGGGGTCAAAATTTCTAAAATCAGATTCAGGTTATCCAAGACCTGACACACTCGACGTAACCTAATTTTGAAAGAACGTGGCGTTGAAAGAACCAAATGAAAAAACAACCCCAAACAATTTTTGGTAGTCCTTATTGAGCTTTTATTGTCCGGATTCCGGATCTTCGGCATTTTTTATCGTCGCGATCATTCCTTTCGGATTTGGCAAAATTTCACTTTAGGATGAGGTGGTTCATGAAGATAATACAACAAGAATCCGCCGAAGAATTTTTTATGTCTGAGTTTTTTAATTGTAGGTGGGAGGACGTACAATAAGAATTATGGTGCGGAAGACGATACTTGACGCACCACCTCGAACTTTTTATTCATATAGCGCCACTAGCGACCATCAATTCTTGCTATTTCGGAAACGATAATTTTCGTTTCGCACAGAAGTTCAAGTTGGCGTCTCCGCCTAGACCCCCTTTAAATAATTTTCATCCGAAGGTGCTCTATAAATTTTCAATCTGCATCTATTTCTGCTTCCGCCCGTTCCGCCGCCAATAATGTTGAGCGAGCCGCCGAAATAGCAGTTTCCATCGAAGTGATTGATATAAAAAATTCGTTTCGTTCCATACAAACGCCTCATACGATCCGAACTCTTAGTATCGCTAGTATTTTTCAATTCTAGCGTTAGCGTTGGCATCACTAGTGAGTATAATCCTGCTGGCTGTACAATGTCTGGTATTTTTCAGTTCATTTAGTCTTGTAAAATATAATTACCACTCAGCCCCTTCATATTTCGTACAGGTCGAAAAAATGAGGTAAATGTTTTGTCTATATCCTGTAAAATAATACAACAGTGCAGCGTAATCTTTTCAGTTTAGAAACGATAACCTGTTACAGTTTTTTTTAAACGGAAAATATATCGTACATTTCCTGCATTCATTTTCAATTTTTTTACACTTTAAAATATTGGCTACACAGAGAATAACCGACAAAGTCAGAATTGAAATTTATTAATATAACGCTTCGATATCCAATATTCAAAATTGCTTCAGGTAGAATCGATAAAATCAATGAATTCGAATTCAATTCGATTAGGTATGCAGGAGGATATTCTTTTATGGATGTAATATGCATTATATAAGGAACTTATGTAAGCTTTGGGGTATTTCCTATTACTGTTCCTGATGTAGTTATATTTGAGCTTACAGTTGAATGGAAAAAAACATGGAAAATTGAATATTTTCACACCTGTAGCTATACAAAGTTTTACGGTATGTGGCGTACACTGAATAGTGTTGGAGCAGTTATCGAATAAAGAGAAATGTTGCTCGCTTGTAAAAAAATTTAGAATGATAAGAACTTCGATTTTCGAATTCGGCTATGTGAATACAGAATAAGAACATTCATAAGGTACGTGATGGAGATTGCATGAGAATTTGGTTTTTTTTTGTCTATGTAATGGGATTTCTACATAGTTGCTAGATTTGGTATAATACGTATAGTTTAACTCCAACCATTTCGACCGACATTATTTTGTCATCAGAAAAAACGGTTGCATTAATTCGTATTTCCATTGGTTCTGTGAATAATAGACCTGTCCAAAAATGTAAAGGAAAATTAAGTTTTCGAAAAGTTAGGAGCCCGCCCGGAAAACGGAGTCAAATGTTCCACAAAAAAAAAGTTTCTATGGATCGGATAAAGGAGAAAAATGAACGAAATCCGAGCATCAATATCTTCGCGGCAAGTATCCGAAAATTCTTGTTAATGGGCTTGTTTTGTTGGTTTTCTCTTCCTCTAAAAGTTGTTTCTAAGAAGCTAGACTCTAAAGCAATTCCCAGTATGACTTTCGTTAAATTGAAGTGTATACAATTTTCGCAAAAATGCTACACTACTTTAGTCGTGTGGAACTCATACAAGGGATTCATTTCCAGTCTAGCTTCTTAGAAAAACTTTTTAGAGGAAGAAAACATAGAAGGGACCCGTACGTATCAGAATAGATGCGGCAAACAGAGTTGATGTTACAAAAAGACTGGAACGTATTTAAGTAAATATTGCGTTCACAGACTGTATTGGAAATTGCCCCTAGGGCAATTTTGAAAAACCCGTCCGAAGTAACGGTGTAAAAACATTCTCCGAACGCGCAAAATTGACCTCCAAGTAGAGAAAAATGTTCTCCTCAATTTTGTCTACAACATAGCAAAAAACTATTTTTTGGGCTAGGGCCGACCTTAGTACTGACCTAGGGCCTTAAATAGAGGCCTCG
>CM055403.1:78315139-78326233 GCA_029228625.1 Pseudolycoriella hygida | reverse complement strand
AGATCTTTCAAACAAAAAAGAATTTTTGAAAATCGGTAAAGATTTACTCGAGTTATGTACAAAAAACACATAGAGCCCTAGCAGAGACTCGTTTTTAGTGCCCTAGCTAAGTCCAAGGACTCAAATTAAAAAAAGTTGCTTCCATAAATTGTCGGCCATGCCCAGATCTTTCAAACAAAAAATTTATGAAAATCAGAAAAGATTTACTCGAGCTATGTGCAAAAGACCAAAAACCACTTAAACGGCCCTAGCTCGGCGGCTCTTGGGCCGACAGTGCCCAGATTCAATACCATAGAATATTTTTCGACTACCTTTCAGGAAAATAAAAGTTTTTGAAAATCGGTCAAGATTTACTCAAGTTATCGTGTTGACGGACAGACAGACAGACGGACATTGTTTTTTTTTCGCTGATTTGTCATCTGGAGGCAATAAAAAAAGGTTCTTCCTTACTCCCGGGTTCGAATTCGTAATGTAACAAACGTGGTAGTAAACGCATCAGACCTACGTACTTCGTACGGGTCTAAAAACCTAGAAAACAAGCTCATTAAAAAGAATATTCGGACACTTGCCGATGTAGATATTGATGCTCGAATTGTGGTCATTTTTCACATTTAACGCCATTGAGCACCCATTAAATCACTCTGGATTTCATCCGACCCATAGAAACTTTTTTTCGGAGGACCATTTGACACCGTTTTCCGGGTTGGCCCCCTAACTTTTCGACAACATAGAATTTTGGACAGGTCTAGTGAATAAACGCCCCGGGGTGATGTCTTGTCTTTCTTGTCTTTCGTATCAACAGGACACCCCTAGGAGACTCTTTTTTCTTCATGGAAGCTAGAATCTTGGGGAGCAAATAAATTTCATATTTTTCACTCATGTTACTTAATATGTTCAAATATTGGATGGCTTAGTCCTAATAAAAACCCGCCGTTACATGCATAAAGTCACTGCGCTACAGAGTAATTGCAAAACATGAATAATTTAACCTCGGAACTAAATTATTTTTATAGACTAATTGCTTCTAGTTATCTCTAATAAGACAATTTCGAATAAAACTTTAATAAAGTAATTATGTTTGTTAACACACAGTTATCCGCGTTCATAAGTAAGTTGTGCGTAAACGAGAGCAATTAATAGTATAACTTTGATTTCAAACCGAACGAATGTTTAAAGTAAAAGTTATTGTTTTGACATAGTATTTAAATGTTCTAGATAATTATATTCGCATAAACTGAACCTTAACAAATCCCTTACCCAATACTTCTTTAGATTTAATGACCAAGTATAAGTTAAAAGAATCTGAGCTTCACCACTCGTAAGTTCCCAATGTGAACATTTTGAATTTCTTTCTGTGTGACATTTTGGTTTATATTAATCCATGCGTTTAGCTACAAAAATTATTTCTCAAGAGAGGAGCTTGTTCATTCGATGAAATATTTTTAGACCCGTACAAACAACAAAGTTCTTTGAAAAGGGATGTTTTGCATGCGTTTAAAACGACGTTTTTAACCAGTGGAATTTCGAACTGGGGTTGGTTACTTTTTGGTTTCAGGATCTAAATAAGGAAAAAATGCGTCCGTCTATCAACACGATAACTCGAATAAAACTCAATCGATTTTCAAAAACTTTTTCTTCCCTGAAAGGCAAAGGAAAAATCTATTATGGAATTGAATGAGAGCACTGTCGCCCCAATAACTCGAGTAAATCTTTTCCGATTTCCATTTTTTTTGAAAGATGTGGGCATGCCTAATAATTTATAGAAGAAACTTTTTTCATTTTGACATTTGGAGCTTTTAGACTAAGCCAGGGCCCTAACACTACATCTCTACTAGGACCCAACTTGTCTTTTCTACACAAATCGGGTAAATCTTATCCGATTTTCAAAATAAGATAATCGAAAAATTAAATGCGGGATTGAACTTGCGCAAAATCTGTCAAAAACTTTCGATATTACGGTCGAAAAAGTGGCTACAAGGTTTTTTTGAAAGTTGACAAAACTTGTTGACTTATATGTCTGCGAAATCATCACAAAAATCGCTCTTCCAGAAATCACGAAAAATAAATTAGTGAAAATTGGTTTAGTGGTATGGGCTGTAGGTGTAGGGTCCTCCCAACTCACACTACTATACTACACGAGATTTGACGGTCTTTCATGCATATTCCTCTAATGATTAGGTTTTATGTGCTTTGTTGTAGAGAAAAAAGTGCCAAACTTTTTTATCCGCGAAAGTAGGGTTCGAGGCCTCTTAGGGCCTTATAGCTTGGTCCTAAGGCCGACCCTAGGCCAAAAAATTTCTTTGCTGTGTTATACAGGAGGAGAATCATAAGATTGTGCAACGCTTCGTTTTAACACTTTCAACCGAAAAACCGGTTTTACTTGAGAAAAATACAAGCGAATACGTGAAAAGAGCGATAAAAGAGAAATTAAAAAGGTGCACAAGCTTATAATTCCCTTCCTGTAGAGTAATTTGAACTTTTTTGTTTATATAAAGTATGAATTTTTTAATTTTTTTGAAAACTTTTTTCGAAAATTGTTTCTTCACATTTGCCTCGGACGGGTTTTTCAATATTGCCTTTTCGGCAATTTCCAATACAATTTAATTTCATAAGACAATAATTATTTAGATTTAGTTTGAGTCTCTTTGCAACATCTATTCCCTTTGCGACATCTATTCTGATGCTTACGGGTCTCTTGCCTATGTTTTTTTGTAGAATCTCAGTTTAATATTTAGACATATTTCTTCTTTATGTCAGTATCCTAATGACAAAGAAAAACAATGAAAGATGATTCCTTCGCTAATTACAGTGGCTGCGGTAAAAGCACCGGTTACGAGCCCTGTGCCAGCTTTTCTTTTGTACATTTTCGAAAACAATAGAAAAGAGCATTTTCTAAACAGGCTCGTAATCGGTGATTTTGTTTGACATTTAGATTGAAAAAACAAAATATCGACTGTGCGCTAACGTTCGTTCTGGTGAAAAATCGTTGAAGTAAGCATCACAGAGCAAAGTAATTTATGATTCTTCAACAATCTTCTATTCTCTTCAACTTTTTATTCCACCCTATTGAGTAATAGATATTACAATTGACTCTTCGCAGAATCTTTAGCAACGTGTAATTTTGCAATTTGTTTCGTCAAATACGTCCACGAGTATCTAACATGCGCAAGGCTTAGAAAATTGAAAGAAACTAATTCGAATGAAAATGCGAAAATTTTGTTCTCTCATTTCTGAAGAATTATTCTAAGCGAAGAATGTAAAATTAAATCGGAAAAAAAATCTTTGCAATCATTTCCCTTTGAAATTATGCTATTCTTTTGACTCGCATGTATTGCAAATTCGCATCATCAACAATTCAACATCTACTCATAAAATATCGTAACCGACGAAACCAAACATAATAACACAACATCTACCTTCCATTGATATTAAAAGTAATACTCATGAGTTTGTGAATACAATCAAGCTTTGGTATATATAAAATGAAAGTGAACTTCATTGGTAAGTTAGTATAAAAGCAGCAACTTACCATATCTCAGCATCCAGTTTCAGGTCTGGGATCATCCAGTCACATATATTTTAAGTGAATTACTATGAAAACAATTGTGAGTTACAATTTTTGGATTTAACGTAAAACCTGCAGATTTCAGTGTGAATTTACTAACAAATTAAAAGAAAAAAAAAATACGTGAGAAAAGGATTCGCTCAGAAGGAATTCGGATATTTCTAATAAGAATTTGAAGTACTAGACAGTAATACTGTAGATATGCAAACATGTTGCAGAAAGTGCTACAATTAAAAATTAAAAACGAATTTTTATTGTTTTAAAATAACGGACTTTTGTTTAAAAACAAATTTTAAAAAAATGCGCACTACCTCATCTCCAGTTGCGTGACAGTGCAATGGTTCAAAAGAAAAGTGAAATTAGACCTTTTAATCGCATTGTTAGTTTGTTTAATCGAAACAAATGAGTACCTAGACTTTTCGATTTCCTTTTCTGATGGACAATTTGTGCACGCATTCATAAGTAAAATTTATTCGACAAATGTATAATTTCCCAAAGAGTTTTCTTGCATAACAATAACTGCAAATATTTATCAATTCATTAAATGCATTCCTAAAACATTCATTCGATTAATTTATATTTTGCAGTTGTGTATATCCGCACTTCTGTTCGTATCGGCAACAGCCGAATCGGGCAAGAAGTCATCTGATGCTAAGGCTGTGCCTTTGGAAAAAAAATTGGACAAACGTGGTCTACTCGATTTAGGATATGGTTATGGTATTAATGGATTAGATATTGGCTATTTGGGTGGAGGTCATTTAGGCGGTGCTTATATCGACGATCATCATGCTCATGACGGATGGCATGGATACCATGGATACGGTCACGGTTTATATTTGGGAGGACATACAGATGTCACAAAGGTTCATACATTAATCAAGGGTGTTCCAGTGCCATATACCGTTGAAAAACATGTTCCGCATATTGTGGAAAAACATGTTCCATACAAAGTAGCAGTTCCTGTACCACAACCCTATGAAGTTATTAAACATGTTCCAGTTCATGTCAAAGAATATGTAAAGGTGCCCGTTCACGTTCCACAACCTTATCCCGTTGAAAAGAAAGTTCCATATCCCGTTCATGTTCCAGGTAATTTTTCTTTAGAACTTAACATTTGAGCCCTGAAAAAATCTGTTCTCCAATTCGACTACATTGCTCGAACATCGGGCGGAAATTCGTCAAATGTTTTCGAATTCTTTGGAGAAAGCATTTTTGTTAAATAAATTCTAATCACTTTTCTATTGCAAAATTAGTCGATCGCCCAGTTCCAGTCAAAGTATATGTGCCTCAGGTAAAAACATTAAAGTAAAACAAATATTTGAATCATTGGGTGATGATAAATAATTGTATGTTGCAGCCATACCCAGTAGAAAAAGCTGTACCATACCCAGTTAAAGTACCTGTTCCCGGTGAGTGATTTATATCTAAAATATTTTGGTGTCTAAGTTAAGCTCCCCACGTACTCTTCCAAATCTCATCAAAACTTTTCGAAATAAAAAATATTCTCATAAACCCGACTCTTACAGCTCCTTACCCAGTAGAAAAGAAGGTGCCTTATCCAGTGCATGTTCCAGGTAATTCATTTCTTTGTTGAAATCATACAAAATTACACATTGCTAATCCAATTTACTCGCATAGTTCATGTACCGCAACCATACCCTGTGGTTAAGAAAGTACCAGTTCCCGTACATGTTCCAGGTATATTTATTTTATCGTCAAAAAAATCGAACAATTGAATTCACTCAATTTATTTACTCTAGTTGATCGACCATATCCAGTACATGTCGAGCGGCCTTATCCAGTACATGTTGAAAAGTAACACCAAAGATATTTTCGTTAAAGAGTTTATCGAAATTTAATTTATAACATTATCATAACAGGCCATATCCAGTTGTCGTTGAAAAACCAGTACATGTTCCAGTTCATGTAGATAGACCCATTCCAGTCCATGTACCTGTTGAGAAACCATATCCAGTCAAAGTGGCTGTACCAGTAAAGGTAAGTCCACTTTTCACTTGAAACTCAAACCTTCGAAACGTCTTCTCTTCAAAATTGACAAGAAAAATCATAATTCTGATATTTTCTAAAAACTTTCTAAAAGGTTCGAATCCTCAAACCTCAGATTCACTAAACCCCCCAACAATTTTACGAAATATATCGTATATACTGAAAAATTGGCACGTCTTTGCTGGGTTGTTAGAATTCAGGGCGTACCATATTTCAAACCTTTTAGGATGCGATATTTTGTCCTATCAATATCCAAGGACTCGATTGGAACGGATTTGGAAATACTTTCTTCACCACATTAAAAGTTGCTCTGTAAAAACATCGCATTTCGAACTCGAGTTAAAATACGATGTTTTTTCAGACGAAGTTTCTAAATCTATTCCATCTACTATAGTTGAAGATGGACGCAATACAACAGACAGAACTTAAAAATAAATATTTGTTGCCATCAGAAATTGCTATGAGAAAACATCGCATCCCAAACGCTTAGAATTTTGTATGACACTCCCTGCTGTGAATACTTTACATTGCCTATCCTATTTATTAAAAAGTTCCAAAATTCAAACATTCGTAATAACAATACTAAAAAGAGATATTCATTGGACAGTCTCAATAAAATAATCTTATTTATGTTTTTAAATAAAGGTTCCATATCCAGTGGAAAAACACGTACCATACGTCGTTGATAGACCAGTACCTTATCCAGTGAAGGTCCCGGTAAAAGTACCTGTAGCCATCGATCACCACCACGATCATGGACATTATTACGGTGACAGTTACACCAGTTTCAGTGGACTAGGTCATGAATACAGTTACCATCATTAGAAATAGACACATTTAGATAAGAACGAATTTAATTTGACCAAAAACCATACCATCATTCAAAGTAATTACTACATCAAAAAGAAGACCGATTCAGTAGTGGAATTTGCAGGCTAAAAATACGATCTTTAGTTGATAATTTATCTTTCATTCAAGAACTTCACAAACATCGTGTACCTTCTTTTACAAAATAAAAATCCATCATTTTATGATGACAAATCGTACATGTCTCCACCGCAACCACACAAATTATTGGCTTGTTAAAAATTATGTCATTACTCGCATTACACTCATAAAAATAATAGAAAAATCAATTTCGATGTACCGAAAAAAAGAGACGGAGAATGAAATTGTAATAAATAATGTCGCGAAGTGATTTGTAATGTGATTTATAATGTGATGCCGAAATTATTGAATCAACATCGCAATCAAAATAAAGAAGCAATATTGTAAACCTGCGTAAGATTTTTTATTAATATTAACAAGCCACACATTGTATTTTTATTAAATTTTGTATTATAGTATAAATAAAAGTATAAAAGTGGAAAACAGAAAGAAACATTTTTTTCTTTAAGAAACAAAAGTTTTGTGAAGAAAAAATTGCAACACATCTCGCTGTTTGTTGTTATTAACGGTGCGGCGATGACTCTGTGTGTTTATGGTATAAAAACCTCTGATTCTATTTCAAACAAAAGTTGCTTTTGTTTTAGTGACAATATCAAGTGGCAAAGCTATTGCCAATTTTAAATTCATCGAATGAAGACAATACAATTATGGACCACATTCAATATTTTCGTTATTGGTTCCATTGTATCGGCGATATTTTGTAAAACAAATCAAAGGTCACAATCACAAAATTAACAATTTAATTGGAATTTGAAGGAAAAAATATTCTAAGCGCCAACCTATTTTCAGTTTCAAAATAGTTATTTTCAAAGCACGGGAGGAAATAAAAGACAGTGAACCCATTCGTACGACAATCGAGCCCCCTAATTTCTACACACACTAACTTGAATTATTTATTGCACACGTCGATCGCTGTGTTAGTGTTCGCATAAAAAGTTATGCGTCACTGGAGGAAATGTCAACACCAACGACGTTTGTTGCGATATTTTCATTTACGAAATAAAAAGTTTTGCAACTTGCTGTCTTCTAGCAGATACGTATTCGCAAACAACTCGTAGATAATTTCCATATGGTTTGAAGAATGCTCTAACATAGTTAGTACTTTTTTCCTCGTAATATGTATATTTGAAGACTTTTCAAGTCGATTTGACCTGTCAGGGAAAAGTACGCTGTGGTTTCTAGCCGTCGTTACCAGATAGGTATCAAAATCAACTGAGCAAAGTAATAAATACTCCATTCTGAAGAATAGATTTAGATATAACTCAGCGATTCGAAATTTAGATTAATAATCTGGGAAAAAATCACATAACCTGCAAAAATAGATCTAAAAGGCTTTAACAAATAATAGCAAAAATTTGGAAAGTGTTTATACCAGAGCCTATTTTCGAGAAAATAATTTCTCTATCTTCGTAACATTTTCCTGATTTTCTCGAAATTTTCTAGAAAAAACTACAAGAAAAGCCCGAAAATTTCAATTTGAAAATGAGGAAAATTTCGAGAAAATGATAATTTTTTTCGGAAAAAGGCACACAAAATAAAAAACTTTTATGCAACGCATAGTTGAGAGTGACAAAAAGTATATATGAAATTCCATTATGCAACTTGTTGCGAAAAGGAATTTCATATATACTTTTTGTCACTCCCAAGTACTTTTTGCATAAAGCGTTGTATGAAACACGTTGCGAAACGGAAAATTTTTGTCCCACGATGTGTTTATCACATTTCACATATCACATCTCTTGACAAAAATTTTTCTTTTCACAACTTGTTCCATAAATTACTATTCCACCACGAATTTTGAGGTGACAAAACCCGAATTTTCGCACCTCAAATGTCTGAAAAAAATAAATACTTGTATTTTCATTCGTCTAGTTGAGACAAAATAATTGCCATTTTGATGTTACACTCCATTCGAAACCCAAATGCAGACGACGATCAAATTAAAATGTCTCATTGAAGTTACTTTGTACAAATTACACAATTCCATGCACATAGGCATCGCAATGATTATTTTTTATTATTATAGTATCAAACAGTTTGTGTTACAAAAGCATAAATCTCATAAAAGTCAGAGTTCCTACAAAACCATTATGTTGTCTATTTCATTGCAATAATGTACACAGAATTAATTTTTTTTCTTGCTTTTTTCCCATTTTATACTTCTTATTGCTGACATTCGAGATTACTTATGTTTCACTGTTGTGTGAACTAAAAACAGCTCTAGGAACAATGACATCGCATTTTACTTTTATTTTTTGCTAATTTTTTATCAACCTTGAATACGTTAAATCGTGCTACAATTATTGGTGTCTGCATGAATGAAATAGTGAAAATTACGTAAAGTTAATTAAACTTGAAATGGTTAACTGCATGTATTGCAGTGTCAGGAAATAAATGCTTCGACTGGGATGATTTTGACCAGCGGGGTAAATTTGACTATACAAAGATTTAGATCAATAGTTTGCTGGATCTTGTACCACTGCCCCTCAAAGCTATGAAATATTGTCCCGATTTCCACTATATTCTTCTTTATTTCCAAAGTAAAATACTTTTCTAATTTTCAAATTTGTGGTTTCACCTAAACTATTGCAGCAGTTTATGCCTAAAAATTGGCACGTTATGCCTTTTCATACACTTTTTGCCCTTCTTGCGTTACCTAATTTATGAACATGTCACAGGAGATCTACAAGGAAACAGAGCGTGTTTTACTAAGCACGCTAGGTCGGAGATTTGTAGCTTAACGACGTTACACAGAAATGTGCATAAGGGTCTGTAAAGATGTAGAGATGTAAAGATGTAGATGAAGAAGAAATAAAATTAAGTAGTAATTTTAAAACCATGTATAAGTTTATTCAAATTTGTTGTTTGTGTTAGTTAATTAAATGAGACGAAGGCGCGAGAAGATGAAATGAAAACGAGTGTGCTAATCTTTGTACATAATGTATCAAATCTGGTTTTACGCCGCACTACCGTTTCCCCTGTACCACCGTTTCCCCTGTACCACCGTTTTCCCCGAACTGGCTTAAGCTGATGCTTATTACCATTTTGTTTGGCATCCCGATACACAAAACAACACATCTAACGACTTTCCCTTTGACACCAAACAGCTACCTCCCAGTAGGTGACCTCTTCGTTCTATCTCTAGATTTCCCTTGTGACTTTCTCTTCCCATTCGAATTTAAGTTTGTTTTGCCCTTTGGGTTATAAGAGGTAATGCAAAAAGACGCTTCACTTTAGTTCCTCGGAACTCTTCAAGCAGACAATTTGTGACTGACAAACTGACAAAGTGATGAACAAACAAACGTTTGACTTTTACAACTATTAATGGATGGCGGAATGATAGAGACGAAGGGTTGTATAGAACATTGTAGAAAATTGCTTAACATAATTTGTGAGTGGCCTATGGGCTGATTCATGTATTAAGTAGAGGTAGCTACTTTGTGTGTTCGCCCTTCCTGTCCGTCCGTCCGTCCGTCCATCTCTGCACCACGACGATTTTTCATTGGTGATTTGTCATCGATTATTTTTCATCGGTTTTTTGTCATCGGTGTTTTGCCATTGGTGAATATAAGTGCACTCCATCGCTACTTTCATATACCCATTACAATGGTTTATTAAACATTTGTTTCTCATTCGCGATGAAAAATAATGGAAACGGATTAGAATTTTTGAAGGCTCGTAATAAACTTGAGATATTAAATTCGAAAACGCAGATAAAAAATTTAAAAACGCCGATAAAAAATTATAAAACGCAGATAAAACAAAAATGTTTTGGAGACAAAATGATTAAAAGTGAAGATAAAGTATTCAGAAATGGAGATAAAATATTTCAAAACGAAGATATTTTGATTAAATTCGGAGTTATAGTATCTACATTTCTTCATTCTTTATCTCCTATAGCAATTTAATTTATCTCCGTTTTAATAGAATTGGTATCTCCAATTTCGAATATTTTAACTCTTTAACTAAATTTTATTATCTGCACTTTTTGAATTTGTTATCTTCATTTCTATTTTTGTTATATCTGCAATCTTATAACTTCCTATTTCCTTAATCAATTTATTTATCTCCTAAATAACTTTAATTACCGCTTTCAAATAATTTTTTATCTGAGCTTATTAATATATTTTATCTTCATTTTTCAGAAATTTATCTGCCAAATTATCTCCGCTCTCAAATTTTCAAATTTTTTGTTCTGAAAAGTCTCTCATCACTGATAGTAATATTCCATTCTGCCATCTATGAACAATGTTAACGATTTGATATTTTACCTATCATGTTTCGAATATGAATGTTCAACGTTCTTCAACCAATTGATAAAACTTTTGTGTCTGACCAATGGCTCTTGGATCGTATTAAACTTGAGATATAAAATTTGAAAACGGAGATGGAAATTTGAAAACGGAGATATAAAATTTGAAAACGGAGATATAAAATTTGAAAACGGAGATATTTTGCAAACGGAGATATAAAATTGGAAAACGGAGATATAAAATTAGAAAACGGAGATATAAAATTAGAAAATGGAGATATAAAATTGGAAAACGGAGATATAAAATTGGAAAACGGAGATA
>CM055403.1:78293371-78314639 GCA_029228625.1 Pseudolycoriella hygida | reverse complement strand
TAGAAAACGGAGATAACAAATTAGAAAACGGAGATATAAAATTAGAAAACGGAGATAAAATGTACAGAAATGGAGATGAATGAAATGGTTGTCTCCGGTGTTGTATAATCTCCATTTCCAATTTTTTTATCTGCGTTTCAATTTGATTTTATTTCCGTTCCCATTAATTTCATGTCTCCTTTTTCTAATTTTTAATTTCTCTTTCGATTTTCTATTACTTTCAATAATTGAATTATTTATCTGCGTTTTAATTTTTATTATCTCCTCTCGGATGATTTTTTATTTCCTTAATTAATTTAGTTATTTCAAAAACAAATTTTTCTATCTTCAAAAATGATTTTTTTATCTCAACTTTTTGGTCATTTTTATCTCCGTTTTAATTTAATTTATCTCCACTCTGCAAAATTTATCTGCCAAGTTATCTCCGTTTTCGAATTTTTGTTTTCCGGTTTTAATATAATCCATTTTTGAACGTCCTCTTTTGAAACTACGTCACTCCACAAAAGATTGCTATTAATGATTCGCCAATCTCATATTGTTTTGGCTTCTAAACATACAGCTTGAAAAAAAAAACAGTTTGAAGAATATACAGGAAAAGCTACTTCACTTTGTTTCGCTCTTCTTTATTAACAACATTCACTAACGACGACTTAAATGGCAACATTTCTCTTAGAATTACTTAACTCATTGTTAACTGCATTTATATTTGCATACAAGAATTTCCTCAAACATAATGTTTAATACAATTTAAGCAGCTGTCTCGGTCGAAATGAGTTGTTGTTTCAATAATTTAATAATTTATTCCGTTTAATAGAACTTACGCCAGTACCGTACGGTAAGCTAAAGGTCGCGTATACGAATAACTCGTGAAGACCGAAAATCGTTCACTTCATCGATTTTAAAGAAGTTTTGACTCGTTTTCACTTATAATGAAACTAGGTGCACCATGATCCACCTTATTTGACCTAGCTTCCTAATTATTCTTCACTAGTAGTGAATTACAGCTGTTTCCGACAGTCCAATTCAAATATCACCGAAGATCACTGAGATAAATTTTTCATTTTCCGGTTAAGAAGTGGAGACTCCCAGAATCAATGACATAATAATATATAGACCCACGTAACCATCAGCTGAAGCAAACATAAAAATACGTAATTTGTGTGTATTATACACATTGCAAACCAACACATACATAATTCACGCTGATTTAATAAATTTAGATGGACGCAGTGAGACAACTTAACATTTCACATTCCATGTTTGCTTCAATTTCTGTTAATTTTTTATCAAAGACTGCCAATCTATACTTAATATATCATTGCCCAGGATATTATTATTCGCACATGTAGTAAAGTCGTAAGCTCTACATACTTCGTATAGGATTAAACAGTCTGATTAACCTCTTAACTTATATGAACAACACTGAATATAATTCAACCAACCATTACATATATGGAAAAATCCACTTTGATTTGCACAAAGGGAACTTCTCAATTTGGAGAAACGTATAATTGGGAGTGCTTGCCTGTCTAAGGAAAAAAAATCAAGTTACGAAAGAACAGCAAATATCTCATAAACATTTGTCGCAGAAATTGAAAATGTTTTCGTTTCGTTTATTTGAGTTGAACATTGAAGCATTACCAATGAATCACAAACTATAATATTTTGTTAAGGACACTTCGTTGCACTTGAATGTTTGTCATTTCGTTCAACTTGTTTGTAAAATTATGTTCAATGTAACATGAACTATCGTCTGTGTACTGTTTGTGATTGGGATTTTCATTTTCATTTGGCTTGTGCAATTAATCGCAAGTGAAAAAATTATAGCACAGCGCTCTTAGATATAGATATGACCTGAGTTCGTTCGAACTTCTTAAAAATGTTAACATTTATTAGTACTTTTTTGCTGATAGTAAATGGATGTGTTGTTCATTGTTCGACTGACACATCGAGTAACATTTGTCACAAAGAGGAGAAGTAAGTATAGAAACGGCACAAGTTGTTGAAGTGCTTGTTAAAGAAGAGTGGCATGGATAACACCTCATGTAATTGAATGATTTTTTTCAGATATATTGAACTGCAAGAAGAAAAAACGACACAACCAGTACGAATAAGATCATATAATTGGTGTCTAAGTTTTCCACCGAGATGTTCAAATTATCGAACTGAAATTCACGAAGTAATTAAGCTACAGGTAAGTACTTGTGATGAATTACATCATAAATTTTTCAACATACAAAAGCAGTTCAAACATTTTTTGCCAAGTATCACACCGTTAATAATAACCACACGTAGGCTCTACCGTAATTTACTATTTCCATTTAACTAATTGGAGGTTTAAAGTGTACTTTTATTTGAAGTAATAAAACGAACGTATCTTTGCTAAAGTTACCGTACTTCATTTTTATTTACGCATATTTTGCGATACTCGGTTGCCATAAATCTCGCTGAATTATCCTGAATCAATGAAATTATTTACGATTATTGCCAATTACGTTTTGAATAAATTTTCAAATCGTCACATTGAATACGTAATAGTCAATCCACTGTCCATTAAAATATACCACTCTTATTCAATTCCTCTCTTGTAATTGCTGAACAAAGCCGTATGTTTTTGTTTATTAAACTAAACATCGGTAATTGCTTGCTTTATTTATTATCGTTGAGCGTGGACAAAGGTAGACGATGAGTGTGTTCGCATAACATACTAAAACTGCAAATTGGATCACATATTTAGTACCGGTTATTAGATATATCTCATCTATGCTTACGTTTCCCGCTTTCAGAACTTTCACTTAGTTAGATGTGTTCCGCTCAAAATGTTTACTTGTTACATTTTGTCGATTCCTACAATGTAAATCATTTCTTCAAAAATGTTGCACAAATGGTGAATTTAATTCAGGTTCGTCTGGTCTTTATGCAACTTGTTTATTAACAACATGAACATAATGAAATAGTTTGATGTAATCAAGAACATTTAATTATTAAAGACGAATGCAGCAACCATGAGACATCCAAGTAATATTTATTACTTTCATATGGTCGGAAAAGTCGCTCAAATTCGTTTTGGCATGCGATTAAATAATATTCACCGGCAAGAATGATTATGGTGTTTAAGTTGACAAATTAATAGGTTCATTTTTTAAAAACTGTTCGATTTTCAAGATTCCTGAACTCGGTTGACTCATATTTATAGGGATGTGAAATGATATAACTGAAAATTGATTGTTGCATCATTTTTAATCGCATGCATAAGCAAATTATCGATAAACTAATAACTGTCGATGAATCCACAATTCAATCAATTTATCACACAGAAAATTGGAATGATAAATCATGAACTAAAAACAACTTCGACGCAAAAGAAAAAATTCTTCTACGGTTCGCTTCAAAATTCACAGATTTTTTTTTATGAAATTTATTTTGTTTACAAAATATCATCGACGTCCCTTTCAAATTATCAATAATTTATACAACACACGCTTGACACTTGACAGCCGCCAGTTTAACTGCTTCCATATGTTGACAAGATGCTGCGCGGACCCGTACGAAAATCCATAAAAGGACTAAACTAACATTGCAAGTAATGTCGTGAATGAAATTTTAGAAAATTACTGATAATTAAGTTTATTGGAAATCGCCCGAAAAGTTATATTGAAAAGCCGTCTGAAATATTTAGTTAGTTAATTTCGTTTATTGGCTCAAATCTGAATACAATATTTATTGCTAACCCGTCTGAAGTAACGGTGTAAAAAAGACCCATCCCAACCTTTTACCAGGATCGGGCCATTTTTCCTTAAAACCCTTAAACACGTGTTCTCTAAAATTTTTGTTCTCGGCAACTTTGCCTTTGGAAGCAACATTCTAATTCTCATAGTTCTAGAGATATGAGTTATCCCTTCCAATACTAGAAGTAGTCATATCCTATGATTGGGCAATTTTTCCCTTAAACTCTGAAAGACGTGTTCTCTATCATTTTATTTTCTACAATTTTGCCTTTGGAAGCAACTTTCTAACTTTCATAGTTCTAGAGATATGGGCCGTCCCGCCTAGTTCTAGAAGTGGTAATATTCCAGGATTTGGCAATTTTTCCCTACAACCGTGAAACACGTGTTCTCTAAAATTTTATTCTATGCAACTTTCCCTTGGATGCAACATTCTAACTCTTATAGTTCTAGGGATAATGAGTTATCCGCTACAATTCTACAAGTAGTGATATCCCACGAGTGGGTAATTTTTCCCTAAAACCCTGAAACATGTGTTCTCTATAATTTTATTCTCTGCAACTTTGTCCTAGGGTGCAACATTCTAACTATCATAGTTCTAGAGATGTGTGTTATTCCTCCCAATTCTAGATGTGGTGATATCCCATATGATATTTTTTTTATTCGTTTCCCATAGTTAAGCAAATATAGACGAAAAGCCATCTGTATATGGCCAAGAAACTAAACTTCGCCCATTCCATTGGTTCCAGCGCCCAGTGCCCAAACCACTGACCGGCTTTCCACAAAACATTTTTCCCAGTTTTCTGAGATCAAATGATTTAATTTGACACCAAAATGAACGATTTCCGTGCTCCACCAATGTTAGATCAATGTTTTACTCCGTCCATTAACAATACTTTACGAAAATACCCACAGTCCATTCCCCGATAGGAGGTAACTCCGTTTATCAATTTAAGTTCGACCTCTGAGAAAATGATGTTTTACGAAATACTTTCACTACATTTTCACTCTCCAGATATGTTTTTTTTTTCACACATTGAAACTCTTTTCATACGTGTCTAAAAAGCTCTTTTACAATTTACATAAATTTTGATCGAATTTAGAGATATCTTTTATTTCAGAATGTAACAAAAACTAAATTGATTGAACACTGTTGCGAAGGATTCAACAACATCAACTTAAACAACAACGAAAGTTTAGTGTGTTTACCAATATGCAGGGGTGGTTGTCGTCAAGGTGTTTGTGAATCTCCTAACCAATGTGTGTGTGGAATTGGCTACGAAGGTAATTCTCTGTTTTATTAAGTTGAATCTAGCATTGCTGGAGTAAACATTTTTCTCATCCAACAAATGGATTGGTGCGAACAAAGGGCGTCATTGTTCACAAAGTAACATTTCTATTCTGCATTTTTCCATACAAATGTTTAAATAATAAATTTATTTGTAAAAGGATGCCGTCCAAGGATGTTTGGAAAAAATTGTAAAAATGTTTGCAAATGTCGAAATAATTCGCTTTGTGACCATAAAAGTGGATTTTGTCGATGCACGTCTGGATGGATTGGTGAATTGTATGAGAACTATAATTTGCTGTGTAAGTTGAGCAATTTTATTTACACAGATTCTTTGGATTACAGTTGTGAGAATCCATGTCCTAAAGGTCATTATGGTATTATGTGCCAAAAGAAATGTCAGTGCAACACCATATGCGATCCAATGAGTGGTAAATGTTTGTCAGAAAATGCCAAAATTGTGTTCGATGTATCGCATAACCGGTCATCCGGGATCATGAAGTTGTCCTCGGAACGAATTAAAGCAAAACATTGGATACCCGTCAATGTTAATGGGAAAATTAATTTCAGGAATTGTAGCGACCCAAATCAATGTGAACGTGACAATGGAAGGACTGTCAGCAAATCAACGTCATTTAAACAAAATGACCTTAACAAAACGGCACTAATTCAGAAAATCAACTCGAATTTATCGAACTTAACTGAAGAATTGGAATCGACTTCAGATAAGTCTTTAGCCATTATTGTAAATGCATCCATTGAAATACATCACATTCATAAAAATGTCCTTGCAAACAAAGAACACAATGACCTAGTCACTCCGAACACAAAAATTAATTCCATTGCTACTGAAGAAGATGAAATGACGTATGACGAACATATTGAAGCAGACGGTTCGGATCAGTCTGTTGGCCATAATAGCGAACTGTATGACGAAATCGATAGTATCGGGGGCTACAATGATGTCGTCCATGTGTTTTCTATTAGTTCCATCAACACTACTAAATCAGTAAGTCACCCAAAAAGCCGTACATAAATAACGTCACGTAAAAGCGTACATTATTGTTCATTGAGCAGAAAAAACTACTGAACTTGACGTTTGTGACGTCAAGTAAATTCAACCGCAAGAAGCGTACGCCCGATGTCGTAATCACGGTGCTCCTGAACAAAATAACTTTTGATCCGAGTTATTTGACCTAAAAGGAAGTCAAACCCACTTTACTCAGTCTTCAACTAGATCCTTCCCCATAATACGACATACGACCGTACATTCTGAATAGTCTGAAAGTAATGAGAAAAAATTGTGGTTGAATGGTGTTTTTATAAAGACCACTATTCTGAGCGAAAATTTGTTCTACAGCTAAGAGAAAATGTAAAACTACACTTTGACGTTTTCGTTCGTTTCGTGTGGAACCCATATTTTCAATGTAAAAAATCATACAAAAAAATACTCCACACGAAACCCACAAAATACAGGAGAGTGTAGTGGTTTATATTCTCTCAGCGCTAAGAGAAAATGTAAAAATACACTTTGACGTTTTCGTTCGTTTCGTGTGGAACCCATATTTTCAATGTAAAAAATCATACAAAAAAATACTCCACACGAAACCCACAAAATACAGGAGAGTGTAGTGGTTTATATTCTCTCAGCTGTATGGTATGTCTATAAAAGTTGAAGTCTTTTTAAGTTAAATTAGGGTCCTAGATGTTTTAATACAATTCGGTACATCATATTCGCTTTACGTATCAGAATAGATGTGGCAAACAGAATTGATTTTGCAAACAGACTCAAACGTATCTAAGTAAATATTGCCTTAACTCGTATGAAATTACGCTCACATTAAACTGTATGGAAAATTGCCGACACAGGAGAGGCCTCGGAGACATACTTCCATATTCAAAAATGTTTCCCTCTATTTGCTCAGCAACATAGCATAGGTTAGGGCTGACTTTAGGACTTGCCCTAAGCACAGACACCGGACCCAATTGTTTTTGAATATAATTCGGTACTCGAAACAGAAAAAGAATCAACAAAATCGGTTTGGATTTTCCCCGATTTCTGTAAAAAAACACGTTGGGTTTCCTCAGTTTTACGGTCCTGGCTGAGTCCTAGGGCTCTTAATCAAAAAATTTTCTTCCATAAAATGTGAGACATTACTCGACTACGCTGAGCTTCAACAAACTTTTAAAGGAAGCCTGAAGTATGCATGAGCTTTTTCTACCGAAATGAGTTCAGGGACATCCCCTGAGATGCTTCAGATAAAAATCAAAATTATCGAATGGGCCCCTTTCGAAAAAATTGATAGAATACATTTTCACGGAAGGTCTGAAATTGGAAAAATTACCGCTCGTTTTTGTTAGGTTGTTCAGATGTTTAGTGATGCTATGCGAGCATTTTTTTGTGTGGGGACGAAAACAAATAATTGAGGGATTTTGAAGAAATTAACTATTTGTCGCACAAAATTTCGAGATCCGTCGACCGCATGTTATCGTCCCTAAACTAATCTTTGTATTCGAAGGGAGAAAAAACAAAAGGATTTTTCACCAACGAAGTTGTGTTGCTAGTCGGGATTAAAATTCGATACTGGTTTGCCTGGTTTGTTTAGGAGCACCGTGTTTCTTTGAAGGGATATCATTACCCGATGAACATTTTTTTGTAAATGAGGAAATTAACGAGCTTTGGTTTTTAACGGACCTTTGCGCCGGCCGAAAAATTTATGACATTTTTAGTCGACGTACAAGGGTCTAGTTAGTAACTATCCCGACCAAGTAAAATTCAAACGAATTTTTGCACACTAAATTATCACATTAAAAACAATTTAAAAAATATTTACAACTCAAATAACGCTTTTGAGTTCAAACGAGGGTTTAATCAATTGAATAATATTTTTTGTTTATGAACGTCTCCTCCTAACATCAACTTGAACACTTTCATTACATCAGGAGCAAATCCAAAAGCTGCCTCCAATGGTGCCTGTAACTTTGATTCTACTAGTCGTAATATGCGTCTCATTCATACTCGTCTCTATTGCAATTCACATCATTCATCGCCGGAAAGATTCAGAACAAACGCAAAACACAAGTGCTACACACGAAGACATCAAATTGTCCGATCAAAACGTCCAAAAGCCTCTTCCGGGTAATTTCAGATTTCAATTTAAATGCTTGCAATTATTAGCGCGATGCAATTATTCAAGATGAATTCGTTTTCATAGAAATACCGTCATTTACACAATCGATTACCCGAAGACTTATGCAACAAGGTATGTGTAATGATGAGAGATACTAGATACTTGGGATACTAGTTTAATCATAAAATAAATCGTCAACCAGTTAATGTGATTTCTAATATCATTTTCCATCAATTTACCGTTATTTCACGTTGGCGTAATAAAGACAGTGATCGGAGGTCCAAATTAAAGTTCTCATCAATCAAATCTTTGCTTTTCAATTTCGTGCTCATAATATTGACCATAACTATATCCCACTATTCAGATTTTTACGATATACCGTCAAACAACACGTTTGTGACAACGAGCACATTGGGATACTCTTATGCAGTGCCCAATCGATACGATGAAAGAGCTGCATGCGACGAACACATTTATGATGAAATTAGGTATTCAAACTACCGAGAAACAAACCAGCGATAAGTAACGATATTTGCGTTAAGTATATACCTTTATATCCAACGATTGCACACTAAAAAGTGTTTGTTGGTTTTTGAAATTAAAAATTGCTTGCGTAGCATGTGTGCAGGCGTTTGTTAATAAAATTATAAAAAAACAAATTTTATGGTTCGATATTTCTTAGCTGGTTGGAGTATGTGGTTTACGTTTATGAATATTTTATTGCAAAAAAACACCTAATTGCTGACTTTGATATTTTTCATGAATTTTACTACATGCAGTAGCATAAAACTAATAGTATTTTATTGCCATTTGAGGGGAACAATCGAGGCTTGCCGATGCTTTATTGCGTAAGCGACAAAGAGCAAACAAATATAGGAGAATGAGAAATCACAACAAAAACTCTTTTTAAAAGGGAAACGTGACGCAGGTCCTCGTCCCTTCTTCCAAAACAACTGATATCAATTTGGGTGACGCTTGCAGCTTCGGAACGCACAAAATTCTTTTGAAATATTTTCACTTCTGAGTAAAAAAATGCGTCACAAATGCCGGACCCCCCAGTGTTATAGTTTTTCTACGCTTTCATCTTTCATACGCAAAAATTTGATTTCCTGTACAAAAATACGCCATACATCCCATAAAGTCAATTTTTTGCATTGTGAAAGCTGAAAGAACAGCAAAACTATAACACTGGGGCGTCCGGCATTTATTTTTTGAGTTTTTTTGAGTCCCCGCCTATTTTCCGCCATTTTGGCGGTCACCCTGATACACTACACACCCAACCCAACAACTTTCTCTTTGACACCAAACCTCTATCTCGAACACACAACCATTGCCTCAAACAAAATATGCTATCATACACACAAACACATACACATGGACACCATTTCTAAGAGCCCTGGCGCCCAAACGAGGCCGGTACCCCCCTTTTTTAAAATCTCATACACTCACGGAAAAGTGAAAACCGACACATTTTTGCTTTTGTGTTTTACTTGAGTTTGTGTATTTTTGCATGTATTTTTATATGGAGAAATCAATAAAGTCAGTAAACCACAAAACACAAAAATGTGTCGGTTTTCACATTTCCGTGAGTGTATGACGTAGAATGCCCACCCGAAGGTCCCTGCAAAATTTCAAGAAAAGTTATCGAGCCGTTTTCGAGCACGAGCCAAAAAAGTGGTTTTTCACGGTTTTTCATACAAATGGCCCTGGAACTAACTAACTAACTAACCCACTAACTTACTAACGTAGATGTTTGCATTAATTTTGGCTTCCATGAAACAGCCCTTTTTGTATAGGAAATGATCATTTTCTAAAGGTCGTATCTTCGGATCCACCGGACCGATTTTAATGAGTGAAAGACACTTCGCCTTCGAATTTTCCGTAAAATCCAGGAAACATATTTTCTGGGGGGTACGTCGCAAGGGGATGAAGTCAAAACTTAGCTGTATATATGGTTCCGAAGTCTACGAAAAAAATTTTTCCGAATTTTTTGTTCGTATGGGGACTTGCGTCACGGGCGCATCGCTATTGCGTGCTCATGATGTCATTGTCAGCGATAAATAATAATTTTTAAGGGGATACACTGTGCGTATGCGAAGAAAATAGTAATCTGCGGAGAGTCGTTATTTTAAGAAAAATTCACCGAAACTTCACTCTGTCAGTATTTTTAATCTCAAGGAAACTCATCAGTCACAAAAATGTAGACTCCCGCGAAACCTAGTGAGGATTCATGGCAAAAATATTTATCCTAGAGAAGAGTGTAATTAAAATTCCAACCACGAATCACAGCGAAAGACAGAGTAGCCTCGTATTATACATGGATACTGTTCAGTGATCAACTGTACGTTGAGTCCTAACAATACAAATTTAAGAGGCTTTGTAATGTGTCGAGAGAAGGCACAGAAATAGATACGATCGGTTAACTACGAAGTCGTAAACAAGTTTGGTTTTAAATTGATTGCGGATCCATCACTCGTTCATTTTTGTGATCAATCAACGAATGAATTCTAGCAGGGTGATTTCACAGCTGTCGAATCTAATTAAGCTTTGTTGCTTTGCAATATTGCCATCTGCTTTCATTGTTTGGAAGTGTGTATTTGAAAAATAGGAACCCAACGTTGGAAGTTAAGTTAAAAACCTCCACAGTTAAAATATAAATCATTTCTTAAACTCTGAAATATTTTCTCTATCAATCATTTCTTGCACAGAAAATCCGTAATTTTTTCTCATAGGTTGTGAAAAATCCATTCTTAAAATTCAATTTTTTTTTTCGTATAAAAATATACATTGTGTCGTATGTGCCATAAAAAAGGCGGTAGCTGTCTGGAATTATTATAGATTGCTCATGGGTAACTTTTTATTAGGCTTAGAGAATATTACAATATTGTACAGCACAACGCAGCATATGATCTTTTTCCACTGTTCCAAGAGTTAAGCCATTACAAGGTACATCATCACTCATCGAAGTATATAAAAAAATGATTATTGCATTACGCATTATCCTTCTGGAATAGAAAGAACACAAAATCTAACAACAAAATTCTTCCATCAACAAGAAATAAATGAAGAATTTAAGTGTACATGTCAGTAATATTCATAGGTTCCATTTATTTATGAGAATTTCTTTATTATTTCTTTGGCGCCCTTTCGCGAACAGTACATATGTTGTTTATTTACGTGCCATTCCATTATGTAAATAAAATTCAATTCATTTAATTATATTCAGAGAACATTGATGCCATTTATTAAGTTGAAATGTTTATTCGTACTAGATCCTTCATTCTATCAATATATTCCATCATATGCGACACATCAATCTACTCTTCTACACAGAAGAAAGTTGTATATTTTTGTTTGCGAAATGGCATCCATACGCTCTACATTATAATAAGTCAAATGGTAAAATTTTAATGGGATGACTTAAATTGTAATAACATTTTTCGGAAGGCCACTTGAGCAATTTGTTATTGATTGCCATTTATGAGTTTCGACAATGTACCGAAACATCATAAAAATTCCATCAATAATTACATAATACGAAGGATTTGTACAAATGTTTGTCGATCAATCAAATAAATGGATTTTGTATTGCTTTTTTCTTCTGATGTATGAGATTTATGAGGATTATTGCTTTTATTCATACAAGAAAAACCGTTGACGGCTGGTTAAAGTAAGTCTTCAAAGAAAGAGTTCTGCGAAAGAGATATCCGCGCGGCTCTAAATTCTTTGGAATCAAAAGAACTGTAGATTCCGGGAAATGACGATAACGAATTCGGTGGAACTCCGGTAAAAATTGGGAACTAAAAATGGGGAATGTAATTCGAAAAGAGAATAGAAAAACAAAGAACCAGAAATTAGAAAAACGAAAGCTCGATATTAGGTTTCTTCTCCAGAATAAAATAAAAGTTTTTATAAGGCAATCACAGTACGTCGTCGTTCTTAACCACGTGACAAAGCTTCATATTCATTGGCTTGGTTTCATTTTTAGACCCGTACGAAGAGCGAAGGCTCAAGGGTCGCCGATGGTCGTTGGATGGTTTTTGGTATTTTGTACATAACTCGAGTAAATCTTTTCCGATTTTCATAATTTTTTTTTTGTTTGAAATGTCTGACATTTTATAGAAGAAGAACCCATTTTTAGTTTCGAGCTTTTGGACTCAGCCAAGGCCCTTAAACTGAATCTCTACTAGTGCCCAACGTTTTTTGCTACATAAATCGGGTAAATCTTATCCGATTTTAAAAAACTTTTTTTTTTCTTGAAAGATAATCACAAGATTGAATTTGGGCAAAATCAGTCGAAATCTTTCGAAGTTACGGTCGAAAAAGTGATAAAAAACGTGGTTTTTTGAAGGTTGGTGAAACGTTTTGACTTGGATCTCCGCGAAATTAGAACGACAGTCGCTCTTGAAGCTTTAAAATAAAAGATATGGACATCAGCAAATCATGAAAATTAAATTAGTGAAAGTCTGTTGAGTGGTTTGGACTGTAGAGTCCTCAGTGTGGGCCCAATTCATGCTAAGCGACTTTGCACGATATTTGGTGGTTTTTTGTGAATATTTCTTTAATGATGAGGTTTTTTGTGCAGTGTTGCAGAGAAAAAAGAGTCGAACTTTTTTGTTCATGCAAGAATGGGTCAGAGGCCTCTCCTAAGTGCTCAACGTCGGTTCTAAGGTCGAGCCTATTGCATTTTTTTTTAAATTTCGGGCCTATTTAATTATTGAAGATGTTTTTCGCGCCGTTTCTTCGGACGGGTTTTTCAATATTGCCCTTTCGGCAATTTCCAATCCAACTTAATGTCGACGTAATTTCATACACTTAAGAGTTAAGGCAATATTTACTTAAACACGCTCGAGTCTTTTCGTAACATCAAATCTGTTTGCCATTTCTATTCTGATACGTACGGGTCCCTTAAAGAGGACAAACGCATGAGATTTCTTTTGAAGTGAAAGAATGATCTATATTCTTCGCATACCACAGTTCTGCTAACACAAGCGCATCCATTTGAGTTTTGTCAATAAATGGGCAATTCCACGGTCCGCTTCGTTCCCACGCGTGAAATTCTCAGTAGTTACAAAATAAAAGCAATAGAAAAGTTACTAATCTCTAGTTAAAGGATCAATACTTCTGATGCAGCATTTTGTATGAATATCTTTTCGTAACAACTGAGCATTTCGAGCGTTGGAACGGAGTTTTCGTGGAATGGCCCGCTGAGCTTTTAAAGACGATAAAATGAAGATAGCAGTAGTCGGTTGCTTGCACGGTGGATTTGATGAAATGTACTTAAAGGTGGCTTCAATTGAAAAGCAAGAAAATATAAAAGTCGAATTGTTATTGTGTTGCGGTGACATTCAAGCTATAAGAAATGAAAATGACATGAAGAGCATGGCCACGAAACATGACGGCTCGTATTCATTTTGCAAGTAGTCACACATTTTTCATCTCACGTTTACTACGACTGAATTTTATCTTTTATCAGATACTACAGTGGCGAGGTACAAGTTCCAGTTCTTACGATAGTCATTGGTGGTAACCATGAGGCTTCGAATTTTTTTCAAGAATTACGGATTATGGAAAAGTGGAAGAATTGTGTCAAGCGAAGCCATTCTTTCGAATTCAGATTGATGAAGATCGTTTGGGAAGTCCGCCACTGCGCGAATTATTAAACCAACTGAAGCCACGTTATTGGTTCGCCGGTCACCTTCATTGTAAATTTGATGCTACAATACCACACAAAGATGGAAAAGAAACTAAATTTATGTGTTCAGACAAATGGGCTGATAATCAGAACAGATGTTTCTTACAAATTGTTGACATCGGTGAAACAGCTCACACCAGCGAGCTGTTGGAATATGACCTCGAATGGTTAACCATTCTTCAAGCGACAAAGCAGTTGATGAGCACACAAAAATCGCCTCATAGAATGCCAGATCCGTATGTCGAAAGAGATTCTCCAACGATTTGCAAGTAACTTGGACATTCCAAATAATTTCCAGATGACAGCCAAGGTCTACAATTCTTTAGAGCCATTCGATTGACCGCATCTTACACTACCAATTCAAAATCCACAAACAATACTATTTTGTAAATTACTTGTCATCGACGATCCATTAAGAATTGCTTTAAGCAAGCTTGACAAGAAGTTTGAGAATTTCGGATTGAATGAAGAGAATGCGAGTGAAGTGAATCCACCACCGAGAAGAGGTTTGTCGGTGCTGGCTACGGCGTTGCAGCAAGCTTTAGCTGATTGTGGCATTGATGCTAAAACATAAATCGCTGTATAATTGAAACGTTATAATTTTGTTCGAAAATTATGTATACAGCCCGATCGATCTAACTTTTTGAAATAAAACAAAAAAAGCGAAAAATTTCGTTTTCTATTTGAGGAGAATTAGTTACAAAAATATTAATGTTGAAGGAAACTGTGCTTTGATCAGTTGACCAGTTTTGTTGTATGAATGGTATAATGAATCGCAGCTAATTAACTGATCCGTTTAAAGAGCTTATAATAATCTTCACCTTGCCGGAGTGATGCTGTAACCAATTGGGCTACAGTAAAATTTCAATTATCACGTCCATCAAACGTCCCGTCTCAAATCACCCAAATCGCTTTCTAGTGCATTTTCTTTCACTTTCTGTTACTTTTTCGTTCGCTTTGATGTGACTGTGACACGTAATGCATATTTAATCGTGTTTTCGTGATGAAATGAGTTTTCACATTGTTTCACTTCACATAGAGTGTTAAAGGAGATCAAAAATCAGTTACACTTCTTAACATTCAAAAACGGACAGTTTTCATCGATTTAATCAAAACTCGATGATCTAGATTTCTTATCTTCCACTATTTCCACACCGGCTGTGAACTTTATGGCGCGTCTTTTTAATTCAAATTTACAAGTCAAATAACCAAAGAGCCGTTGAATACAAAACTTGAAATATTAACATTCGAAACATTTCAGCTTCACATTCGTAACGTTCAGCTTAAGTGAAAATCTATATTTGAAATCTTCGAATGTCCGCGGATGTTACGTTAAAACAATTAATGAAATTTCATTATCAGTCAAGGGACCTGACTCATCTAAGAGATGGGGCCTAGTGTGGCTGAAAACACAATAAATACAATCCACGTTGGTGTTGCTGCTTTACGCATACACGGTTGAGATTTGTTCATACACAGTTCTTAATTTGTTAATTCTTGAAATTTCGAATAGTTAGTGCAGAAGGTGAAGAAACAGTGTTTTTTGACCTGTAAAAGAATTTCAAAAGTAATAAAATTTTGACCAGTTCTTTATCTGTGTTTGATTGTTCAATTGTGAATCTTTTTTAATAGAAATTCGGTGTAACCCAGCAAAAATTCGCAAATTACGGCCTAGTAAAAAGTGCTTTTGTGTTTTGTATTTCCACTAGCATTATTTCGCTTCCTTATAGAGTTCTTTCAAGTAATTTGTTTTTATTAGAATTTCTAAGCTATTAAAAACAAAGTGTTAAAATTATGTGAAGTTGGAGCAATAAAATGAATAATAAAATCTAATTTAATTTGTGATTTGCCGATTTGTTTTTTTCTTATTTACATATGACATAAAAGCAATGTCCATTTGTGTTCCACATATTCTGTGCAAATGTGTTTGTGTAAAATAAAACAATGGACCAATACGACATATGTAAACAAATCGGAAGATTTGTGTGATGACCACAATTTAAATGAGATTTTATAAATAAGTTCTTTACTCAAACTTCACGAAACTTTAACGCTTTGCTTATTATAGTTTAGCAATTGTAATAAAAACAAATTTCTTGCCAATACTATATAAGGAAGCGGTGGAAGAAGGTTGAAATACAAAATACAGAATCACTTTTTACTGGACCGAAATTTGCCAAATTTTGCTGGATTACACCGATTATTCTATTAAAAAAAGGTTCACAACTAAACAATCAAACGCACAACAAGAACTGGTCAAAATTTTATAACTTTCGAAATATTTTTACTCGTAGAAAAACACTGTTTCACCTGCTGCACTGACGATTCGAAATTTCAAGAGTTAAAACAAATTAAGAGCTGTCAAATGCATACAAATCCCAACTGGGAATTGCGGGAAATGTTAAAATTTGATTAGTCAATTTTAATCAGCATTAGTGCATAAAGTATGGAATGCAGCGTTAAAATTCGTTATAAAATTCAAATTTGTTTACATCTTTTGATTTGAAAAGCAACTGTCGTGTTTGGTAAAATAAGGCAAGTGCTACATTTGAAACAAAAAATATTTGAACGTTTGCTATCGAAAACATTTCAATTTCAATTTTATAATGCTGGTTAACATTTCCCGCAACTGACTATGTATGTTCAAAGTACACAGCTATTGTTTGGATGGTAAGACAAGCTAACATGACATTTCTAGCTAACTTGAATTTAATAACACTGTCCCTTATTGAATGTTAAAAACTGTATATTTCGGGGTCGTCAGCTGTCAAGAAATTATGAACTAAAAAGAGAGTTGAGAGTAAGGTTCACTTTAAGGCTGGATTTCTCTGAAATTCTTTCTATTCGCACGCGCAGTTTCAAAACGGAGTGATACTTTTTTAAGTGCAAGCAAACCAGGGCAAAAACCTGTGTACGGAATGGGATAGAATTTCTTAAGAATTCTCTGAAGAGAGATGCCAAATTTGTCTACATGCTCCTTACTATTTGTGTGTATATACTAGATGCTTTGCCACACCAAGTTGATTTTCATCAGGCAATACTACGAAAAATAAGAGAATTTCCATTGTCTTTTCGTTTCTTAAAAACATTGTAATAGCTTAATTTCGTGTGGATGAATGTAGATGAATGTAGCAAGGCCATAAATAAAGATTAGCACTCAAAAAGCACACTTGCTGGGTCAAAATGCACGTGCACAATCTATTCGGATCTGTATCAAATTGCAATGTTTTGCACCGCATTGACATGTACATGGCAATGTGTTACCATATTGTTTGTCGTGAATGTGTGTAGCGGAACTTTCGCTTTTTGCTCCTGAAATTCGACTTCAGGAATCAAACTGCCAGTTTAAATTTGGAAATCATCTGGTATGTTTATCACGTTGAAATAATTTCGAAAAGACTCATGATTTTTCTTGAAATTATTTCAGCGAAAACACATTGCTTTTGTGCATGAATAGCGATTGAATTCAATATATTGTTACGCATGAACTGCCATTGTATGTGTTATGAACTGTCCGTGATGTTCCGAGGTAAATCAGTCAAAGTTGCTCGTGACTGTGTTTGTACGTGGTGATACGGGCTGGCTTGTATTTATTTCGGAACTCAAGACAGTTGCACGACTGAAGCAGTGCTTTGCCTAGCTGCCGTCCTACTCAGCTGTTATGTCAAAGCTCTGATACTCTGTTACCTCGTGTTGCCCGCCGGATAATGGTTCAATTCGGTTTGTGGACCAGATAATTTTGCCTTGAATGTGGCTCGATAATTACATTGGGACTAGTTCAATGGGCGAAAGCTTTTGGCGCTGCAGGGTGGCCGAGGTCGACGGGGGGATGAGTGATGGCAGACCGCAGGATAAGGATGACACGTGGCTTCGTTCCGTCTAAGTCGAGACCCAAACAGGAAGGTCTTACAATTTACGATATAAGGCTATACCTGGACTGGACTCACCACCCGTCTTCTTGCGGGGACTAGTTAGTTGAATATGGTAGCATCTGATTGCATATGAATATGAAGTAGGAGCTCGGGTCATATGCCAGATGTTCAACTGTTCAGGTGGTGTCAAACCGATTGCTGGCTCTTGTGCAAGGCCGGCGATGTGGACATGTTTGTCGAGTGGGGAAGAGGTCCTAAGCAGGGCTTCTTAAAGGATTTTAATGATGACTTGGGTAGTACAAAAGATCCGTTAGTGATCTGTGTGCATCGATCAGAAATGGTCGGCCCTAAACTGAAGAAATCTGAGAAATCAAATTGCATGACTTGACTGACGATCGGCACTGGATGCCGAAATGTTGATCTAATTATTTCTATAACACAACTGTTCTAGATGTGTTAATGTCTGAGCTTCATGTCAACGACAAAATAAATCAAAGAGCTTATCTGCAAAAAAAGTTCGAATGTAGAAAGTAGTTTGCAATGAGTTGTAATGTAGAATCTATTCTGATGCTTACGGGTCCCTTACATATGTTGTTAAAATGGTTACAAGCACTCAGGTGCAGAATTTTAGATTCAGATCTTTAGATGTAAAAAGATGTAAAAAAATTCAGATGCTGCATCTTTTGTGCAGATTCAGAAATTTCAATTTGTCATCTCTGAATCTGAGATTCTGATCTGTCGGTGTGAAGCGCATCTCAGATTCAGATGCTGTTATAGCCCTCCGTAAAAGTTCTGAGTTCGGGAGCAGAATAAATGTGATTTACATTTCGTTGATCGAGTTATGAGTTATATTTCAAAATGCTAAATATCAAATACTAAATTGTGGCATTATTGCATAAGTGTTGTATAAATGTTGCACGAGGTGGTAAAAAGTTGCATTCTTGTGGGCTTTACGTTGAAAAGACGTATTTTCGTTATACAAGTGAAAAAACACGTCAATTATGCCACATTGTGACCTACGTTCGCCACACAACACTACAAACTGCTACTTGTGGTACTTATTACCCGTAAGAATTGTGATGCATAATTGGTCTGTATATTTAATAGATTTACAATTAAATTATAACAATCATACAACATAATTCGATAATACCACAGTAGCAGTTTGTTGTATGCTGAAAAATTGTAAGCTTTGAAAACAAAGGATGACGCCAGCGATAAAAGTATTCCAGTTTTATATTTGGCCGAATTCAGCTATGAAAACGAATGGATGGCGCCAGCAACATCATGGGAATTTTGGCTGATGCAAAACACATCCAATAGATATGAAATAGTTGTAGTCCACAAAATTTCAAGAATTTTACAATTTATATACATCACAATTACCAGAGTCATGAGAAAAAGTAATTAATTCAATTTAAAAAAGAGTTCTTCATATTCCAACTTACACAATGAGCGACTGTGAGTTTCATTTCTTTTTTTTTATTTTTCAAAGGTAAGCCGACAAACTGACTAAATTAAGTTGTGTCTAGTGTAAACAAGATAAAAATATTTCATGAAAATTGTCTCATCATTTATATGCTACAACTGAAAATTTAAAGCCATTGTAAATTAGAAACCATTTTGTTAACGCCTTTGTTTTGTATAGAATTTTTACTGTCGAGGTACACAGACCTGACTTCCTTTAACACTGCGATCCTTGACAAAACCGATGTTGCAGAGGCAAAAGTTAGGTGCCGAACAGATTCCATTGGGACATCCATTAGGGCAATGTGCAATGCATCTATACTCAAAAGAGATGATTGTTACTGATTTCTTTTTTTTAAGTAATACACTCACTTGAAAGGATCAACGTTGTCTAAAACGTATCCCTTGTTACAAGTGCACGTATCAGCAGCGCTACAGATGCCGTTAAGACAAGGACGACTACATCCCGGTACACAATTAATTCCAGTTGAGTCCAAAGACCATCCCGGATTACATTCACAGATGTTCGGTTTTGCACATCGACCGTTATTGCATCCTCTGAAATAGGAAGAAAATTGAAAATGGGAAAATTTGCACTGCAACATTTCGATACCTGGCGCAAATTGGTTCACATCTACCGTTTGCTTTTTTGTAACCCGCTATGCACGAACATTGTCCTGGCGCAACACATTCTCCAAACTGGCATCCGCCCTCGCAAATGGGTGTACATTTTCCTCGAATCAACTCGAATCCAGCGTGACAAGAACACACGTCAGGCTCGGTACAATTTCCTTAAAACGATTAAAAATATCATCATTTCCTCTTGTAGCGTCGATTATCAAGCATGCTCACCATTCAAACATCCTTGACTACACTTAGGTACGCAAAACTTTCGATTTGGTTCCAGTTGGTATCCAGGCTTGCAATGACATTCATTGGAGTTGCATTCACCATTGAAGCAACCTTTAATTTCAAGCAATTATCTTCTGGGAGCTGTTTACATTCAGAAAATCTTACCAATAGGACAGGTAGCAACGCAGTAACCAGCTAAGTTTTGTACATGATCTGGATAACATTGACATCGATTAGGTGCTACGCAAATTCCATTAACACATTCTTGATTGCAGACGGGATCACATTTTCTAAAAATGTGCGGATTTCGCTGGTACCCTTCGCAGCACACTTGAATACGACTCATTGATGGTGTAGACTGGGAATATGAGTTGAATTTGAATATCGAATTGACCAAGTCTGTAGCATCCCCTACAGGCTTAGACAATTCGATAATTGCTGTTTTTTCAAGAAGCTACTCACAACATTAATTTTACCTCACACTAAATCATGCCCGCAGCGGTATCGGAGAGCGTTACACAGTCCTTACCCAAAAGAAGTCCAAAAACTCAAAAAACGCCATACAAAAACGTTTGCGACAATTAGCGATGTGGAAAGAGTGGAACGATATGTATACATGTGGAAAATGGGTGCAACGATGTGGAAAGTGTGTGGAACGATGTGGAAAGTGTGTGGCACGATGAGAAAAGTGTTTGGTGCGATGTAGAAAGTGTATGTAACACGATTCGCAACGCGTCCAATGTAACGAGCCATTTAGAGAGCTAGGTTCTTCAAAGAAAAGTTTTTGCGAAAAAAAGAAAAACTTTTTTCTGTGAAAAATTTTTTTGAAGAACATTTTTGTTTTGAGAAAACTTTCTTTGAAGAAAATGTTTTTGAAGAAAATTTGAAAAAACCTTCTAAAAGGTAAATAGTGACGCAGTCCGCAAGTCCCCTTCCAAAGCTAATGATTTCGTTCGAAATGATTATTTCGCGGATAATACGCAAAAAATTGTTTTCATTACATCGAATACGAAACTTGTATATTTCTCTTCCCAAATGAGACGCGAAAATTAAAAAATGCAACTCTCAGTAGGTTTTAGAATGCTATGTGAAGCGAAAGTATTTTCGGCCCTCTAAACAGAGGTGCGAAAGTAAACAGAGGGGCGAAAGTACTTTCGGTCCTCTAAACAGAGGTGCGAAAGTAACTGACACAACAAAAAAACTTCGACACTTCATTGAGTTTACTTCGATCAAAGTGT
>CM055403.1:78265246-78287200 GCA_029228625.1 Pseudolycoriella hygida | reverse complement strand
TTCCATATAAAACTCAAAATCTTCACGTTTTCTTTGGTAAACACCACCCCCCTCCCGTAGAGTACACCGTCACTTGTGAACAGCTCCTTTTCGCATATCCAGCTGCAGATCATGTTTCAGGGCAGTTATACAGACTTCTTCAGCTGAAAATAGTCAAGAAAAAGTGTCAAAAATTGACCTTTCTTACAAAAGTTGTTCCAGACCGGTGCAACAGCCTTAAACCGGGGAAATCTTTGCATGGTATTATAGTAGGGGTAGTATACTAGAACACCCCATACTCAGTTTTTCGGTTCATCGCTGCTTCAAGCAGTAAAGCGTTCCCGAAGTTTTCACCTAAAGTGACTAATAACTCCGGAGTGGGAGAAGGCTCCAAGGAATCCAATGATGAAAAACCTTTGTATCATTGGGGCTTACCATCCCATAAAAGTTCATTTGATTTCATTTCGTTTTACACGAGTTATAGCCAAAAAACAATTTTTACCACTCCCTGACATGCACTTACTTAGCACACCACAACTCCCCTAAAATATCAAATTTTCCAAAAATGAGAAATTGGTTTTCTTACTATAGAACAAGGAATCGAATGGCACATTCATCGGGAAAAAGTAGGACATGTTGTCCCAAAATCGTTCGAAGTTTTCGCAAAATCACTCTTAAGAAGTCTACGTACGCTTCTATTTCTAAATAGTTATAATTGACGATTTTTATATTTTGGGTTGAAAATTGAAATATTTCTTCGACGTTTCAGTATCGTTCGATTGTTAATAAGCTTGAATTTGTTAGGTAAGGGATTGAAGACGCCCCGTTTCATGAATCGTCGGAACTAGTTACCGTTTCGTGAAACGATTATACTGGAGCTGTACGTTGTTCGTACTAAATAGGGTTCAGGGTTACAGTAATAAGTGATAAATAATACACATACTCCGTTGCCAATAGGAATGCCATTTCTTGGATCGTCAATTAATGATGCCGTTCTGTGAAAATTTAAAGCCAAAAGGTCCAATGTCATGATAACAACTTAATTTGCTGATAATGTTAAGTTTTCTACTTACGGAACTTCTTTAACACATACGCCTGAAGCGATGTGAGATAACGTTTGATTCAAGAATTTATCCTTCGTTGAATTGAACTGGGGATATCGTATAACATCGTAAAAGTGAGTGCTGTTGCCGACTACATTGTAAATGATTGTGTTTGATGCATTTCGAAACTCTGTCAAATTTGGATAAACCGATTGTTGAGCGGTTTTGATGCCACTTTGACCAAATATCCTTGATGCAACCGTGACAAAGATGAGAAAAACAATGGCATTTTTAACTGTTGCCATGGTGCAAGATGTACTAAAATTTATTGTAAATTTTAACTCAAACAGAAACCAGTTTTGAGTTTGTGCTTTGAATGTACTGAATCGACTGGAAGATTATGATTTTAGAAACAACGTTTACGTCAGCGAATAGATTAATTTAAGATTTTAACACCAATAACAGGGGGACACATTTACACATCACATTTTTATGAATATTGTGGTGAGGGGACATTAGTAACAGGATCGAATTAGTGTGTGATTCTAATTTTACTTTCATGAAGAAAATACTTAGGCAATTAGTTACAACGAGATTTCGAGACTTGATGGTCCAGAAATTACATCATTCATCTTTTTTACTTACTACGTCAAAGTGATGGAATTTGTGTTATTTATACGTCATACCATTTTTACATTGTCCCGCATCATTCTTTCACCATTAATTGTAACAACAAGTCCATAGAACTTACATTACGTCAATTTTATCCACATCGGCATTTTTTGCCTGATTTCTTATATCTAGCCGATAGAAAATGTATAACGCTGGTAGCTCGATCTTCTCCATCTTACAATACTGAGAGTGTTGTACCGCAGGGACTCAATTATTTATTACGGGAATAAAAATATTAACATAGTTGGCAGCAGCTTCTCTACAGTATCCGACGCCAATGTTAGTTTAATAAAATATTCCCCGAAAATTTTAGTCCATCTCTGACTGATTGCTAAGAGAAGCAATACATTTATTTAAGCAATGTCAATGTTTGATGCCAAACAATTTTGTGAAATATTCAATAATGTAAATAAGACAGATGATTTATTTGAATACGAAATTGCTGTTGTTTTTTTACCAAGTCGACGACCAGTTATCCCATTCTTTAATTTCTCTATAGAGATCAACACCTGGCGATTCCGTTGGAACTAACTGCCTAGCACCGTACAACTTATAATTTTGATCGATTTCGCCTGTAGCTACGCCACATTTGATCAAATTTTTAGCTGCTTGCAATGCTGAAGGAACTGGAAGTTCGGAAGAGAAGTCACCAACAAATGCAATTCCAATTGACTTTTTGTTCCAACGATAAGTATGTGCACCTTCGATATGCCAGCCAGCACCTTGATAAACTCGCCCATCGTTTCCAATAAGAAAACTGCACAAGCAAAACAATTGACGAATAACTAAACATCAATAATTTCTTATTTACCGCTTACTTGTATCCGATGTCGTCGAAATTCAAGACATCCATGTGGCGATTTTGAATGTTTCCGATGATAGATCCACACTCTGCCTTCGTGCTACATGCACCGGTAACTGTGTGGTGGATGATAACATTCGGCACGGGAATTATTTGGTATGGAACGTGGACAGCTTTGATTCCACCCCATTCCTGTTTGGTCACTAGAGTCGGACAAATTGCTTCCTCGTCGTCTAAGTAATATCGGGTTCAAATAAGAGTTAAAAAATTCTCAAATAAAAAAAAAGAAAAAAAAAATTAGACACCCTGTATCAGGAGTACAGATTTGTTTTTTATGATTAGAATAAATAGAATGATGGTTGGTATCACTTCATAACGTGCACTGATTTATTAAAACATCTCTTTCACTTACCAGCAACTGTTAAAGAAATAGCAACAATAACTAATAAACTGATTACTTGTTTCATTTTTGTGCTTCTCAGCGTTATTTTTTATCACTATTCGAACAACGTTGCGTTGTAGCTGTGCTTGCGATTAAAATACTAACACGATTCTAGCAACATTTGTCGTATATAACGATGACTCTCATGAGAAGTTGATTGCAGCATAGCACATAAGAGTTTTATAATCTAATATACTTTTGCATTTCCGCTGCAAGATTTTGCGAATTTCGCTACATATGTGGCAGAATTTTGTGTTACTGTTACATTTGCGCGAGAAATGCGAAAATTTGTACATTTGTAGCCGAAATTCAAAATACGTAGCGAAATAGGTTACAGGACTGAGAGATGTACGGTTGCAGGAAAGCTTTGTGTTAATGTCGTCTCTGCTCGGAAATGTGTCATGGGTTTGCTTGATAACATTTTTCTCCGTCTGTTTTTTAGCACCAGGTGTTTCTTACATATATATAAGGTGTTCTGACGCGCCGTATCGACGCTCTGTTTACATAAAGTAGTATATCTTGTTGTCGTGTTGGAGTATCTCAGTGACATTTGTTGGAGGAAGAGATGGAAAGCTTTTCGCCATTTCAGTATTGAACATAGGTTTAACCTGCCACTTATCCATCACTCTGAAAAGACTATAAAGAAGTTGAATACGTCGAGAGGCGTTAGAACAAGAACGAGTATATCCGCCCAATGCAATATTTTTACTGTTTTTTAAGGAGATTTTCACAAAATAGGGTGTTTGTAGGGTGGGTAGAAGGGAAGAAAGCGCTCCATACATTTTCAAAAAAAAGAAAACATTTTGGGCTGAACGAGGAGAACGAGGTGTCTTGCATTTGTCATTTTTAGCGTGCGCACTTTATGAATCGCCCCTTAAACACGTTTCAAGGGTAAGGATGCTAAAAGAAAAACATATGTGAGAGACCCGTACGCATCAGAATAGATGTTTTAAAAAGACTCGAACGTATCTAAGTAATATTGTCTCAACTTTTAAGTGTATGCTTACGTCTACATTAATTGCATTGGAAATTGCCGAAAGGGCAATAATGAAAAACCCGTGTGCTTCACACCGCAAAAAACCTCTCCAAATCCCTAAAAACCCACAAAATTGTAAAACAATTTGAAAAAAAAAAATAAAAAAATTTTTCACACAGATTTACAAAAAAAAAGGAAAACGACTTAGATCATTCAGGAGAGGCTTCTGATTCATACTTCCATGAACAAAAAAGTTCGCTTATTTTTTCTTTGGAACACTGCACAAAAAACCTCATCAAAACCACCAGATACCGTGTAAGGTCGCGTAGGGTGAGTTGTGCCACTAATTTTATTTTCTGATGTCCATATATCTTTTATTTAAAACCTTCAAGAGCGAATTGAGTGCTAATTTCGCAGAGATATAAATCAAAAAGTTTCACCGACCTTCAAAAAAAAAAAAGTTTTGGACCAATTCAGGAAAAAAAAAGATTTTCATTTTGATGTAAGCGATGTGAATGTATGTAATTTGCCTGCATGTTAAACAATCGCACTTTTACAGATGAGAGAAGATTAGAGAAGATTAGAATATTACTAAAATAAGTAAACTAGAGACATAAGGGTGATGTTTGATAACTTTTAAGCGATCTTTAGTCGATTTTTCTACAAAGGATGTCATAGGCGGGAACACTTTTCGACTTTTTTCTACAGTGAATCGACACATTTCGAAAAAGGAAACTTTGTGCAATCCTTGCCCAGGTCCCAGAGTATATTTAGACATGCCACTCGATAGTTATGTGTGCTTAGACCCGAAGAGAAATGTCCATGTACCATTAATAGTTGACGAAACTATTCAAAGCGATGGCGCATACCTTAAAATTGACTTTAAAAAAAAATATCTATATCAGCGGAATCCTGGCGCCCCATAGATGCTATTTTTTGGTTTTACTAGGCTTCCAATGATATTTGAACACAACGCCAAAGTTTAACCTTTCACTGTACACAACAATAATTCTTTGAAATCTACTGAACCTCTTGAGGTTTCGAAAATTTTAAGATTTTCCTGTTTTGAAATATCGAGAATTTCACGAAACTTCTAGAAATTTAATTCTACTTAAGTCTACCCTTCCAGTTGAAACTGTACTTAATTAAAGTTTTGTTAATTCAAATACATTTGCTTAGACTGCTTAGAAAATGAACAAGGATAAGTTTTATCGATTGTAGCATCGACTTTGATTATGCTCTAAAAATGAACTTGGAAAAAATTCCTAAAAAACGCGTTATTTTTAAACAAAACGGTATTACGGTTTTTTTGCATTCCCTATCTAAAACTATTTCCTGTCAATTATTCTCAAAGAAATGAACATCTAGGTCAATATTTTTGTAAAATTTCCTGTCTAATTTTGCGCTGCATTTCGCAACTTTGATATGAGAATTGTTTCTACAATCGCAAATGTTGATATTTTGCATTACATGGTTTTGTTTTAAACAACGCTGTGTCATTTCAAACCACAAGTTTATCATTTTCATTATTTATCAGGCTACTCGAATGCTCGTATAGTTTTCACTTTTTTTATTTATTCGCACCATAATTCAGGGGATATTTAGAGCATTTTCACAAATAGGGACTATATCTTACCAGTTTAAAGACGAATAGCGCTAGTAAAAGGTCTGAGCGAAACGCTGAAATCAAATTCTCACAAAATGCATGAAAATCTTTCACATACAGTGAAAAAAATGCTTGAAATCCTCTGAATGTTTTCTTTCAGAAAATCCTTTTGCACTTAAAATGTATTGTCGAGATTTTTCCTCAACAATAGTCTCTGCTAAATCTGAAATGAAACATACACAAAGTAAAGGCACGAAAGTAGAACTAAACTTAACGGAAGGAGTTTTATCTCTTCCTATGTAACAAATATTTTACTTGTCGATCTACATGGTAATACAGCAAACTAATGTTGGTCATATCAGTTGCAGACAGAATTCGTTCATGTTTGTAATTGTTTCATTTGACAGTCAGCCTTTTTATTTTGTTTTGTGATAATGTGGTTCCTCAAAATATTAATACTGTTATTTCTGTTCGAGGAGTACCAGTGTAAAGATACGATCAACAAAGTTAACACAACACATTGCGAGTATACAAGAATCAGGTGAAACATTTTGTGAAATTGTGCAACTACGAAGTGAATAAAATTTTGAAATGTTCAGGCTTAAATTGTAGAATTTTTCTTTAATAATAATTTGATAATAATAATGTTTTTATTTGAATTTTTTTGAAGTTTTTTACGGACATTGATGATAATTTATAGGCTCAGATGGAAAGAGCAATTGGCCAGTTAATTTAACTGTTGTTAAGCACAGTCAAAATTATTTAAAATTGTTGCGAACCATAACTAAAAATAATTCCATAAATCACTTTTTCATTGACTTTTCACATTTACCACATTACCTACGGATGTTAGATTCATACGAAGCTCTTAGAATGACTCTTACTCTTAAGAAGATTATATTACATAATTTGAAAACATTTTGTTTGCTGTATAATTCAATTTCTTCTTCTGCTTTAATTAGAACTGTAACTGGAAAAAGGGTAGCCCATAACATAACGTTTATGGAAAGAGGCAAAAAAAAATCTCCTGGAAAGAGAGTACTAATAAAGACAATAATGCGCGTAAGTATCTGATATCAAATCTAAGATAAGTCTCAAATATATAGAAATTCGTTAAAACCATTAAAACTGAGGAAGCAATTCAGCGAAATCTTAGAACTTAAGTCAACAAAGTTTGTGAACACAAAGATAGCAGTTTCCCCCACTCTGCAAAACTATGTGGGCTAATGAAATTTGTACTTAAAATACAGCCTGCAACTGAGACCGTACGAAAAGTGGACTGTTGCCCTGGATACAAAAAAGTTGGGCCGAAGAAAATCTGTACACCGAAATGTGATCAAGTTTGCGAAAATTCAAAGTGTACAGCACCAAACGAGTGCTCATGCAACGATGGTTATAAAAAATTTACAGCTAATCGGTAAAAAGAATGACACAATGTGTTATTATAACAATGTAGTAATCATAATTTAATTCAGATGCATACCGGAATGCGAGAACTGTGAAAGAGGTCTCTGTGTAGGGCCAAATATTTGCCAATGTTACCATGGATACGATAAAAACGAAAGTGGACAATGTGTGCCAACATGCCAGGATGCCTGTGTAAATGGATGGTGTTCTGCACCTAATGTGTGCACATGTCATGAAGGATACGAATTAGACAAAAACATTCGACATAAATGCAATCCAATTTGTAAAAGTTCCTGTATTCAGGGAAGATGTATTGCTCCGGACGTATGTGATTGTTATCCAGGTTAGTGGATGAATTCCTTCTGTTTATTATCGTGTCCCGAGCTTTCAAATCTCTCGTCAGCGTTCGTTGCATGCATTCATGTTATATAATGAACGAGAACACTAAAAATATGATAAGATTTTTAAAAACTTTCACGTCACTTCCGTTTGTTTAGTGTGGTGTTGCCATCTTGCTTACGAAATTCACAATAATGCAATCACGTCACCTCCACTCTAATGATTTCTTGACGCTTACTGAACATTCTTTGTAGGATATGAATTTAAAAATGGTTCCAAGACTGAATGCCTTCCCGTTTGCGATTTTTGTGAAAGTGGTAACTGTACAGGACCGAGTAATTGCACCTGTTGGGACAATTATGAGGAGCATATCATTGTTCAAGGAGAAAAGGTTGTGAAAGTTTGTCAACCAAAATGTGAAAACGAATGCGTAAATGGAATTTGTATCGAAGTGGACACATGTGCATGTAAAACAGGATTCGAATTCGTAAAGGACAGTATTGATGTGTGTGAACCTGTCTGCGAACCTCCGTGCTATAATGGAATTTGTGAAAGTCCGAATACTTGTTTATGCGATCCTGGTAAATTCACCCTTTTCCCTTTATTGAACAAAAAATTAAATTCAGCTTTTTCATGACTAGGATATGAAAACGTCGATCAACAATGCATACCTCATTGCGAACATGAATGCGTAAACGGTGTTTGTGTAAATCCCAATCAATGCGAGTGTTGGGCGGGCTACACATCAAAATTGAATTCAATAAATCAGTGCGAAGCCTTTTGCGATAATTGCACTAATGGAATTTGTATTGAACCGAATAATTGCAAGTGTCTAGACGGTTTTCTAATGACTGACAATAATTATTGTGAAAAACTGTGCGTCCCGGAGTGCATTTCTGGCAAATGTGTGAATGGGTATTGTGGTTGCGAGCATGGATTTCAATTATTTAATCAAAGCATCTGTCTGCCATTGGAAGAAACATCAACTGAAGCCATTCATAGTCCATCAGCACCAGATAATGATGAATGTAATAAAAATGATAATTGTGACAATGTTTGCGGTGATGATAATGAATGCACTAACGGCACCACTTGTGTCCTGCAGGGGACACAAAGTGTTTGCGTTGCATTGGAAGAAACCACGACTGAAACAATTCAAAGCACCCCTCCATTCGATAACGTTGAATGCAATGGAAATTGCGACAACATTTGCGGGGACGTTAAAGACAACTGCACTAACGGCACTTGTGTGCTTCAGGGAAAACAAAGCATTTGCGTTCAATCGGAAGAAAGTACAACTGAAGCTATTCAAAGTCCTGCTCCATTTAATAACAACGAATGCAATGGAAATTGCGACAATGTTTGCGGTGATGGTACTGTTTGTATTAACGGCACTTGTATCTTAACGGGAATGTGTGAATGTTTCGAAGGTTTTCAATTGGACCCGTTTAATCCATCTCTGTGTGTTCGTCAGCAAACAACATCTGCGGCAATTATAGTCAATTACATTAGCTTCATTACTGCCTTCTTCATCATTGTGTTGATGGGAACAATATTTATCTTTTTGCTCAACAGACGAAGTTGTAAGGTGAATTACAATGTGGATGAAAAAGGTAAGAAGCGAATTAAATTAGGCGAAATATATTATCATGAAATATTTATTTGTTGACAGAAAGAAAAATTGGTGTAAAATGGGAAAATAATGTTCATTACGTTATCAACAAAGACGACCATGCTTTCGCCTGATGCAAACACGGTAAAAGGGTTGATGCTAATTGTCCAAATAAAGTGCGTTATTTTAACGCAAAAATTTAATTTTATTTGGACTTTACATGGAAATGTCAGACCCTACATTTACTGCAACTCATTCCGAGATACCATTTTACATTCTAGTAGCATAAATAGCTTTGGTTTATATGTCGCTACTCTTCGTGAATATTATCGAATAAAAAAGATTCAACTACTTTAGTGCATAATCATCAAAATTCAGAATCTTTGGTCGTTCGGCCACGTAAGACTGATTTTATTATCCACGAAAAAATCTCCTTGCATGAAATGAAAGGAAGCTCAAGGAAGTATTTCCTTGAATTTTATTTGAAGTCCAATTTTATATTATGTCACACAAAGACAAGTCTCTACCCTTTCCCTTCTGTGAAATGTATTTAAAAGATGTTAACTCATCACTTTTTCAATTATTTTTGGAACATATCTTGAATGAACTTATAATGAAGAAAATAAAGAGATCGCCTTGCTGTGTATTCGTGATCCCAAAAAAATAAAAAAAATAAACTCATCCTAAATGAACAGTTTTTATAAAATGAAACAATTTGTTGTTGGGTGCCGTTCCTTAAATTCGAATCTTTCATACCAGTCCGCAAAAAATTTCATTTGGGATCGTATGCACTTCTTGTTTGTAAGAGAATACGACGCACATTTAATACAGCTTCTTTCTTAAGTACACGATCGTACAACATCGTGAGCCGAGCGTGCAACATCGTGCGAATATATATCGTTCTCGTTCGTCGATAATGCGAACATGTAGAACGGTGTGGAGATATTATTTTCGCAGTTAATTTCCTTAAATCCCCAACAAACTGATCTTGCTAACGAAGCTAACACTGAACGGAGCTAATAGCCGAGTAAGAATCCGTAACCAACTGTCAGAGATTTTCGACATAGAGGAAAGCCTTCGTCAGGAAGATCCTCTCGCGACGCTGCTTTTTAATCTGACACTTGAAGCAGCTGTGCCTACCATGGACATAGACACCAGCGGCACCATTTGCACCAAGTCCAGTTAGTTGCTAGGTTTTGCAGATGACCTGAACATACTTGAACGAAATGAGGAAGTTGTTAAAGACAAGTTCATGACCTTGGAGAGGAAAAGAACCGACCTTGGGTTGAAGGTTAATGACGCCTTCGAATCGTAACGATCGACACACATACATTAAAAATGATCAACAAATTTGTACGGAGCTGAACAGTAACAGCGACATCGCGGATGAAATTAAGAGACGAGTAATTCTGGGCAACCGGAGTTATGACAGCCTTCTGAAAATGTTAAAGTCCCAGCGAGTGAGCCGAAATTCAAAATGCGCATGCGCAATATATACATCTGTGATAAGACCGGTGGCTACGTATGGTTTGGAGTCGTGATGCTTGACACGAAAAGACGAACAATCGCTGCACACGTTCGAAAGAAAAGTACCGCGGACAATTCAGGATGGCGCAGACGATTCAGTCATGAGCTTAGTCAGCTTTATGGAGAGCCGGACATAGTCAGAACCACCAAAATAAACCGACTACGTTGGCTCGGTCATGTACGTACAGTGAATGGAAGATCGTCGTATTCCGAAAAAAATCCTCAAGACCAGACCGGAAGGCAAGGTGCATGTCGTTCAAAATCCAGATGGTACGATGCAGTTCGAGCCGACTTCAAAACTGTACCGGCTGGGAGACGTTAGCTGCGGATAGACCCGGCTGGAGAAGCATGTTGGAGAAAATCAAGACCCTTACTTAATGGGTTGTAGTGCCGGTTAGGTAAGTAATTAATTTTCTAACGTGACCGTAATGTGCACGTCAATTCTTTATGGTCTGTTTATAAATTTATAGGTTCGTTACACAACTCGGGTTGATTAGGTTATTGCACAATTCTCGATCTGTTATTGTGCCTCGATCGCATTGCAATATGCGGATGCATAATCACCTACTATCTTTGTTATGCAAATGACTGTTTCGCATAAGCGATAGTTAATTGTTTAAGATAACAGCAAAAGTAAATAAGGCGGGATTTCTCATCTCTTTTATGAGGACAGTTTTATTTAAAAAAATTAGAAAAAATCCAAATTGTTCGGAATTGTTCTAAAATGATTTGCGGCCGATGGCATTTTAGAATGTTTATGAACGCCCTCTCACGTCTTACAAATTAGCATTTATTTTGTCTATAAAGTTAAGCGTCTGGATATATGAAAAGCTTATAAAGAGATATGTATGTGGTTCACTAAGAGCGAAATTTGCAAGACAGGCTGTAATTAATGAATGAGTTTGAAAGTGAAAGTTTCGTTCTTGAAAGTATTCCGAAGATTTGATTAATTACCTCAAAGAATATGTTTCTCCATATTGACGTTTAATAAAAGCATAATTTTGAAATATTTACATCATAAATCGTGCCAAAACATACAAAGTGACAGAAAGAAAGTGACTTTAAAGTTTTAGTGATTAGTGGATAATATATTTGAACATTTTGAAATGTATCTGGCAACGTAGAGGCGAAGATAAGTACTGAGTCATTAAAATTTTCATTGATGTACACCGTACATCAATCAAATATTTTCCACTTGAATAACTTTGTTTATACACGCGATCCTGTGTGTGTAAATATAATAAAAGTATGTCTTTTTAAGAGGCTTGTTGCAAGATAGCTTACAGCAATTCTAAGATATATTTCGGACGACTTTTACTTACTTTACTTTTTCAGCGCTACAACAGCCACTTGTGGGCCTTGGCCTGCTCGAGGATTCTGATCCAATTGCGTCTGTTCCTTGCCAAGTTTTGCCAATTCCTTACTCCGAGCGTTCGAAGATCTTGTTCGACACCATCGATCCAACTGATTTTTGGGCGACCAACTCCTCTTCGGCCTTCTGGATCGTTACGGAATAATTTTTAGGGGACTCTAATTTTATCCATGCGTGCTAAATGCCCCGCCCACCTTAACCTTTGAACTTTCACCACCGCCTCTGTATCCGGCTCGGATGCAAAAACTACAAAAGAAAATGTCAAATGTCAAAAATCAATTATAACGAAAACTAGAGTATGCTCACAGAGTGAAAAGAATGAAAAAGCTGATAGACAGACTTTTTATAAACTCCCATGGTAATAGACCACAAAGTAGTCAACATATGCCTTGGAGTACAATTTTTCACGTTTTCTGAAACCATTGCGCTACGAGAAAAACTCTCGACCGCGATTTCAACAACGGATTAAAGGCCGCTACCTTACTTCAATCGTTTAGGGAAAGACAATCTACCGAAACAAAACCATCTCACAATCTGCCGCATCTGTACTTCCAAAAAAATTAACAAAAATGAAGAGTTTTGTTAATAGATTGCGGAAGTTTTTCAATGTATAAAAGCTAGCGCTGAAAGTTCAAAATTTGTATTTGTTCTGTGTCTGCGCTGATATACACATTGTCCTGCAAGACATAGGTGTACTGATGAAATCACATACTTTGTTTGGTATGTGAGGGCGTGATACGCCGAAATCAGCATGTTTTGTTTTGTTTCGTTAGATTGTCTTTCCTTAAACGAAAACTAGAGTAACATTTGGCAGACTTTCGAAATCTTGTTTCCCCTGAAAGATAATCGAAAAAGTGGGGCCGAATTCGAAGATGAGCAAAGTCGAAAAAGTGGTCAACACCGTGGTTTCTTGAAGGTTGATAAAAGATGCTACAATCAAACATTTCCTCTTATTCGACCAATGAGACTCGAATCCAATGATCCACCTAAAACGTTTCGAGGTTCGTACGGGCCCGCGTGGCACATGTTGTGTTCGTATGAAATCAATATCCAACGACGAATAATATACTCAGGGGAATAAAGAGTTGAAAATATCGGAACATTCAAATGAAATTTGAGGCACTCTCAGAAAAACTGCTAGAAGGGCCAGATAAAAGAAAAAAATCATTCTTCTACAATCGCATCACTCTCAAGAAGAACAAGATTGACTTTTTCCGAAAATATGACTTGAAAAATCTTTCTTTGGATTTAATTGCTTTGCACGTGAGGATAAATAAATCTGTGCAACGTTAAGCTCCCAAAATATTTGTAAAGTCATCAGCTCAGGATGAAAATTTTCTATGCTATAGAAAGCGTTACCTCTATGAGTTAAAATATTCGTTCGTTGTTATGTAAAATTATTTTTCAATGGACATTAGATCCACACCCGAATTCAGATTTGCCAAACTAATGATACCGTTTCGCATATAGACTATGCGTATAAATAAATACACCCGATAACAGATAATAGAAAAAAGATGAAAAACCGTCAACAGACTTTTTTCCATTTTCCAAATAGTTTATACTGAAAATGACAAGTCACCATAAATCTTTCGATATTTTGTATACTGATTTTCCGCCGTACCTAAACTCATACTATCTGCTTAATGGTTTTATACATCATACTCCAGTCAAAAGAATTTTGTCATCGTAAGGTTATGTTAGCTATTTTTCACAAAATTTAGAACTTTTTTACAACTAATATGTTACTCGTGATATGACTATATTGCAAGTCATTTCGAGGTTTGTATGGACCACAAAAAAAATGGTTTTTCTGATTCCTAAAGGGAAAGTTGAAGGTTTTTTATGAAGTCGTTGTATGTGATAAAGTTATATACAGCGCGTTATACACGCTTTACAACCATCATGAAAGAATCGAATTAGGAAATTCTATCATCCTTTAATTTCGGTCTTGTAAAAGCAAATTAATGTTAAGTAGCAATCTGTGGATGAGGTTTGCATTTACAGAGGACAGGAAACATTTATACAGAACACGCACTCTCATTCACAAAAGTATAAGAAAAATCTTATGTAAATGTAATCAATCATTATATCTGAACAATGGCGACTTTGGTACATCTTCCGAAAATAAAGTGTAAACAAAGAAGTAGGTTTTCAGACAAAATGCCCGAGGAGCAATAAACATAGCAAATCAATTTGCCTTCAAATTCTTAGAAAATCCTTCAACTTCGAAAGTAAATCCTTCGAAAACGATAAAGATATACTAAGGGTAGACCAAAGGTGATGTTTATAGATTCCGTTGAGTCAGGTCTAGGAATTAGTGGGCTTCCATTAGACGGAAAACAAACTCTCTTTCGCAGATGATAGAATGACGTGGTGGGGAGAGTGCTCGTTTTGACAACGAACGATCTCACTAGGCCTATAAAATGAATATGATTTTTTTTTTAAAGGTATTTATTAAAACTGGTCACGAATGACCAACCATTAATTTACATCTGTGTTATAGGTTTTGTTTAAATTTCACAAAGAATCCATTGATTAATCTTTGCACTTGGTCTGAAATATGTTGTTTTTGTTGTGAGGAGTTTTCGTTAAAAAAAAAACTACTCCTGACGATTGACAAGTTCATGGGGTTTGGTCCGTTTGAGCCGTCTTATGTTCTGATCGATGTCCAATAAGCGGAGTGCCTCAGGATTTTCATGTTGAATTAGTTTGTTTTCATGCTTTGTTGCAATCGATCTGATGACTTCAGCAACCATAGGGATGCCAAGGTCACGATGAATGTCTTTGTTTCTGATGTACCAAGGGGCGTCAACAATGATTCTTAGCACTTTGTTTTGAAAAGTTTGGATTGACTTTATATGACATTTACTCGCACATCCCCATAATTGGATACCATACATCCAAATTGGTTTCAGGATTTGTTTGTATATCAGCAATTTGTTATAAATTGTTGTTTTCGATTTGCGGTTTAATATCCAGTAGACTTCACGAAATCTAAGGTTCAGCTCTTTTATTTTAGTTTCGGTGTGCACGATCCATTTATTTTTGGCTTCAACGTGCATTCCTAAATAAGTTGCCGAGTTTTTGTGAGGGATGAGGTTTCCATTCATCCTTAGTCGATTAGGGTTTGAGATTTGTTTATTAGTAAAGTTGACATGAACTGCTTTTTGGTCATTCAGTTTAATTCGCCATTTCTTCGTCCAATTTTCAACGTTGTCATTACTTCGCTGTAATAGAGCTGTTGATTGGGCATCAGTTTTGGCTGTACCTGAGTTCGCTGTGTCATCAGCAAAAGTTGCTGTCACTACATTTGGTGTTTGAGGTAGGTCGCTGGTGAATAGAAGGTACAAAATTGGTCCTAAAACACTGCCTTGAGGGACTCCAGCTTTTATATCCTTGAAGTCAGAGTAGTCGGCTCCATGATTGACACGAAACATTCTGTCAGTCATATACGATTTGAGGAGGTTTACATATTGAACTGGTAAAAATTGGTTGAGCTTGAAGAGTAAGCCTTCATGCCAAACTTTGTCGAATGCTTGTGATACGTCTAGAAATATGATTGAACAAACTTCTTCACCTTCAAGCGCTTTTTCTATGATGTCTATGAGTCGATGAACTTGTTCGATGGTTGAATGTTTTTGGCGAAATCCGAATTGATGATTAGGCAGCAAATTCTTTTCTTCGATGATTGGTTTCAATCTTTTTAAGAGCAATTTCTCAAATAGTTTTGACATGATGGGGAGCAGTGAAATTGGTCTATAAGATTTTGTTTCACTTGCTTCTTTTCCAGGTTTCAGGATCATAATCATTTCTGCTACTTTCCAATGCGCAGGTACATGCATGAGCCTGAACGTTGCGTTAACCAGTAGAAGTAACAATTGAAGTCCTTTTGTTGGTAATTTCTTGAGTACTTTCCCGGTAATGAGGTCGTAACCAGGTGATTTTTTCGGATTTAAGTTATGTTTTAACTCACGTTTAAGTTCCTTGAGGGTTACTTTTTTGATTGTTTTGCTCCAGTTATTTGTATTCTGTGGAAGATCTGAGTCTACGCCATCTGCTGGTTCATTTGGCGTAAAGATGTCCTCTAGATGGTCAGCAAAAGTGTCTGCTTTTTCTTGGTCAGTTTTGGCATATTCGTTGTCCTTTTTCAAGATTGGAGGCTGATGCGTAATTTTTCTTCTAAGTTTTTTGGTTGTTCTCCAGAGGAAATAGTTTGTTGTTTTTTCATCTGAAAGATTTTCTAGAAATGAGTTTGCTGAATTCTCTTTCAATTGCTGAATGAGTCTTTTAATTTTTTGGGATTCAGCATTCAGTTTTGTTTTTATTCTTGGATCTCTTGTGGACTGCCAATCTCGTCGAAGTTTTCTTTTAATTTTCACCATATTGCGGACTTCCATTGGATAGTTGAATCCAGGTGTTTTATGGGTGATTGTTTTGGTATTGTCCCAGACTGCTTCTTGTATCAGAGCTGTGAAGTTGGCTACTGCTTCGTCGAGATGATCGTTTGAAGATAGGTCAATATCCAGATTTATTTCGCTGTCCAGTTGGATTTTAAAGCTTTCCCAGTTTGTAGTTTTATTCGTCAGCGTTGGTTTCATTGGCTTTTTGATGATGGTTTCGCTGAGAGTTATGATGATTGAAGAATGATCGGAGTCAAGGTCATAATTGTCTTCAATTGAGATAAAGTTGGAAGCTATTTTTCTCGTAATGAAGAAGTCAAGCACATCCGGTTTTTTTCTTCTGTCAGTGGGCCAATAGGTTGGTTTCCCAATTGAATGTGCAGCACATCCTAGTTTATCAATCGCTTTCTTTAGTTCTTTACCTTTGATATGGTCATATCTAGAACCCCATAGGGTATGTTTTGCATTAAAATCACCACCTAATATAAATCTTTCACCCATATGATTTAATATATTTAAGTAGTCATTTTCTTTTAGATTGAATCTTGGAGGTAGATATACTGCACCGACTTTAAAATCATAAAAACTCGAGGTAACATTTAGTACAGTCAGCTGAGTTTCATTTATTTGAATATGAGAGTCTTCGTTATATTTAAAGTTATTTCTAATACACACAGCGCTACCACCTTTAGCTTGATTGTCAGGGTGGTAAGTATGATGAAAATTATAACCATTTAATTTAATATGGCACTGTTTAGTTAGGTGTGTTTCAGAAACAAAGCAGACGTCAATTTTATTTTCTTTAAGATAAATTAAAAACTCATCTTTTCTATTTAGAATGCCATTTGCATTCCAGGCACCAATACGTATGTCTTTATTATCCATTTTTAACGGTTTTATTATTGTTACGAATCTGATTTTTGTTTTCAATTAAATTTAGTCTATTAGTTATAAGTTTATTAGACTCTAAAAGAGCATCGAATTTCTGCATCATATTATTCATAAACGCAAACATATCATATACATTTACGTTCTGTTTGTCACTACTCTGGTTTTGTTTACCCGCACTGTTTTTCACTGCTTGGGAAAAAGTTAAGTTTTGTGTAACTTTTGTGTTCGATAATTTTTGTTGTGTCACAGTTTTAGCAGGCACATTTGTCGGTGAAGATTTTTTGTTGAATAGTTCATCACGTTTTTTCTGGATTTTTAAGTAGACTTCGCATCCTCTAAAATTTGCTGGGTGATTTCCACCACAATTCACACACTTTGGGTTAGTATTAAATGATTTCAGGCAGAAATTAGTTGTATGGCTTTTTCCGCACTTTACACATTTAGATTGTCTATTACAGTATGCACTGGTATGATTATACCCCTGACATTTTTTGCACTGAGGAATTTGGTTGTTTTTTTTCAGCGCTTCAATCGAAACCTTTGTGTTACAAATAAAGCGAATGTCAAACACGTTTTTAGTCATCGTATCGTTTCTAAATGATAAGATAAATAAAGGAAGACGTGTATAGCTTCTTTTACCATCGGTATAGATAATTTTATTGTCACTGTCTCTATTTATTCTATACTTTTGGGTCACTTGAACAACACTGAATTTTTGTAGTTCTAGACTTTCTTTAATATCTTCAACTGCAGTGTCTGGATGCAGTCCTCGAGCCATAACCCTAAGTGGTCTGGTTTGTTTATTCTCATATGTAAACCATTCAAAGCTTCCTTGTGATTCATCAAAGATTTTTCGAATTTTACAGTATTCTTCACCACTTGGAAGAGTTAACCTTATATTATTAGTACCTGGAATGTAGGTCTTCTTATGGTTTATACCTTCTAAGGCAGCGTTAAGAAGTTCAAGTTTTGGGGCACACACAGTAATGTTGGGGGGCTTGTCACTTTTTTTAAGCAATTGTTCTTTTTGTTCTTTTTGGGGAAATTTCAATGGAGAAGAAGTATTAGTACGTCTTCTCTTGTTATTCTGATTGAAAGTTAAAGGTGGAAAATCTATATTATTTTTACCACCATTTGTTTCATTCTCTACTATTCTTTCTTCTTCCTCAGAGTCAGGCAGTTTAAAAGGTGAAGAAGGTCTACTAACACTCAGTAGTTTTTTCACTTCTTGAATTTTCTTAGTTTTTGATACCTTTGTTGCGTCAGATAAACTTGCTTCACTAGCACTTCTACTAATGTCTGATACCTTATTTTTATCAATTCCGCTACGCGTAATGATTTCTCTCAGTTCATTAATTTGATCACTTTGGTCTTCATTCATAGTTCTCAATTGTTGTATGTAGTTTGCACGTTTATCCAATTCATCTGTTAACATTTGTTATTTTGTTAACATGAATATGATGAAAATATTTTTGTAGGCAATCTCTCACTAATATTTTACTCGGAAATGCGGCAGATATCGTCTTTGGAGTGAAATCGACGCTGAAAATTGAAATCTATGTGACACCCTATACTCCGTATATGCCATCGCAACAAAAACCCCTTTTAAAAGGGGTGGCGCAAGTCCTCGTCCATTCTTCCAAAACAACTGATATTAACTTGGAAGACGCTTCGGAACGCACAAAATTCTTTTGAAATATTTTCACATTCGATTAAAAAAATGCGTCACAAATGCCGGACTCTCCCAATGTATTAATTTTTCTGCGCTTTCAGATTTCACACGCAAAAATTTGGCTACCCGTAATCCATACATAACGCAAAGCTTAATTTTTAGGGAATGAAATCTGAAATTATTAAGTTCGGACGGAAAATATTATATTGAGCTTCAGTGGTTTTCGTTCGAAAACAAAACAGAAGAATTTTTTACGTTCCGAAGCTTTAAGCGTCACACAGGTTGATATCACATGTTTTGAAAGAAGTGACGAGGACTTGCGTCACATTTCCCTTTTAAAAAGGGTTTTTGTTGTAATATCAGTTTTTTTGGAAGTAGAAAAATTGTTTTTGACGGATTATAATTACAATTTTATTCGGGCCGCCGCCGCCGCCAAACCGAAGCGGCTACTACTTCCATGGGCAAAAATGAACGCCTTAACTTACTCTATAACTTAGCAAAAGTTTTTTTTTGAGCCCACTCCTATTTTCCACCAAGGGGTGAATTACTTTTTTTTTCTAAGGATTATTTGGGATTATTTGGGATTATTTGGGATTATTTGGATTATTTGTGATTATTTGGGATTATTTGGATTATTTGGGATTATTTGGGATTATTTGGGATTATTTGGGATTATTTTGGGATTATTTGGGATTATTTGGGATTATTTCAAATTTGTAGTAGGATCATAGTGTCAGCAACGTCAGGAAAGTGAGCAACCTGTAAAAATTTGTGTCTTTTCATACGAAAGAAGGCCTTATAAATAAAAATACATAAGTTACGATTTTAATATCAATTTAACATTATTCAACCAATTCCTTCTCAATGAACTCAATAAGACGTCTTGACACTCTCAACACATTGTTTTGATAAATAGACACAGAAATATTTCCATCTAATGACTGAATATTTTCAAATACGCGTTTGTCAACAGTTCGAGGAAATAATGCGCCGACACTATTCTAATAGTACCAACTTCCTTTACGGACTGCACTGAAGTAAATGACTAGGCGAAAGCTTGATCTTTGAATGTTTTTCCGCTTATAAGGCGAAAACTGTGCATTAAGGTTGATGCTTGTCCACCCAATTCAAAAATGCGCCATTCACCAATGTTAAAATTTTCTAGTCTCTGGAACTAAAACGGAATTTGTGTATGTATGTACAGGGACCGAATCCTTAGATTGTGCAACTTATCATTTTACCAGCTGGTCTACAAATACATTGAAAATGAGCAGCGTCATAAACATAAAACATATCAAATAGAATTTTGTACTTCTGCGCAGGTTTTTGCAGTGTTAAAAAGCTGCGCAGAAGTACAAAATTCTATTAATGCAAAAATATATTTCTGTGAGTGTACAAACAAAAAAACGCCGTTAACGTCATCTACCGTCAATTCTTGTCGTAAAATCAATTTTGAATAAATGAATAACACTAACACTAACGATGAAATTATTTTGTACGTAAAATTTGCAGCGCAGAAACCCTTTTCTTTTTGCTGTTGAAGTAAAGATGTAAAGTCTTACACTGATCCGAACTAAATGTATTCATTCGTTTTGAAAAGCTCCGCTAAAACTGAAAGTTGATTTCATGACAAGAATCGAACGTCATCTACGTTTCGGCGTTTTCTTGTTAAGAAAATATTTTTATACTTGTGACGTTGCTCATTTTCAATGTATTTGTAGACCAGCTGGTAAAATGAAAAGTTGCACAAGCTAAGGATTCGGTCACTGTATGTCTGTCGTCAAGGTTTTTACCGAGGTGTAAACAGCTCCGGAAAGTCGTAGACCACCGCAGTAAAATAACATTAAACCCTGAAAGTTACAAAGTCATCCGGAAAGTTAAAAAGTGAGCCGGAAAGTCAGAAAAATCGCATAAAGTCACGAAAAGTCATGCACGAAAGTTCTGGAAAGTCGTCCAAAATCACAAAAAGTCACATAAAATTCCAGAAAAGCACGACAAGTAATGTTAAATCTCGTAAAAAGTGCCGTTCATAAAGTATGTCACACAGAAATGTTAGATTCCGGAACGCACAAAAATGTATGACATTGCAAAAATAATGTCGGATTTGAAACGGGATTTTGAGTGTGACTTGGAACGGCATTGGGACGAAAATTAAGGTGGGATTTGGACGTGTATTGATTTTGAAAAGTATTTGGACGGGAGTTAAGACTATGTTTTGAAGAGAATTTAGACAGTAGGCTCGGACGGGCGTTAAGACGGTGGTTTTTGAAGGTATTTGGAAAGGTATTTGGACAAGGATTTGTAAGGGTTTTTGAACGGGAGGTAAGACGGGGTTCTGAAGGGTATTTGAATGGAGGGGTTCGGACGGGGATTGGGAAACGTATTTGAAAGGGGATTTGGAAAATTATGTCGACGGGAGCTAGGACGGGTTTGACTTGATTAGACCCGTTCGAAGAAAAGGGGTCTTATGCGTTTACCACGACGTTTGTAACCACCCCAATTTCGACCCGGACGATTTGACGATTCAACAATAAAAAATGACCGTCCGTCCTGTCCGCCTGTCTGTCAACATGATAACTCTTACTCAACCGATTTTCAAGAACTTTTCTTTCCTGAAAAATAATCAAAATATTTTTTATGGGATTAAATCTGAGCACTGTCGGCCCAAGGGCCGCTGAGCTAGGGCCGTTTAAGTGGTTTTTGATCTTTTGTACATAAGTCGAGTAAATCTTTTCCGATTGTCATAAATTTTTTTGTTCGAAAGGCCTGGGCACCCCTGACATTTTATGGAAGAAAGCTTTTTTAATTTTGTCCAGAGGAGTTAGGCAGCGAAAACTATTCAAATTTGGTGGTTTGGTAAATTTTTTGGTATGATCTCTGCATGATCTCTTTCTTGTATTATTTACTTTTCAAACCGCTAAAAAAATTGTATCGCGTTGCTTTTTGTCGCATCATTATGTAATGAAAAAGGTCTTACGGCCTTACACATAATTGAGTCAATAAAATCATAATCATCATCATGAAAGTGGTGCTGTTGTGTGGAGTGGAATGCGCTTTTGAATATCAATCGATAGTGGAGGTTCAGTGCAAAAAAATTGCCGAATAATGTTGCTTGAAAAATTTCGATACGATTTGTCGCCAATGAATGGGAGCAGTTCTTCGGCTATATCTCGGTCAGCAGTGGTCGGCAGGTGTCAAATGAAAGATGTCG
>CM055403.1:78251086-78264746 GCA_029228625.1 Pseudolycoriella hygida | reverse complement strand
CACGCGAGGTCCTTTGCTCCTTTAACTAGAGCCATAACCGCCTGACTACAAGCCCTGTAAGCTCCTTTCTTCTCATCCGTTTTATCCTGTAACCAAACCAAATAAAGCTTTCTTTTCTCCAACACAGCCTTTTTGATATCGGCGTTCCACCAACCCGTCCTTTTGTTCCTACCTCCGCTAGAGACACTACCCAGACATTCCTCAGCTGCACTCAAAACAAATTCCTTAAAATTTGCCCACTCAGCCTCGATGTCCCCGCAGTCCGAAGGAAGCCCCTCATGCCATGAAACGAGCCCTAACTTCCTCCTCCTTGAACTTTCCTACGCGAAATCTGCGAACTACCTTTTTCTTCCTTTTAGTCTGACAGAGTTTACCAACCGACAGATGTGCACCCAAAAGATAGTGGTCCGAGCCGAAGGTGAAACCCCTGAAAACACGCGTGTCACATATTTCCTGCCTCTTGTCCTGTTCTATAATTACGTAATCAATTATTGACTTATGATCCCAACTTTCATTGACGTAAGTGTACCTGTGGATCCATTTGTGCTTAAAGAAAGAGCTGGTTACTGCTAACCCATTGAAATCACAGAAATCTAACAACCGCTTCCCATTTGAGTTCAAAGTATCTTCCCCGAATTTGCCTACCACCCTTTCATAACCTGCATTGGTTTTACTGTTTCCTATCCTCGCATTAAAATCGCCCAACAAAACCACACACTCACTTCGCCTTTTTGCCACAACATCTCCTAACTGCTCGTAAAAGGCGGCGAGGTCGCCAGCATTGCTACCCTCGCATGGGCTATAAACACTAACCAGCCGATAAATACCCCCAGCTAACTTAATAGATATCCACATAATCCTTTCATTTACGCAGCGAACATTCAAGACAAATTTTTCTAATTCCTGCTTGATAGCCATTCCAACTCCCCAGTTTGCCCTACCAGACTGAACGCCAGACAAAAACACTTTATAGCCGCCCACCTGCTCTTCTCGCTGTCCCTTAGTTCTAATGTCGCTGAATGCTAAGATATCTACACCGTAATCCTCAGCCAATTCTACCATTTCATTCTTGCGACACCGAAAACCCCCATTCACGTTTAGACTTCCAATAAACAAACCACCAACCTTTTTACATTGCCTGACCGTCAACGATGGGGTACCTGTTATGCCCTGTGCTGGTCGTACCCCATGACCAACACTCGTCCGAGGCTGAGCCAAATTATTTTTACCGCTTGTGAATACAGTGGGACGGCCTGGTAAGCCGAACCGCACCGGAAGTACAAGCCTCAATGGGGACTTTAACACACGTGCCTAAAGTGCTATGCGCAAGCTCATCCATATTTTGCCAAAGCGATAGCTATGCGAATAGCGAAGCCCGTATCCGTAATTATAAATCACATTGACTTGAAATTGCATTTCAAAATAACAAACAACGAAACAACAAAACACCGATTGCTTCACATTAGAACAGCATAACATCCGAAAAACGGGGCAGCATTGAGGTTATGTCACCATTACGATGTTTGAAAATGAGAATGAAAACTTTAATTGAGATGCAAACCTGATAAAATATTGTTGGGGCAGTGGGAAGCCCTATGGTAACCATAATATAAGCGATGATATCCAATAGAGGTTTAAAAGAAACGAAACAAAAACAATCGGAACTGAGAATTTTGTGGAATTGAAAAATTGAGATATTCCTTGAGCAAATCTGTGTAGCTCGAAAGATTATGGCAACAACATACCTTAATTCATATTGCATCTTAGAAATTATGAATCGAAACGCGAAACTGGCAAAAAATAAATAAAACTTACTCAGAGCAAAACAAACCACGTGCGCACTCACCGCCATCTTGACTTGACTTGAATGCGCATCTTTCTTAAATAAAAACATGGATCGAATGCAACCAGTGTGTCAAAAATATAACTGAAATTGAGAGATTTTTCGCTCCTTTAAAACTCCCATTTCACATGCGCATCATATAATTATACATTACAGATGTAAAAAATTTTCTTTTGAGATGAGTTTGCATTCGGAACCAAAGGGAATTTTTCCTTGAAAAATAAACAATGCATTTGATACTACAGTGACCGAATCCTTAGCTTGTGCAACTTTTCATTTTACCAGCTGGTCTACAAACACATTGAAAATGAGCAACGTCACAAGTATAAAAAATATGTTCTTAACAAGAAAACGCCGTTAACATCATCTACGTTCTTGTCATGAAATCAACTTTCAGTTTTAGCGGAGCTTTTCAAAATGAATGAATACATTTAGTTCGGATCAGTGTAAGAAAAGAAAAGGGTTTCTGCGCTGCAAATTTTACGTACAAAATAATTGATTAGTGTTATGTTTCATAACAAGTGTTATTCATTTATTCAAAATTAATTTTACGACAAGAATTGGCGGTAGATGACGTTAACGGCGTTTTTTTGTTTGGAATATGTTTTATGCTTATGACGCTGCTCATTTTCAATGTATTTGTAGACCAGCTGGTAAAATGATAAGTTGCACAATCTAAGGATTCGGTCCCTGTATATTTATGTAAAGTTTATTCTAGCGCCTTTTTCGATAATCTACTGATATTGAATTTGTTTAGTGTTATCAACTAATTTTTTAATCGCTAGACTTAAAACTTTCATTTCCTGTTTTTTTTTTCATCGTTCCCAGGTATCCGAATCATATCTACGCGCCTTCATTTTCAATGCACACATTAAAAGTACACAACAATTTGTCAGAGAGTTTATTTCGGAAAATTTGAAGATATTATTTTTTCAATGAATGAACTTTATAAGCATTCTCCGGAGAGATGAAAAGAGTTGCAATAGTGTTGGTATTTACAACGCAGGTTTTATTTTCATTCTTTATTGCTACGATTAATTTTCTGAATTACTAAAAGATTTTTTTTTGTAAATTGTACATTAAATCAAAATGAAAAGCCAATCTTTTTCTTGCTGATTCAACGAACCATTTTTGCTATACTTGTCGTCGGATATCGAATTTTTTTAATTAATATAGTAGATACGCAGAACACATGCTTGCTGCTGGGAGAATAAAACTGAATTTTCGCAATTTCGGCCTTAGTTTAAGAAAAACAATTATTCCCGGGTAAAAAAAGTATTTTTCCCTTATAATAGTTTCATTTTTATTGTCGTCACAATTAGCAGATGTTGTTGACTAGAAATAGGTTGAACTACGGGAGCGATTTCGTTAAGACTAGCTGAGAGTTTAGTGGACGTCTTGGATAAAACAAGAAACATTTCAACACTTAAAAAAAAGAAAATGTCCAAAAAGAAAATGTGTCGCTAAGAGAGAATTTCAATCTAAAGACTAGCTGGTTATGCGAAGTCAAGTCAAACATCGAAATAAATTGGACTTTTTCGTAACTTTTCGAACACAAATAGCTCCTTGCAAAATTTTACATGCTTTTGTTTGATCCATGCGAGAAGCATTTAACGTTTGACCCAAGACATAAAATGATCCTGCTGGAGTCTTACTTTCTATATTTGAAAGATTTCCTCTCTACAGACCGAAGCATAAATAGCCAACCAATTCCACTTTGTTATTTTTTTTTTTCTGAGCTCACATACACTGTACAATTTTTAACCAAGACGAAAATAACCAATTTTCACTCAGGATTTCTAATTACACTTTGTATAAACTTTCATTGTGTTTTCTGGTGACAAAATAATACTCTGATATGCTAAACCAATACAGTTTGCTCAATTAACTTGCCATTGATTGGGCTTTTAATTTCACTGGCTGACACGAAGACAGCAAGCATATAAATTAATATCGTAAAACACTGAAGATGTTGAAGTATGTTGCTTTCAAGTTTGACTGAAGTGCTACCCAAAGAAGTAATAACAATATTACTCTGTCCGTCCATAAATCACTAAAATCACAACTCGGTAATAACAGAAAGCATGGGAAACATGAGATACCTTCAATATATGCAGAATAATAAATAATGTTGGAAAAATAACGAAATTAGGTATTTCCTTCCGTTTTTGTGACAGAGCGAAACAACATCAAACTGAATGGACACACACACATGTCATACGAGAAATAATTGCATTTGGAAACTTTTTAATTTGCACTTAATTAAAAGGAGCTTGAACATTTAACGATTGTGCAATATGTGGAAGAAAATGTAATTATTTTGTGGATGCGTCTATTTGCGCATTCTAACCATATGCCGGGGGTGTCAAATGGTGTGTTAAGCGTAATATAGTACTCCTTTATGTACCTTAGCCTCTGTCCACCTACTCCTACATCCTATCCTACCCGTGGTGAAACCTGTTATAGTGAGCAACCCGCATGAACGATCAGGTAACCAACCCTGGTGTAGTAGTGTGGGTCACTTAGCATAAGGATGAGGGGGGCTGCCTTCGGGTAGTACCTAAACGGCAGCTAGGCGCTATCAAGATGGGATGGCGACTTAGTATGGTGGCGGATGATCTCAACAGCAAGAGACAACGGCAGCATACACAGCCCTAGTCAGATGGGCTACCATCACCACCTGGTGACTTCCCTACGGGTCATCGGGAGAAGGAAAGTAGGTTGGGCGCTTGGCTAACTCCCAGACACCGTAAAAACAGTCTTGTTATGAATTCCCCAACACAGCCTCGGATCGGACAGGATAAACGGCAACGACTCAAGCATCGGAAAAAGGACAACGATTTACAATTAGGAACATGGAATGTAAGTTGAAGCTGAAATTTTAAAGCTCAAAAATTTCAAAGCCCCGGGGACTGACAACCTACCCGGTGAACTTTTCAAGAACGGTGGCAACGCGCTATGTATGGAGATGCACGAGCTCATCATACGCATCTGGAATGACGAGGAGTTACCGGAAGATTGGAAGACCAGCATACTTTGTCCCATATACAAAAAAGGTGACAAATTGGAGTGTGGCAATTTTCGAGGAATCGCTCTGCTGAATGTTGCTTACAAGATATTTGCAAATATTCTATATCAGCGCCTTCATCCATACACGGAATCTACGATAGGTGAATACCAAAGTGGTTTTCGTGTAGGTCGTTCAACATCGGACCAGCTGTTTAATATCAGACAGATCTTGGAGAAGTGCAAGGAGTACAACATCAAAACACACCATTTGTTCGTTGACTTCAAGGCAGCCTATGACAGTGTTAGAAGAAGTAAGCTATGGAGAGTCATGGAGGAGTTCGGAATTCCCAACAAACTGATCTCGCTAACGAAGCTAACACTAAACGGAGCTAACAGCCGAGTAAGGATCCGCAATCAAATGTCAGAGACTTTCGACATTGAGGAAGGCCTACGTCAAGGAGATCCTCTTGCAACGCTGCTTTTCAATTTAACACTCGAAGCAGCTGTTCAAACCCATAGACTCCAGCGGCACCATTTTCTCCAAGTCCAGTCAGTTGCTTGGTTTTGCAGATGACCTGGACATTATTGGCCGAACTATGGATGTTGTTAAAGATAAGTTTATGGCCTTGGAGAGGAAAGGTACCGACCTTGGGTTGAAGGTCAATGACGGAAAAACGGAATACATGATCATCCCACCTACGAATCGATATCGGGAAGATAACGTAACGATCGACACACACACATTCAAAATGGTCAATAAGTTCGTATACCTTGGATCAGAGCTGAACATAAACAACGACATTGCGGACGAAATAAAAAGGCGAGTAACTTTGGGCAACCGGAGTTATTACAGCCTGCTGAAAATTCTAAAGTCCAAGTCAGTAAGCCGAAATTCAAAATGCGCACTTTATAAAATTGTGATCAGACTGGTAGTTACGTACGGTTCGGAGTCGTGGTGCTTGACACAGAAAAATGAACAATCTCTGCATACGTTCGAGCGAAAGGTACTGCGTACAATATTTGGACCAGTATTTGACCGAAAACTGAACCGATGGCGCAGACGAGATAATCACGAGCTCATAGAGCTTTTTGGAGAGCCCGACATAGTCAGAACAACAAAAATAAATAGACTACGTTGGCTCGGTCACGTACAACGAATGAATGAACATCGTATTCCAAAAAAAATTCTGAAGTCCAAACCTGAAGGCAACAGGAGTGCAGGGCGACCCAAGTCCAGGTGGAGCGACGCTGCTTTTGCCAACTTAAGAACTGTGGGAGTAACCAGCTGGGAGACGTTAGCTGCAGATAGGCCCGGTTGGAGAAGCATGTTGGAGAAGGCCAAGTCCCTTAATGGGTTCTAGTGCCGGTAAAGTAAGTAAGTAAGTAACCATATGCCGGACATGAGGCAAAACTATTAACTTGAAAGCATCATCGCTCTATTGTTTATGTACATTTGAAAGCTTTAAGACTAAAAGTTCAGTTTATGTACCCATCCGGAAATGTATTCCAGACGACGACGACGGTAGTATTTTGCTCGCTGCCTCCCATTTGTAGAACTTTACAAAAACTAAAAAAATAGCCAAATGTTAAAATAAACTAGCTATCGCACCTGTATTCGTAACAGATGTGGAATGGTAATCGTAAGGTATAAGTATTCCCGGAGAAATTCGAGACTACTTCATGTGAGTTAACATTTACTTCAGTTTATTCAATCTTTATCTTCAAAATTGTACGTCTAGAGCATATCCTCATGTTGGTACTGCCAAAAAGAAGAGAAGCATTGGACCCACGAAAATGTTCATCCTTAGTATTTCACGAAGTTGTCTTATATTCACATATAGCCTTAGAAGTTTCCATCTTTCACATTTTATATTTATTTCAAAATTGTGGAACGAGTTTGTCATAAAGCATTATGCTCAAAGCTTACATCGCAAGAGTTAAATAGCAAGAAAATTGAATTTTTTATGGTGAACATTTTAGTGTTTCGATGTTATCGTACATTGAATTGTTGTTATTACTCTTTATACTTGTTTTTATTTTGATTTGTTTCGCCTCAGATTTATTGCTTCTTTGCGAATGCTTCCATACATTTTTATATCCGTAGAAGCTGCAAATTGTTAATACATTCGTACAGTTTGTTTATTATATTTGTTTACGTATGACAAACCAAAGTAACAGATTCTATGCATTCCATCCACTGTTTATTCTTCAGTACCAGATCGATACATTTCAGACATATTGTGGCTATACCAATATTTCATTCTTTTTAATCATTTTTGATTGATGAATTTTCCTACCATTATTGATACGATGAATATCTTTCTTTACATTAAATTATTGGAAATATTATGATTGACGTCTTCCAATAAAATGATATGATTCAAAATTAGAAACATTCTGTCATCGTAAAGATAACAACAAATTCGTAGTATCCAAGACGGCCACAAGATGAATAAATTTACGTTTGGGAATATCGTTTATATCTAAAAAATGTCAATGTCAGGCAATAACAAATGATGTAAATTCATGATTGTAGTCAGATACAATTTTAACAAATAGGACTGGGGGCGATCCCTCCATATACCCCTCCGGTTCCCCAGTCGATCTTATTGGTTGTGTAATTCGTATATGAATTAAGGGCGATATCGCGAAAACTTCGACCAAAATAGTACAGGTCTGGCACATGAAGTCAGGGTTTTAGACGATTTATGGCTCATTCGATTCGTTCAAGGAAAACGCTATATCAGTTTTATAAAATTCATCAAATTTGAAGGAAGTGGCTATGAAGTAAGTGCGTGTTAGATGGTGGGAAAAGTGGTTTCTTCTCTATAATTCGTGTAAGACGCAATGGAAACACCTGTTTGTTTTATTAGTAATTTTAGGTGAATTCTTTGGATCACTTTCGCCGCTTGCTGTAGCGGTGTGCTGTGAAACTGAGTATGTGGGTAGTTCGTACACCTAACCTAGTAAGAATATCTGCAAAAGCTTCCTTGGTTAAAGCTCGTTGCAGTGACTGAGAGGTAATTTTTTTAAAATCGCTTCACTTTTAAAACATTTTTCGAACATTTTCGCTGTTGAAGTCTCTCATAAATGTTAATTTCCTTCTAAATGTATTTGTAAATAAAAGAAAAAGCAAAATTAAGCTGACACAAACTCATTCGCTTCTGAACCTATCTGACGAAAGATGAGAAAAGAGAGAAGGTCTATAACTTCAATTAAATCATATTTAGAAGTTAGGTGGCTTTCTCTGAGAGCAAACCATCTACTTGGCGGGCGATAGGTTGTGTTATAAAGACCTCATATTGGAAGGTAATGATCTATAAGGTTCATCATCATTAAACTTCGTGGTAAACGCAACACATCCCTTTTCGAAAGAACTTCGTACGGGTCTAAAAAGTCAATCTTGATTCGAAACGTCATTATTCCATCGTTTAACATTATTGCATTGCTTTCCACCTACAGTTTACGCTATAATGACTAACAGGGGACTTCTCTAAAAATAACTGAAATAACATTTGATTAATGATTAAAGATGTTGAATGCGCGTGAAAAATTGAGTACGATGCGATGTTTCATTTCCTTTCGCGTACAACAGAAAAATATGAAATGATTCGTTACACAAAAGCACACTCTTGACAGTCAGAATAATTGTTTTCTTTTACTTCCATTTTAACATATTGTTCGACAAAAAAAAATACCTAACACTCCAACGCTCTTTTCACAAAATTAATCTATTCAATTCAATAAAATATACAAAACGCTTACGTAATAGTAAAATAATATATTTGACCAAACTGAATGGATATTTCACCACAAAGAAAAAGCGTACAACACACCCAATACGACATTATTTGTAATTTACACCGATCCGACTGTATGGACATGCAAACGGATCGAATAACTTTGGAGGAAAATACTTGGGAAAATACTTTGAAAGTGAAGTACAATTTTTAAGACTTCTGCTACCAAATTACTATACTTCAGGTTTCAAAAATATTGTAAGAAGTTATAAGTCACACTGAATGTGTAGGACGAGGAAGTAAAACGACAAGTTACCGAGTCGACGCAATAATTGAAACAGTAAAGATGTGGATGGAGAGAATTAAATTTGGTTTAAAATGAGGCAGCTAGTGGCAGAGTGCCAAAATCTCCCCCCTTCGTGTAATTAAATCATATTCCCAACATGACGATTCACCGTTTGTTAAACCTTACTTCAGACAATAGTCTCCGCATATACCTAAACGGAATTCCCATTCCACAAAAAGAATCAGCAAAATATCTGGGGTTAAATTTGGATAACAAATTGAACTGGAAATATCATGTTAAACAAAAAGCGCAACAAATTAAACACAAAACGAGACAAACGTACTGCCTGGTCGGACATAACTACAAACTAAACCTGTATTGTAAAGACTAATTCATAAATCGATTTTAGCACTGGTATGGACAACTTCCATCGAATGATTACAAATGCCTATCGTTATGTGACAAACAAGCAAATACACAAAGATCTTGAAATACATTGGGTTGCTGACGTAATTCGAGAAAACTCCCTTAAACATTAGAAAAGACATACCAACGTAGAGGCCACAAATGAAGTAAGGAGGCTGAGAAGAATTAAACCACACGAATAACCAACTTAACTTAATAAAGTTTGCGTAAAGATTCCGTCGTTCCGTCTTAAATCCCACTCCCGCAAACGTCTTGCTAAGCTTTATCCAACTGAAAGGGACCTTAGCACAATTCAACAGTAGTAATAAATTAATCACGAGATTAATCATCAATTAAATAATAGCTGGCACGGATGGAAATCTGTTTAAAGACAGTTTTAGGAAAATTCTATCATTTCCTATCCATTAGTTATTTTTTCCGTCCGCTCCGCAAAATCGACGGGGTGTTGTAACCTACACCATAGTGGCATAAGAACACAAATGGATAAAAGTTAAAAGCACAATGTCATGCGGTCATTTCGACGATAAAATTGGACTTTTTCTTTTCAATGAAAGGATCTGTTCAGCAAAAAGGTGTCAACCTTCCATCACAATTTTTAAGTCACAATAACTCAATTTGCATACAATACGAAACCCGAAAATTCTGCTTAAAATGATGTAGGTTATGTAATTTGAATGTGACAAACATTTTGAAAAACGACACAATATTGGACGCAGGGGTATGAAAAGTTTCGTCTTTGTATTTTTATTTGGTGTGAAAGTTAAAGAGGGAAAATTGGTTTGAATTTATGGCTTTAGATGAATTGTACGGATGGTTCTGGTTAAAAGTAATGTTATATACTTGAAGGTAGGGACAAATGGTTGGAACAGCGTGTAACAGATGGTGAATAGTCGTAGTTGAAAATGTATGTTGGTAAGCGGTATAATTTGGAGCATTTGCATTAGACTATAGCTTTCAAGTCTTATACATTTTGAAACAGATTTATTTCTAAAGAATCGTCTTCTAGCTGAAACAAGTGTTGCAAGGAATATCGAGAATATAATATAATTTTATTAAACTGATTACTTCATAATATGTTCATTAGAAGTGACCCAAAACTTAATATTATAGAAAACCCCGTTCTACGTAACGGTGCAGGAAAGACCGGTCTTAACTCTTCATATGCCCTTTCTACCAACCCCTACCTAGTCAAATGTATAAAAATTGGTAAAATCTGCAAAAATATTCCTCTCAAGTTTCCCTTATTAAAAATGATTCTTCGAACGTCCGAGCCATTACCCACAGTTTCATCGAATTATCCCCCCTCAACGCTACACCTAAAAAAACCTATTCATATAACTCACGAAATATTGTGTACAATCAAGAAGAACACGTTAGGTCTATTCTATAAGCTCTACATCCGCAGATTCAAAGCTTGTAGAAAGTCGGTGATTCAGTACTGTACCCTGTTTGTCGATTTCTCCTGTTTAATTGACTTGACCCAAATAAGTGGTTGAGCTGCAAGGATTGGGCTTTATTTATAACTACACATGACTTCAGTTCAAGTTGTCTTCTGATCAGGCTGTTAAGTAAAAGATTCCCGATGGTCACTGCCGAAAACAAATTTTTCATAAAAAAGTACGAAAGCTTTGAAGAAATGTTTGTGGGTATGTTAAAAAAGAATATTATTAATGCGGAAAATGCAGGAAAAAAAAGTTTCTTCAATTCGGACCATTAGTTGCAAAACGATTCGACTTAAAGTGAAGAGAAATTATTATTCCAAAATCTATTACTTCGTCAAAAAACACGTTTATGTGCAACATAATCGCTTTTCGTGTTTTATTTGGACATTATTGATCATAAATTCGTAAAAAGAACAGACTATATATCTATCTCTTTCGCGCACTCGCACGTTGGAGAGGTTATATGCCGCCTAAAGTAGTTTTTGGTTTCGGCGATTGTTGAAAATTGGATTCGTAAGTTGACAGAAAATATCTATTGTTTTGACGAGAAAACCGCGAACATTTTTGTTAAATTTTTCTGGTACGATTCACCAATAGGGGGTCATCCATAAATGACGTTCTATAGTTTTGATCATTTCTAGACCCCCCCTCCCCCGCGTCCAATAGCGTCCAATTTTACTTACCACCCAAAAAATGACGTCCAATTCAAAGACCCCCCCAAACAAAAACAAAATATAGAAATTTTAAGTTTTACTTTCCACATATGTTTTTTCATTTAAATGAAACTTGAACTCTAAAAAGGAATATTTACACTTTTTCTTCCAAAACATGCTCGAAATGATCTGCAATAGAAACAACTGGAAAGCTCTCCACTTTGTTTTTTTCTTGACAGACCATTTCAAGCATGCTTGGGGATATGTCCACATCGCTTTCGGAAAACCATTCGGCATCCTCGCCATTTTCGTTATTCGTGAATATTGCCATAATTTCATTCCCCCGTTGAGCAACGATTCTTCGTGGCCTTACTTTTGGAACAGTTATGGCTCCAGTTTTATGCACGTATTTTATATGTTGACTGAGACCTACTTGTCTTGATGATGATTTTGTATTTCGAAATGATTTTTCGATTGACGCGTCAATGGAAGCTTTTCAAATTTACTTTTTATTGTCGGACAGATACAAGTTTGTTAAACTGGATTAGACATTTTGACATTTGACGTGTAATCGATGAAATAAAAACTCAAATCGATGAAATAATTTGATCTTCATGACAGAGACATGGTAAAAATTTGAATAAATGATTTTTCGGCATTTTCTCAGTATTTTTTTTTTTTTTGTTGGACGTCCAGAAGGTCTTGACCCCCACCTCCACCCCGCCCGGTTTTTCATACCCCCTCCCCCCTAGTATAGGACGTCATTTATGGATGGCCTCTAGCAATTAACCACATCTATGTAAGATAGCAATTCGGTTGCATCGTGGCGGGTCGTTACGGAGAACAACTGAGAGAGAATTTTATCATTCGAAATTGTAAATCTGGGCAATCATAAGCAATAATTCTTAGTACTAAGGAATTGGAAAAGGAATGTTAATAACCCACTGATAATAATCTAGAAAGATACAATGATCATCTTATATTTTTACCAGTTTATTTTCTAACCAGCTGTTGGCCCAGCTGGGTTGAATGTATACACAAGTTGTGTATGTATTCTGTATAGATATGGTACATATTCGAATAATTCGAAGTACAGTGAAACTCCCAACCGATCGACTTTTTTGGTTGAAAAATGTTTTCGGAGGGGATAGATCAGTAAATATTTTTAATTATTTAATACAATCAGGTGCTAATAAAATTAATTCATTTTTATTAATTGATTCATTAAATTATTAATTTCATTTCGAGTACTAAACACATCAAACACCGAGGGGTAGTCATGTCGATTTAAAATCATATAAATGAATGGCACTTGGCTTGTAGTAATTACCCCTTCACATCTAGCTATTTGTGTGTCTGTAAATAAAAAAAAATCAACTACATGACATGAGTTTTTAGGCTTGTACGAAGTAAACAGAGCACACGTATTTGTCACGACATTTGTACCCAGTCAAATTTCGACCTTATAAATCTTTTTCTTCCCTGAAAGGGGATCTATGAAGTTTGAAGATGAGCGAAATCGGTCACAAGCCTTCTAAGACACGGTCAAAAAATTGGTCACCTTTGGTTACCTTTGCTTGTCCGTTAATACCTTTGCAAAAATTCATGGAAATTGTTGAAGATCGTGTGAGTGGTCTGGACTATAGGATCCAAAGACAGAGCGTAACTCTAACTCTAAGGCTACTTAACCGTCTTTCAAAATTTTTTAATGCAGGTAAACATTTCTTTCAAGTAAGTAGGGGTCATTAGAATGGCTCATAACTCAATTTTTTCGATATCTTCGTTAATAACGCCCGCGTCGTTAATAACGCCCGCGTCGTTAATAACGCCCGCGTCGTTAATAACGCCCGCGTCGTTAATAACACCCGCGTCGCGTCGTTAATAACGCCCGCGTCGTTAATAACGCCCGCTCTCCGGGCGCTAATAACGTACGGGACGTTAATAAAACCCGCACTCCGGGCGCTAATAATGCCCAGCTGAGTGATTGGATAAGCGCTACAAAATGGCATGTAACTAGAAGAAGTTGACTAAGGGGAAAATTTTCATTATACAAAACGTCAATAGGAGTTGACTAGAGGAAAATTTTAAAATGCGGTGAAGGTTTTTTTTTGTTTTCGTGTTTTTTAAAAATATTGATAGTTACAGCCTTATCCTTTTAGAGGTGTACAATGTGACATAATAGATGACATTTGTACAATGATTTCTAACAGCTTCAAAAAAAACATAATGCAGTTTCAAAACTAAAAATTTCAACTAGAAAA
>CM055403.1:78217075-78241507 GCA_029228625.1 Pseudolycoriella hygida | reverse complement strand
TTGTCAAAAGCACCCTCTATATCCATGAAACAACCAAGCGCTACATTTTTATTTTTGAGCATGTGCTCAATCTTTTGGGTCATTTGGTGTAGCGCTGTGTCTGTTGATTTTCCAACTTGATAAGCATGTTGGTTAGCATGTAGGGGGAATTTCTTCAACACTTCGCCTCGGATGTAGAAGTCGAGGAGTCTTTCTAATGTCTTGAGCAAGAATGACGTAAGGCTTATAGGACGGAAGTCTTTTGCTTTGCAATGGGATGTTTTGCCCGGCTTGGGAATGAAAGCGACTCTGACCTTTTCCCAAAACTTTGGGATATAGCCTAGGGCTATTGAGCTTTTAAAGATGCATCTGAGTCTGTCAATGAGTAAATCTATTCCTTCCTTAAGCAGAGCAGGGAAAACTTCGTCAAGTCCAGCAGATTTGAACGAGTAAAACTTGAAAATGGCCCATTTAGTTTTTCCTCTTTTGGTAAGTTTCTCAGCAAACAACCAATCCTTATGAGAAGGTGGAGGGTGTGGGTTCAGTTTTACCTGTTGATCTACTGTCGGAACTTCGAGACTACCTGGAAAATGAAGGATGAAGAGGAAGAACCGTCCGGCCTAAGAAGTGACCCCACTTGGGCGTTAGTATCTTTAGCTAACAGTTTATGAATTCGAGCATAAGCAGGAATCGAGTTGGCTTCCTCGAAGAATTTCCTTTTGCTTTTTTCCTTCAGATCTTCTTGGGCCTGGTTGTATTCCTTTAAGAGCGCTCTATACTTCTCCCTATTAGCTTCTTGTTGTTCATTTATCTTGCCAGCCCGGTTCCAGGCTTTCCTTAACTCTTTCCTTTTCCTATCAAGTTCGTTGCTCCAGAAAGAGTTCTTGTATAGGGGTGTAGGATTGAGAAGGGGGCAGGCGGCTTTGTAAGATTCAATAATCGCGGCTGTAATATCTACATTTGCACTCTCTAGACTCTCAATCGTTAGATATCTATCTACTCGCTCTATCTCTGCTAGCTTCCCTCCTAGGAGTCGTCTGTACTCGTCCCAGTTCGTCTTTTTGGGATTACGGTAAGATTTCCTTTGCGGGAAGCTACCTCTAAGGTTGAATTTGATCAGCTTGTGATACGAAAAGGTTTCCTCATTTGTAACCCTCCAAGACTCAACCAGTTGCGACAGTCCACTGGAAGCAAGTGTAACATCTAAACAATCCTCCCTGGCCTTGTTTACAAACGTTGGTCTACCTCCTTTGTTTAGGACCACAAGATCTGTGGAGAGTAAATATTGAACGAGCTCTTCACCCCTACGATTGATATTTGAACTTCCCCAAATCGTATGATGGGAGTTTGAAACATAAAAATTTTGACAGAATAATTACGAATTTGCTTCAATTCACTTTGCAAATTATTTACATTTTACTAAATTTTATGTATTGTTCATCGCCTTATAACTGGCTTGAAACAGTGCCCTCAAACGCGACTCGGCTTAAAAATTTGGTCTGTAAGCGGCTTAAACAACGGCTCGACTCGGGGGGCTGTCATATGTACTTAGAGGCTGAATGAGGCACTTCGATTTTTTTTTACAAATGTAGGAAACTGAGTGAAGGGCCCATTTGCATTGTGGCTTATAATATGCCAATTATAGCACACAAAACCACTGAAAATAGGACTATAATATGCCGATTATGGTCGAGTTCGGTATACCGACACATTACCATAATAGGGTTATTATAGTAGACTCAACTATAATCAGCGTTATTATGGTGGAGTTAGTTGAATAAATTATAGTCGAGTTAAATCAATTTTGCGACTGATTTTCGTGAATTATACGCACCGAGATGAAGTTATTGACCGAGGGCGTCAGCCCGAGGTCTATCAACGTATAGAGTAACGTATCGCGTGATTATAGTCTATTTTTCGTTTTCGCCTATGCAATAAAACATCGTATTTGAGGGGAAATGTCAACAAAATACTATTATTGCATTCGCTTGGTGATTTCCCCTAAACATTATTGTTTTAGCACATGAAACATTATTGTCATACGTCAAGCGAATTTTTCATTTCTCTTTGTGTCGTTTTCGCTCGAGCCTCAAGCCTCGACGTTTCTCTTATATAATGATAATCAACTTAATTCATTAACTTATTCGATTTTTTTCTCCAATGCAATGCTATTTTTTGAGACCATCTGAGAAGCCCCAGTTTCGAAATCGGCTTTATATCAATACATACATACATACAATACATACATTTTTTATTAGCGCTTTGTTTGATTACTTTATTAACAGTAGATACTCCAGAAGATTACCATTCAGTCATGTCGCATGACAATTTTTTAAATTTTCAACCCTGTTCCATTCGAAAATGGTCAGGACATTACATTTATAACGAATGAAATATTGCTGTACAACGCTCTTTACCTATCTTGGCATCATTATAACATAACTTGAAACTTCTTTAACTGCGTGTTAGCAAATAATACGTGAACATATTTATTTTCAAGGATAATTTAGTATTTCATCTTGAACTGAATCTTCTATTTGACGTCATACTTTAAAGCATGATATATATGTGTGTGTTCTCTTAGCGTTCGACTAACGCTTTTCCGACTTCCAACATGCTACACACGATATTGTGGAATAGAACTTTGGTCGTATGTTTTAATATATTAACTTTGTCTATTTGTGTTTAAAGTGTTGTTGCTCCGACTGAAATTACTTCGCACACAATGACACATAAGCGTACCATACACCGTAAATGATATATTTATTCAGATTTTGAAAAGCTGTTAATGATATGGGATACAACATTTTATAACTTTCATAAACCGTGATGCCTACCAGATTATATGTATAATCACATAAGATAAGGATAGCAGCATAAGACACATATGGAAGGGCATTTCGGAGTTAAATATTAGAAACTGAATACAAATACGCCTAAGGCAACTTCTGTTGAAGAGGAAATTGCTTTCTATAAATCTCAATGATCACTGATGAATCATTACCGAAGCATCTCTGGTCCATCCAGTAAATGGTTGTGATACGTAAATTGAATCTATTCGGGTGTCAGTTCGTGAAGTATGTAACGAGACGTGTACGTACACGAAGGGTTGAGTGTTAGTACATAGTACACATCGCGCTATATGTATACTTCATATCGTATAATGTTTTACTATGTACGCGAGAGTGTCCTGATTCAAATTTGACATTTGCTTTAAGTAATAATAATTCTGCATCACGTATTGTTCATTACTTGACACCAATACACTCTCCAACATGTATTAAAAATTGAAGACATTACGGAAAGTAATTGATTTGCAGCAATCTTTGAAGTTTCTCAAAAATTCTTCTCAATGAACATGTGATAATTGATGAGATTTCAAGAATTTTTTCCACGCGGGCTGAAGAAAGAAAATCAGGTCGATTTCGTCGTAGGTCGTAAGCAATATTGTTTTGAACGTTTAGCAATTCTGTCGAAAGGGATTCAATCAGGAAAATATATTTTAAACATACAGTTGCATCCATTATGAAACGAAGAAAATCCCTTCTGGTATATTCGTATTTTCTCTTCAGTGAACCTCACTCCAGTATTCTTTTAAATTAAATTTCAAGAAAACGTTTCATTTAAACCTTGATTGAAACCAACATATAAAGCCATTGTTCCAAGATCAGATTCGTTTGAGTGAAATTGATGTAATTCGATTAACAAAAACACACTTGTAATTTCTGCAAAAATACAAATTAAACAACCAGCAAAATGTTGATCGAAATTTGGAACAATACAAAAACGATCGAGGAAAGAGTATTATAAACCAAAGGCGTGACGCAAGTCTTACACAAACATATAAGCCGTTGTAGTCATGCCACTTTTCTTAGTTGTTCTGTGGACTTTCAAGGAAACAAATTATACTGTCAGTTCGATCTCATAACGAGTAACGAAAACATTCGATTTTATAAAGCAAAGAAAACTTTTGCGAAAGCTTAATATCGTCCATTAATTAAGTTTGCTTGTATAAAGGTATAAAGCATACGAGCTGCTGATCAAAATATTTAAAATGTTTGTGTCGTAAAGGTAACATATTTTATTAAAAAAGAACGCAAATGACTAAAGAAAAGTATATTTTTTTTCTAAATACTTGACTTTGAAAATATTATTTTGACAGTTCGAATAAACCGACTTTTGAGGAAAAACTTAAGATTTCTGGTCAGGTGTGGGAGGGGGTGGTAGGTAGTGGTAATGATTGGGAACCACCCCACCACCAATAATCAGTAGTCATTTGGCGGCGGTCACCTCTCTGGAGAGAATGGGAAGGGAAAACAAAAAAAAATTTTTTTCCTTTTTTTTAACTTTTTTGGTACTAGGAATTGTCGGGAAGTGCTGGGTAGGGCTTAGTAAGGCTGAATAGGGCTGGATGAGTGGTGAAATAGTGTTGGAAGAGTGGAGAAAGAATGGAAATTACCATGAAAATATATTGGGCGCTTTAAAGAGTCTACATTACACAAATTGGGCGCCCTAAAGAGTCTACATTAGGCAAATTGGGCGCTTTAAAAAGAAATTTTATCGATAATGTAAGCATTCGCAGAGTGGACATCAATTTTGTGTGCGTGCACTCACCCAGGATACGCCGCGTGGAAGCTGCTTACTTGTAACTCATTGGCCCTGAAAAGGGCCTTTTCTTCGTACTGAAATGGGGACCCCTCGGTTCGTCACTACCGAAGTACTTACCGACTCCAAACACCTCTCAGTACCATTATATTGAAGCAAGTATAATTTGTTGCTTATTTGTCATAGATCTTTTGCAACTCTTCCTGCAATGCCCAGAATTTGTTTTCGTTGTCGCTCGTGATGACTTTTCCGCTACCATCGTAAAGAAGACCAGCCAACTGACAGAATTCAGTAAACGGATGCTGGTTCTTTGATCTGCAAGCTCGCAAAAATAAATATCTGCTAAGCTTGCCCGCTAGAAAATCGCTTTGGCGGTTATGCGTACCAACTACTTCTTTAGCGTGGCGCCAAGATCCTTCTATGTTGTTAGGGTTGTTAGTGTGTGCGCTTGTTTCAGGATCTTTGTAGGTAATTGAATGGTTAACTGTGAGATGTTGGAATCCTGCGACGGCCAGACAATTGTAAGCACGCCAGCTGTTGGAAAAAATGGTTGTGCCGGGTAAAATAAAGTGTTTTATCATGCTAAGAAGAACATCTTTACCACGGCTGTCCACTGGTATCATGAGTGCCAAGCCACTTTCTCGTTCCACACCACCGAACACCTATTTATCTTCGACACGATGTCCTCTGTTGTACTTCCTTTTGCCGAATTTGGACTCACCAATCTCAACGGTTTTTCCGAGCGACAACGAAAACAAATTCTGGGGATTGCAGGAAGAGTTGCAAAAGATCTATGACAAATAAGCAACAAATTATACTTGCTTCGATGTAATGGTACTGAGAGGGGTTTGGGCTTGGAGTCGGTAAATACTTCGGTAGTGACGATCCGAGGGGTCCCCATCTCTCCAGAGAGGTGACCGCCGCAAAATGACTACTGATTATTGGTGGTGGGGTGGTCCCCAATCATTACCACTACCTACCACCCCCTCCCACACCTGACCAGAAATCTTAAGTTTTTCCCCAAAACAACTGATATCACAACAAAAACCCTTTTAAGAGGGAAATGTGACGCAAGTCTTTGTCCCTTCTTCCACAACAACGATATCAATTTGGGTGACGCTTAACGCTTCAAAACGCAAAAAATACTTTCAAAATATTTTCACATTTGATTAAAAAATGCGTCACAAATGCCGGACCCACCAGTTTTATAGTTTTCTGTTCTTTCAGTTTTATACGCAAAAATTTGACTTCCTGTACAAAAATACTACATACATTCATTCCTACATACAAGTCAAATTTTTGCGGTGTGAAAGCTGAAATAACAGAAAACTATAACACTGGTGGGTGAAAATATTTTGAAAGTATTTTTTGCGTTTCGAAGCGTTAAGCGTCACCCAAATTGATATGAGTTGTTTTGGAAGAACAGACTTGCGTCACATTTCCCTTTTAAAAGGGTTTTTGTTGTGAGTATTTTATTACGTCTATAAGATTTGTAGGAAGACGAAATTGTATTTCAAGGGGAACTTTTATTCATTCAGATTAAAATGGTATTGAGATTCAGTTTTCTAAAATCCCTGGTGAAAATAAAAGTCTTGAAAGTTCGAAAAATGCATGCTCACGGTCTCAAAATACATGGGAGTTGAGACCATGATTATACGTTTTTCGAACTTTTAAGACTTTTATTTTTACCAGGGATGCTGGTGTCTCAGATGTAAAAGTTCTGCCACATTCACTAAAATAAAGACTTAGAGAGGACGTAATAGTGGAAATTATTCTCCCCAGATCGCTACCAACACCATTAAGCGATGCGAGGGACTTGCATCACATTTCAGGTTCAAATGTCTTTTTTAGTAGATTTAATATTAAAGGGCACATTGTCAGATTGGTTTGACTTCAATTTGTATTATTGAACTCCATTTAATTAATGTTCTCTAACAACATCAATTTATACCATCAGACAATATTTTCTTTTCGCCAAATTATTTTCGAATTGCAGCAACCATTTGAAAAAGTTTTTAATACAACGTAACATAACGCTATCATCATGAAAACTGAAAATGTTCTTTCATTTACACTAGCTTAACTGTAGGAGGGGAAAATATATAAATTTAAGGGCCATTGCCCGTTCAATAGCATATCTTTGGAGCGAAACGGAATTGTGCTAAACTATAAACACTATGATGTGATATAACACATTTTACTAGCGATACCCCATGGAAGTGAGTCATTATCCTGATGAAATTAGTGTTAAAAGTCGCTTTCTCAATGTCTAGAGATTTTAGCGTCTTCTAGTATATTTTTAAATTGTTTCATATTACTCCGATGCAGCTCATCTTGCGCATCTTTTGATTAGGGATGCTAATTTTTCATTTGTCAAAATGTCCAAAATAATATGTAATGTACTATCACTCGCATAGTGTGTTTGGTATATGAATGCACATATACAACACTATATGATACACTGAATTTTACACTATTAGAGTGTTATACGGTAGATTGTATTTATACAACCAGCAAAAATATTCCGTCAATAACCGGATATTGATACCATAGTTTTAACGTAACTATAGAAAATATTTTACGTGATCTTTGGTTGTGCATGCTGCATTGATTTTATTTTTATATTCGACAAATGTCTGTTATCATCAAAATTTATGGTGCGGAAGGATTGTGTAGTTTTGAAATAAGTTTTCGCCATGTAAAATTCTCTATATTCGAATACAATAAAAGAATTGCAAAAAAATGTATAAACAACACATAAAATTGATAGTGTTGCTCGGATATGGAATAAAAATGGAAAAATATTGGTCGATTTGCAAAATCAAATGTATTTTAATAGTGGATGGAACATTAGCAGTAAATATTCTACACCAGATTGCATCCTCTATTGAAAATGTATTTGTTTCGCTCCTTTCTCTTTCTCTACTTTTTTTATCATTTTTTTAATAAATTTCATATTTTATAGGTCAAAATGAGATAAACATGTTTTTCACTGAATAATGTTGTTATGATTTTGCTTCTCAGAATATCAAAACAAATGTTTTGAGCTTCAGAGCAAAACGCGCTTTCTCATCTTCTGTTTGCTTATGTTTATTTCTAAATACTTTTCGCTATAATCCTTTTTGTTGGGAAACATAGAAGGAGATACGGTTTATTGCATCGTTTCCAAGTTGTACCCTAAGAATAGTATGAAGAATCGACATCCTCCGGTGGGTAGAATACAAACTTAATAATATTTTCGTAAACATCGAATAAGACAGTCGGGAAACGTTATTCTTATGTAAGTAAAATATTTTCAAAAAGCAAATTTTAATGAAATTATTACAAAAACCGAAAATGTATGAAGCGGAATTCACATGATGTTGCATCGACAGTTAAAATACCTCGGAGTCATGCTGGACGACCGCATGAATTTCAATAAACATGTGAATAAAGAGAGCGAAAAATCAACGAAAGCAAACACAGCATTGGCCAGGATAATGCCGAATGGTTTTGGACCGTGTAGCAATATAAAGAAGCTACTAGCAAGTTTTATCCTATCATCGTTATTGTGATATGAGGCACCAGCGTGGATAATAAAGGGGTTAGACGCAAATAGGAATCGGAGGAGGTTGAATAAAGCCCAAAGGCTGTCAAGCATAAGGGTGGCAAGCGCATACTGAACGATCTGAAAGAGTGTGAGGGCCAAAGCAGCTAGGGCGCAATTAAGAGCCGAAACACCGACTATAACTGCGACTATGAAGATGGACCAATAGGCTCATTCCGAACGTAACCGAATGGATGCATAGGAAACACGGCGAGGATTCGCGGAAGTTCCCTTTTGCACGGCATGTGATAAAGAAGAGAACTGCAGAGCACGTGGTATCAGTCTGCCCCCGCTTCGAACAGGAGCGATGTGAGCTTATAGCTGCGAGCAGCCAAGATTTAAACGCCGATAACAAAATATCAGAGATGTGTGTCGTCGTGAGGTGGTGTGGAAGGTAGTGGACAACATGGTTGTGAAGATAATGGGGGAGCTGCAAAGTTCATGGAGCGAAAAGAGGAGGCTGATATGAGAGTGTAGGCGCGTAAGCGCAGTGCCTCCCCGAAGTAATACCGTGAGGCGGTTCCGGGGAGACGAGATGATGTCGTTAATGGACCAGATGCCTGTGAAGGTTTCCTCACCTTTTAAAAAATGCATGATATTGCAATATTAAAAACACAACAAATGCAATTGCCTATTCAGGATTGAAGTCATCTGACACTTCAAACTTATTAACTACAATTTCAACTTTTCGATCAATATTTGGTAAATATTGCAAAGCATGAGAACCACTTTTTGAGTGTATGTACTACAACCAAAATAATATTCTGCAAAAAATCATTTTGCGATTTATGTATTAATAATAAAATAATAAAAAATGTAAAAAAATCAAGGGGTAAATTACTTTTTTTTTCTAAGGATTATTTGGGATTATTTGGGATTATTTGGATTATTTGTGATTATTTGTGATTATTTGGGATTATTTGGATTATTTGTGATTATTTGGGATTATTTGGATTATTTGGGATTATTTGGGATTATTTGGGATTATTTGGGATTATTTTGGGATTATTTGGGATTATTTGGGATTATTTCAAATTTGTAGTAGGATCATAGTGTCAGCAACGTCAGGAAAGTGAGCAACCTGTAAAAATTTGTGTCTTTTCATACGAAAGAAGGCCTTATAAATAAAAATACATAAGTTACGATTTTAATATCAATTTAACATTATTCAACCAATTCCTTCTCAATGAACTCAATAAGACGTCTTGACACTCTCAACACATTGTTTTGATAAATAGACACAGAAATATTTCCATCTAATGACTGAATATTTTCAAATACGCGTTTGTCAACAGTTCGAGGAAATAATGCGCCGACACTATTCTAATAGTACCAACTTCCTTTACGGACTGCACTGAAGTAAATGACTAGGCGAAAGCTTGATCTTTGAATGTTTTTCCGCTTATAAGGCGAAAACTGTGCATTAAGGTTGATGCTTGTCCACCCAATTCAAAAATGCGCCATTCACCAATGTTAAAATTTTCTAGTCTCTGGAACTAAAACGGAATTTGTGTATGTATGTACAGGGACCGAATCCTTAGATTGTGCAACTTATCATTTTACCAGCTGGTCTACAAATACATTGAAAATGAGCAGCGTCATAAACATAAAACATATCAAATAGAATTTTGTACTTCTGCGCAGGTTTTTGCAGTGTTAAAAAGCTGCGCAGAAGTACAAAATTCTATTAATGCAAAAATATATTTCTGTGAGTGTACAAACAAAAAAACGCCGTTAACGTCATCTACCGTCAATTCTTGTCGTAAAATCAATTTTGAATAAATGAATAACACTAACACTAACGATGAAATTATTTTGTACGTAAAATTTGCAGCGCAGAAACCCTTTTCTTTTTGCTGTTGAAGTAAAGATGTAAAGTCTTACACTGATCCGAACTAAATGTATTCATTCGTTTTGAAAAGCTCCGCTAAAACTGAAAGTTGATTTCATGACAAGAATCGAACGTCATCTACGTTTCGGCGTTTTCTTGTTAAGAAAATATTTTTATACTTGTGACGTTGCTCATTTTCAATGTATTTGTAGACCAGCTGGTAAAATGAAAAGTTGCACAAGCTAAGGATTCGGTCACTGTATGTCTGTCGTCAAGGTTTTTACCGAGGGGTAAACAGCTCCGGAAAGTCGTAGACCACCGCAGAAAAGTAACATTAAATCCTGAAAGTTAAAAAGTCATCCGGAAAGTTAAAAAGTGAGCCGGAAAGTCAGAAAATCGAGAAAAATCGCATAAATTCACGAAAAGTCATGCACGAAAGTTCTGGAAAGTCGTCCAAAATCACAAAAAGTCACATAAAATTCCAGAAAATCACGACAAGTAATGTTAAATCTCGTAAAGTGCCGTTCATAAAGTATGTCACACAGAAATGTTAGATTCCGGAATGCACAAAAATGTATGACATTGCAAAAATAATGTCGGATTTGAAACGGGATTTTGAGTGTGACTTGGAACGGCATTGGGACGAAAATTAAGGTGGGATTTGGACGTGTATTGATTTTGAAAAGTATTTGGACGGGAGTTAAGACTATGTTTTGAAGAGAATTTAGACAGTAGGCTCGGACGGGCGTTAAGACGGTGGTTTTTGAAGGTATTTGGAAAGGTATTTGGACAAGGATTTGTAAGGGTTTTTGAACGGGAGGTAAGACGGGGTTCTGAAGGGTATTTGAATGGAGGGGTTCGGACGGGGATTGGGAAACGTATTTGAAAGGGGATTTGGAAAAATATGTCGACGGGAGCTAGGACGGGTTTGACTTGATTAGACCCGTTCGAAGAACGAAGTTCTTCGAAAAGGGGTCTTGTGCGTTTACCACGACGTTTGTAACTACCCCAATTTCGACCCGGGAGTAGGGGAGAGCTTCGATCATGGTTCTTAGATGACGATTCAAGAATAAAAAATGACCGTCCGTCCGCCTGTCTGTCAACATGATAACTCTTACTCAACCGATTTTCAAGAACTTTTCTTTCCTGAAAAATAATCAAAATATTTTTTATGGGATTAAATCTGAGCACACATAATTGAGTCAATAAAATCATAATCATCATCATGAAAGTGGTGCTGTTGTGTGGAGTGGAATGCGCTTTTGAATATCAATCGATAGTGCAGGTTCAGTGCAAAAAAATTGCCGAATAATGTTGCTTGAAAAATTTCGATACGATTTGTCGCCAACGAATGGGAGCAGTTCTTTGGCTATATATCGGTCGTCGGCAGGTGCAGCAGGTATAGCAGTCGTCGGCAGGTGTCAAATGAAAGATGTCGATTCCATAAAGCCTAGATAGGTAGGTACGCCTAGCGTACAAAATCATTGAATCAAAGACTGCGCAGTTTCAATCTCAGAATTCGTACTTCGCAAGACAAATTAGTTATTTTTAGAGCGTTTTTTGAAGTTAAACTTTTTGCGATTTTTTGGGATTATTTAGGATTATTTGGGTTTATTTGGATTATTTGGGATTATTTGGGATTATTTGTGATTATTTGGGATTATTTGGATTATTTGGGATTATTTGGGATTATTTGGGATTATTTGGGATTATTTTGGGATTATTATGAAGTAATTTACCCTTGAAATAAATTTAAAAACATATGCAGGGGATCCCTACGCATCAGAATAGATGTGGCAAACAGAATAGATGTTGCCAAAAGACTTGAACGTATATAAGTAAATATTGCCTTAACTCTTAGGTAAATGTAATTACGTCCACATTAAATCTGATTGGAAATTGCCGAAAGGGCAATATTGAAAAACCAGCCCGAAGAAAGGGCGCAAAAACCTCTCAATCCCTAAAAAAATCTCGAAATTTCCAAAAATGTTTGAAAAAAATTACACTATGGCCGATCTTAGAACCGACCTAGAGCACTTAGGAGAGGACTCTGATCCATACTTCCATGAACAAAAATGTTCGCCTCTTTTTTCTCAGCAACACTGCACAAAAAACCTCATCATTAAAGAAATATTCACGAAAAACCACAAAATACCGAAAAGCACCCAACGACCCTATTTAGGCGACCCTTGAGCCGACAGTGCTTAGGTTCAAGCCCATAAAAGATTTTTTAATTACCTTTCAGGGAAAAAAAAGTTTTTGAAAATCGATCAAGTTTTGCTCAAGTTATCGCGGTGACAGAAGGACGGACGGACATTTTTTATTGCTTATTCGTCATCTAAGGACCATGATCGATGCTCCTCACCTACTCCCGGGTCGAAATTAGGGTGCTTGGAAACTTCGTTCTTCGTACGGGTCTAAACATTAATTTGAAACTGGGATCGATTAGCACACACGCACTGTTACAGACGTCTGTCATTAATATTGGCATATTGTGAAATATGCCAATATTCATGTGAACCGCTGTGAGCAGTTCTTAACTTTGAAGTTTGTACGAGGATAATAACTGAAAAACTGTTTCAACCGTTTCAACTCTTCCTGAATATGCAATCTTTCTACTACCTACCGGGCTTCAATTTCGGGAGCATACCGTAGCTTTTATTATGTGACTTAAATGGATTTGTAATTTTACAAATAATTATTTAAGTCTATAACAATTATTTGCAAGTTTTGCGATAATCAATTGCTTTTTAAATTACCTATAATAATGAATATGTCAAGGTAGAGCATAAACTCCAGTCAAACTTTGATAAAAATTGCACTTACGCTTTAATAATTTGGAAATTAAAAAATAAATTATACCAACGACTTCAGTCATTATGTGCAAAATTATTGTCTAATGGAAGACTCCTACCCAAGTAACAATTTGAAAACCAATAACTTATTGGTTAAAATAAAATCATTATAACGTTGCCAGGATCGTTATTTAAAGGTCATTGCCCAGTTATAAAGAGACCTAAGTTATTTAACCGTCAACAGACCGTTACTTGACCAATAAGTTTCCCTTGAAAAACTTTTTTGTTAAATAGCCGTTATTTTACGGTTAAATAACTAAGGTATTTTTGTAACTGGGCAATGACAGTTAAATAACGGTCCTGGCAACGTTATAATGACATTATTTTAACCAATAAGTTATTGGTTTTCCAATTGTTACTTGGGTAGTTCCTATAGATCTGATTTAACCCATTCTGTAAACTTCTTCTAGGACTACCACCAGAACGACATCCCGAAACGTTTGCAGACAAGATCTTCCTTTTCAGTCTGTTATCACCATTCTCTGAACATGATTGAGACAGCGGAGACGGTTAATCCATCGTGAACATTCTTCTTGTATCTGAAACTTATTTTTCGAATAATAGTATATTATGCACCAAATAAACCATCCTGGACAGCGGTGCATATATAGTTTTATCTATCGAGAGCAATATATCGAGTTAAACAGTTTTGCCCTAGGGTAATAAGTACGAGATTATTGCTCTAGATAGATAAAAATTCAACGTACACCCCATCGTTGGTCAGCTCCTATTTAAATATATAGATCGTACAGTTTTGCTAGGAAATAGAATCATTTGAATACGTTGAAGTCTTCGGCGACGTAAATCGCAATTCTAGAAACTTTTTATTACTATGATTTTTGTATACGTCCGCTTCTCATCAGGAAATTGTATACCCTCTAATAATGCAGATACGAATGAATAATGTTCGGTTTAGCGGTGGTTGCTCTAATGTGAGTAAAGCAAGTTAGCCGACCAATAAAAATAAATAGACAGTGAATTTTCCAGAAATGTTAGGTGAAAATAGTCTTAGCCCATGAATGGTAAATGAAGGAAAATTGTTTCTAAAACACTCTACAGGGAAATGTGGCCGAATTAAATTGTGTCAATGTTCTCGAACCAGGAATTTCACGTCGCATTCTTCGATGTGCAAGAAATAAATTTGATGCCAATGTAAAAAAAATAAAATTGAAAAAGACGCCACTCCAATGGAAAAAACTCTGACTTTTTGCATAAACCTCGGTGCATCCATTCGTTTATAATAATGTAAAAGCGGACTCGCTATATGCATCTCACGTCCGGTGGATGTATTTCAGTGTAGAATATTATTGTGAGGGCAATAGGCTATAATAAAATCATTTAAACATGTAGCAAAATAGAAAATTGACTGTACGCCATGCGACGACAACTACAAGAACTTTGGCGCTCTACACGATTACTTTCCGTATTCGTAGAGTTAAGTTTGTAGTGATAAATACACAAGAGCTGCCTAAGTCGCCCAGGCCTGAAAACCGAACGTGAAGGACTCCAAGATTAAATTGTACAAATATCGATTAAAATTTACTGTTCCACAACTTGACTCCTAAGTGGAGCATTAATGTCTGTAATGAAGAAATAAACATATAAAAAGCCTCAATTAAATAATGTAACTAAACCAGGAACAGTGCTCTAACGATATGGAAAGTCTATCGTTTTGCATAAATTTCAAATAGATTTTCATCTTAATTGCACCACCACATACCCATCCAGTAGTAAAGTCTTTCCATTAATCTAAAAATGAGATGACTCTCTGCTACTTACGCAGGTATCATAATACAACAAAATTATGGTAAATGGTAAGAGTAAAATCTATCTGAACATTTTTGAGTTTCACAAGCAAATATAACAAAACAAATTTTATTCGCATGTTTGTGTGTATCTACAACGAATTTTCCCAGAGCAACCAATAAAATAAAGTTTATTTATTCCATTCATTCATGAGAGCGCTACCATTCACAATGACTTCAAATTTAAATTTAGTGTTAACTAGGAGTATTACTTCGAATTAAGTACTCAAATAATAAATAAGCATTTTGACGAAAGCAACGAAATGTTAACGATTTATTTATTCGAAAATTTGCTCTGTTGTGGGTGTCCTTTTTTACATTCAACTAATCGAAATTTTGTTTGCACCATGCACTCACCGACAGAATTTCAAAATAACCGTAAAATACGAGCATGTGTTACAACTGATATGACTCAATGAAACAAGAAAATTCACAAAAATCAAAAGTCGAGCAGTAATGCATTGCGCAGGTATGAGAAAAATTGTGAAAACCTTCAAAATAGATATCCCATCGACAATACACCAGTGATACCAGTTAACTATACACAACAACTGCCACTACTTACTTTTCTTTGAGAGCAAAGCCATCTGAATCAAATGAAAAGACTGGACGGGACAGTACACGTCGTGACTTCGAACAGAACGGTAACGGGTGGAATGGAATTAAACAAACTGGTTCACTTGAATTTTTACTTTGGTTTTGGCATATTTAAACCAAACGGCTGTTTCGTTTTTCTTGTTTTAAAATTTCATTGAAACATTGTCGGTGACATTTAAAATTGTGGTTACAACAATTTACATTTTAATATTGTTCGTTCGATGAATAAAAGTACATTTCGTGAATATCAAAAAAAAAAGATCAAAATTAAGGTGTGTAATTCCAGTGTTAAATATTTAAATGTAATGCAAGTTATTAAATCAACCGCTTTGCAATTTATTTTTAAATAATTTCAATAAAATCTCCGTAGCCGTTAAAAAGTTTGTCTGAGTAATTCGTGTAATAATGACGGCTATTCAATGTTCAAATAATTAGAAAGTATAAAATTGCCTGTTTGAAATTGTTAAATCATTCGGTGTCTGTATCACAAATATGGGAATTAGGATTACGCAAGTTGTTGTAGCAAATTAAGGATTTACAAAATATTTTTTGCACATTTTGGAAGGTGTATTGGCTGGTATGTTCAAGAAAACTAGATTTTTTTATTTCAATGTAATTCGTTGATGATGATTTACCTTAACACTTAGAATATTTCTAAGAAGCAAAGAACAATTTTTTAAAGCAATTTCAACGTACATACACCTAAATACCATGTGTGCTTTTCCATGTGTGCTTTTTCCTGATTTGTGATTTTTTAGTTAAAGAAACATTTTATTTTCACGATTTCCTAGCTATTTACTCTCTGTAATAAAAGAAAGCACATAAAGCTTTATCTGTCTACTGCTCTGTCGTGGTATGACATGCATGTGACGTCGTCATTCTTTATTACCACCTTGAAGTGTATCTTTAAAATACGCAACATTCCCCGGAAAAAATGATTGGATAATCAGATCTTTTTTCACCAACAATTGCTGGAATAATTCTTTTCGAACACAGTCACTGAAATCCCATAACATACTAAAATCATTTATTTTATTGGCTCTCCCATCCGAAAGTTGAGCATTACATGTTTACCTCCTACAAAAACCATGGTATGTAAGGTCATATTTACTTCACTAGTGAAAACAAAAGTTTTACCTCACTAAATACGCAATATGCAATAAAAATAGTATATTACAGTGGACCCTGCTACTGGAACGGAAAAGTGAAAACCGGCAAGTTTCTGCGAATTTACCATACAAATTAGAAACTTGTCGATTTTCACTTTTCCGTTCCTGTATACATAATTAATTACTTCGGACACAATCTTGAGAACTCGCAAACTCGCAAACTGGTGTGAGTTTGGCTCTTATCAAAAAATTGTGTTCTCATGTAATGAATTACTTTTGCAGGTCCACTGTAATATACTTTTTTATGTGTGTCAACGCGATACAAAACACGTAAAATGTTGAATAAAATATCGCAAGAACGTTAAGTAACTTAAGCATGCTATTGTGCAATGTTCGTCATTTGATTCGATGATATTCACATTTTCCTAACGGCCTTCATCCCAACATTTTCGATTGTAAGTTCATCTTTACATTGACTTGTCATAATTCGCTATTTCGATTGCTCTTAATCTCTTGTCAACTTGCAAAGCACAGTGTTCATTCAATTGGAATGCACAATACTCGATTCATTTATAGTAGTGCATCCAGCAGGGAAAATCGTATCTCATCGAATGTTGAAAGATTTGAAGTGCAAACTGTTTTTAATCTCTTTGCAAATTCAATAGTAACATGTCTGTGTTGAAATTTCGAATACAATTTTTTATTTTTCCTTGTGTTTGTCTCAAGTTCTAATTTTTCCCGTGTAAAACAGTCCTAGGTGAGCATTTTTCCTCTCGCAATTTAGCGAAAGAAACTCTTTTCTACACTCTTGGCAGTTCGCTAGAAAACATTTCATAAGCTGCCATTCGGCAAACTTCATACAAGTAGCTACTTTAATTGAGAGAATAATAATTCACCTAATACCATAAACTTTTAGGTTGAATGCCTCTTTCATTAATCGCCATTAAATCATAAATCTGGTGTTACATTTTTTTTTACGCAAAACGGTTAAAAGTTTTCTGAGGTATTTAAAATAAATACATTTTTTAAAAGCTTTGCTCAGAATCTTTTGATTTTCTGAATCCATTCCTCGGCCTGCACGTCTTAATTTCTTACAATTTATTTCAGTTATAAAATAACGTTTGAAGTCACGTGAAAGTGAAGCAATATTGATCTCACGTACACTTCATGAGACGAATTAAGACGACACTTTACCTATCGTTCATAATCACTTTCTTGCATCGAGACACACCAAGTAGATTTATGCGAAGGTAATAAAAATAAAATGAACTGTAGGGTGTTTCAAATCTCGTTAAATAAAATGTACGATCATAAAAGTAAAAATTCTATTCGATATACAGATCATTTAACACAATGGGGTTTATAGAAAATTTGTGTCCTTTTTCGTAAACGCAATTGGGGAGCACATGAAAGCAACAAATTTATTACTAAATGGTTCAAGATTGCCACACATACAGTACACGACAACATTTTTCGAAACCATCCAACCCACAAGACGTTTTTATGAGAATTGTTTGCACTACGCAACTAAGAAAAGTAAAAAAAAGGAAATATTTGAATAAACCTCCGAATAAACTCACCACAATATTTAATGATTTCTCTCCAAGCGTAACATTTACTAAGAAGATAAAACCAGAAGTGAATTAAAAACCGAAAGAACAATATTTGCTATGCTCTCGTATTAACAGTGCTTCTCATCGATTTCAGTAATATTCCAACCTTGTGTCTTACCTTCAGTTTATAGATTTTGATCAAGAAATGACATCAAAGTTTGTAGGTCTCCTTACGTTTTCTATTCTATGAAAAAACATGGAACGTTAAAATAAGAAAAGATTCAAGATTTCAAGCTGCTAAATGCTTTTTAGTGAAGCTTATTCAAAGGAGACGAAGAAGCAGTTCTATCCTTCATATAATTTTTTTGGAATTCGCCGACAAAAAACTCGCTTTTACGTGCGTCATTTCGGTGTCGCATGATGTCACTTTTCGCACTAGTGTGACAAAACCTTTCTGACGCAATAATACGTTAAGCTTCTAAACGTTTTTTTGCACTGGGCTGCTGTATAATGAAACCTAGTTCTAAACAAGTTTTATCAACGAACGATGGGGACATAGAAAATTCATTTGTATTCAAAAGAAAGTCTTTTGAGAAAAACATATTTTTAATTTTCAGAAAATTCGTGAAACTCAAAGAAAACTCTTTCAATTCGAAAGAAAATCCTTTATTATTTTCCAACATCCTTTTGCACGCAAAATTCACGATTACTTTCTCCTCGCTAACGAATCAGCTGATCGGCAAGAAATTGGAAAAAGAATTAAAATATTAAGAAAGCTCCAATTTGATGCTTGCTAACGTTTTTTAAAAAGTTAAAAAAAATTGTACTACACGAACGCCGAATCTTCAAATCACAATCGATATAATAATAATCCTTTAAAACTGAGCGAGAATTGAATTATACACATAAGGGCTCGTGATTCTATCTATAAATTACTCCAGTGATTAATCTATTTGGCCATTTTTGTGAATAGTAAATTGAACGTTTGATGTTATGTGCAATTTTGAATAACACTTCATGAACAGCAAATCAACAAATGAGCTTTTAGCTTTCGGCAACTGATTAGATAAATTCGAAGCAGATGTTTGTGCTCTCATTGATGTTTTTCAATTATCTATGATTTATTTAAGAGTAAGCAGTGCGGATTTGCCGACAATAGCAACGGTTCGTTAAACTATTGACTGGATGTTATGTTTGAAATAATGCCTTCTACTTTCATGCAATTTCGCTTTAGTTACGACAGTGAAGAATGGAACGAAATAATCTGAAATTCAATTTGAAACAATATCTCTAATAATTTATCAGTGCGAATAATGAATTTGCATACTCTAATCTTGTGTTATACGACCGAATTCATCTTATTCGTCGACATTTAGTGCTGAAAGCTTTTCTTATATTCATACCAGCAGCATTCCATCATATGAGAATTTTACGGTCTTGGAATTGGAATCGTAGAATCGTACGATGAAAATAAAACATAGTTTATTGCACTTTGTGTCCGAATCTAAATCAAAACTTATTCAAATTCCGAAAAGATTTCATTTTATAGTTTATCTTGACAAGTATTTTTCAACACCATAAACTCATCTGATATAACAAACATAAATTGAGATTTTCTTTTACCATAAAAATGTGGATAATAAATTTTTGTGAGAAAGTGTTCAAGTTTTACTTATTTGTTATTGGGTACGTGAATGGCATTTCGGACTTGGTAGCTTCGTACAAATACACTTAACTTTTTCAATTGATATTTTATAACTAAATTTATCCTCGTATAATGTCAATTCTTCTGTAAGATATTACAAAATTAGCGTTGGAAAATATCCAGCCGAAAGCAGGGCAGAAATTCAATCTATGTAAAAGTCTCCGAAAAAACGGTAAATTTAATAAAAAATATAATGCTACGCGAACCCGTACAAATACCTAAATGATAAACTTGGTCCAATATCAGTATTGAAATAACGGTGTAAAAAAGACTCATCCTAACCCCTATCAGATACTTCTCTCCCACCTTAATCAATTAAAAGAAATAAAAACGAATTAAAAATTTTATATTCAAGCGGACCAAAAACGTCACATTTCCTCACCAGATGGAGAACCGAAACGTCAATATTTTTGCTTATACTTTGTTTTGCCAACTTATTTTGTCCCTACACTGTCATTTATTGTGTGAATTTGAATGCTTCGCTCCGCTCCATCCTTGAACGATTTCAACACCTGGATCAAAATCGTATCTTTTTCGTCCAAGTGATATAAAATACTATTTTTAACAAAAAAAATAAAAATGCTTTATAAATAATGTATGAATAAAATTGTCAAATAAAATTGGTGTTGGACCAAAAAAAAGTTTCCCCCAATTTTCCCAACAACAAACGAAATAGCGTTACTGTACGAAATTTGAATGGTAAAGTTGATTTTGTCTTTCAATTTAAAGAGTCTAATTAACTCAAAAATGTGTTACACACACACACTCAGAGATCAATGATTTTATCTGTGAAATGACAATTATTTTACAAAAATTTGAACTATTCGGGTAGTTGGGAGTCCAACGTAACGCCAACAATGATTTATTGATAAAAATATATTTTCAGATAGGTCTTAGGAACGTTTGATCCGTCAGAGGTCGATATTTTTGAGCTGACTCATTACCAAGATATGTCAAAATTTAAAGTTCGCGTGTATAACTTAAAAATATCTAGATCGATCATACTTTCCACGTACATACATAAAATACTTCTATAAAACTTAAACTACAGAAAAAAATCGAAAACTAGCAGAAGTTCAAAAAAATTTTTTTTCCATTTTCAAAATGCATTTTTTTGGATAAATTCATCCACTTTCAACGAATAATTTCTTCATGATGTTAAGTGTGCAATATACTTAGAAATGATGAAATTTTCCAACAAAATTCATATCAAATGCTTTTACGTGTCAGAAATAGCCGATTCCCGAAACTTTCAGGGTACCCCTCGTACAGTTGTCCAATTTGAGGTAGTAGGTATCACCGAATGTTCTCGCATTTCTGCATCACACTCGAATACTTTTCAAAATTACATCTGAAAAACGTGTTATCTTTCGTAACAGATAGCAAGTGGCTGAATGCGCCGTCATAATTGGAGCGACATCAGTATCACTCAGATCATCAATATCAATAAAACACCTTCAACCGTACTATAGAAATCACCATCACTTTTAAAAATGATCACCACCTCACCAGCAACGATAACAATAGCCCAAACCAAATCGAAGAGCGCGACACAATGAGCTCAAAAGGGAAGGCCTCAGTGTCATTTTTCACTTTTCGACAAATTAAAAAATTTTAAAAAATACTTTTCAAATGAATCATTCAATCAATCAATAAATCTATATCCACCACTTTTCGTGACAGGTGACCCTTGTGATGCGTCACAAAAGAGCTAGTTTAAGAGATCTTATTCTCCATACTTTTTTGCTACGATTTCTAGAAACTTTCAAAAATTGTTGAAGATACATTGACTCAGCAAAGTCAGACAAATTACGGGTTCACCATTCACTTAAATTGCTAAAAAAAATTATTTTGCTGAAGAAAAATATGTATTCCAGCAGAAAATGCTGTGCCTTGAAAAAGGAGTCTTTCAACAAAGTGGGAAAAATATTTTTTTTATGAATAAATTAAAGAAACACAGAGAGGGCTTATTAGAAAACACATGCAACAGAATTAAGATACGTCACATATCAGAACTGACAAAATAAATCCCTTCATTGATACACAATTAAATCTTTGACGTTAACAGTTTATACAAAAGGAAATTGATTTTTTAATTCTCTTACAGAATTCGAACTATATTTTCATGGAAATTATTTGGAACATAAGTATAAAAAATTCTTAAAATTATCCCAGGAACCGTCACTGAAAACGGTCGCGCTAAGATTGGGTGAGAGTTCTTCGAAAGCGGACAAAAATTGAGGGGGCAATTATGTTAAAATACAATTTGGACGTCCAATTTGTTTTTCAGTCACTTATTTGTAGTCATTTCTCTAACTCGATATGGTGACATCTACAGTTCAGCGCTACAGCCATTGCTAACGAGCCTTACTAGAGGCGGTTGCATTATCCGTTATTATTATTGTGCGTAACCTTTGGTTTCGTCTCTTTAACAGTTAAGGACATGATGAAATAAATCGAAAATGTTTTAAATTTTGATGCGTAGTGGTATGTTATATATAGAGGTGTTTTGAATTTGTATTTCTATTTTAGAGACTCCACTAATAGCTTTTTATAGCCAATATCAAGTGTTGTCTGGACCACCGGCTTTAAGTGACTTCCGAACCACGTCTCAGAGTAATGCGAATGTAGTATCTTATTCAATTACTCCAGGAATTGTTGCGCGCATGATTATTATCTCGCCTAAGCCTAGCCTTAGATATTTCGTACACAGATTCATCGTCGGGTTACGTCATACGATTCATTCAGTGTGTACGTCGTTATGGGCACCAAACACACCACAACCACCTTACTTTTGAAGCTTGAGTGAACTTTAAGACGTTATTAATGCGCTACACTTGATAGAAAAATTCCATGTAATAATTTTCCGACACGGGATTTGAACCATGATGAAGGGGTAACGCACTTCTCAGATGTTTGGAATAAATGGAAAAAAATGGGAATAAATGGAAAATCATGTCACTTTTCCGAATCCGTTATGTCCGTTAATCCGTTTATGTCTCGTTAACATAACCTCAATCTTGTGATGTTTTTTCGAATCAACGTTTTGCTAAACAATCTAATCAAACCTGTGTACTTTATTTGTCTCGGCATCCTACTTCTAGTAAAATGTTTATGATCATAATTTCGGTTGGTGGCTTCGCTATATGTACAGCAATCCGTTTGGTAAAAAATATAAACAAACGAACACATTGCATTCCAAACGGTCGTTCTTGGTACCCATTAAAACTTGTACTTCCGGTGCGGTTCGGCTTACCAGGCCGTCCCATTGTATTCATTCTCGGTAAAAGCAATTCAACACAGCCTCGGACGGGTGTTGGATACGGGGTACGACCAACGCTCGACTTGCTAGGTACCCCATCGTTGACGATCAGGCAGTGCAAAATGGTTGATGGTTTGTTTATTGGAAGTCTAAACGTTAATGGGGGTTTTCGGGATCGCAGAGAGGAATTAGTTGATCTGGCTAAGGACTACGGTATAGACATATTGGCGTTGAGTGACGTTAGGACGAAGGGACAGACGGAGGAACACGTGGGCGGGTATAAGGTGTTTTTGTCCGGAGTTCAGTCTGGTAGGGCAAACTGGGGGGTTGGAATCGCTATCAGGAAGGAATTGATCAAATTTGTCCTAAATGTTCGTTTCGTAAATGAAAGGCTGATGTGGGTCTCTGTAAAGTTAGTGGGTGGAATTTATCGCTTGGTTAGCGTATATAGCCCTTGCAATGGTAGTGATGCTACTGACTTGGACACTTTTTACGAACAACTAGGGGACGTAGTTAGCAAAAAGGGAAATGAATCATTGATTTTGCTGGGGATTTCAATGCAAGGATAGGAAACTTTAAAAGCAACTCAGGGTATGGGAAGGTAGTGGGTAGATTTGGGGAAGAAACACTGAATTCAAATGGTAAACGGTTGTTGGATTTTTGTGATTTCAATGGGTTAGCAATAACCAACTCTTTCTATAGGCACAAGTGGATCCATCGGTATACGTACGTCAATGAGGGTTTGGGTCACAAATCCATTATTGATGACATGATTATAGAGCAGGACAGGAGACAGGTAGTCAGGGACACACGTGGTTTCAGGGGTTTCACTTTCGGTTCTGACCACTACTTTTTGGGTACCCATCTGTCGGTTGGTGAACTCTGTCAGGCTAAAAGGAAGAAGGTGGTAAGTCGCAAATTTCGTGTGGGCAAATTTAGGGAAGAGGCAGTTAGGTCTCGTTTTATGGCAAAATTCGCCGAAGGATTTGAGGGGCTTCCAGCTGACTGCGGGGACATTGAGGCTGAGTGGGCGAATTTTAAGAAATTTGTCTTGGATCTGGCAGTGTCGCTAGCGGGGGTCGAAACAAAAAGACGGGTTGGTGGAACGCCGATATCAGGGGGGCTGTATTGGAGAAAAGGAAACTATACTTGATTTGGTTACAGGACAGGACGGTGGCGAAGTGGGAGGCTTATAAGGCTTGTAGGCAACTGGTTAAGGATCGAGTCAGGGAAGCGAAGGACCGGGAGGGGAAAAAGTTTGGGGAGGATTTGGAAAGGGCAGGTCAAGGCAGGGGTAAGAAATTTTGGTCGATGATTAAGGGCATTAGGCGCGGTGGCGTGAAAGAGGGATGTAGTAGTATTTTAGATAAAGACGGCGAGTTAATTACAGATAGGGGTGAAGTCTTGAAGACTTGGCGGCATTACTTTAAGGGTTTATTTACATCTACTATCGAAAAGCTTTATGAAAAGAACAGGGACTTATACTTATGCTTCATCGACTTGGAGAAGGCATTCGACCGGGTACCAAGGCAGAAGCTATTCGGG
>CM055403.1:78205011-78216575 GCA_029228625.1 Pseudolycoriella hygida | reverse complement strand
GTGGAAGAGGCGGCAAGGGACAGTCGTCTGCGCTGGTTCGGGCACGTTCAAAGGATGGGTAATAACAGGCTACCGAAAAGGATCTTGGATGCACAAGTCCCGGGTGTTAGGCCAAGGGGTAGACCAAGGAGAAGGTTTATCGATTCAATTAAATCAGATTTAGAAGTTAGGGAACTTTCTCTGGGCGAACAAACCATCTCCTTGGCGGGCGATAGGAGGGCATGGAGGACGATAGTTCACCAATCTGGGGTTGCGACAGAAAGACCTCACACCGGAAGGTACTAACGGTCTATAAAGTTTGATGATGATGATGATGATGATTTTCCGAATCCGTAAAAATACTTAAATAGACTTGATTTTGATAATACTACATGTGACAACTTATAATAAAAGGATTTAATGATTTTATTTCTCAGCATTAGTACAATTTGTCAAACATTTTACATAATTGGTTATTTATAGAAAATAGAAAATGTTATCCATTTTCCCCTTCCCTAAAAGTTCCCATGACAGCTGCTGCATTCCCTCGTTGGATGGCCATACTTATTCTCTGTTGGAGAAAGGATTTGGAGCGTGGTTCGTCGGTTTTCAATGTGATCCTCTTACTCAATTGATTAAAAAAATTTATTGCCGATGTACTCCACGATCCCATTGTCTCCGCAGCAAACGGTACGAAGATGAAGTTTTGATTAATTAGCTCATGATACTTCCTCTCCTTTTCACGAGCCTTGACCTCCGCTGCACGGCCGGCTTGACGTGTGCTGAGTCTATTACTGGGAGCTACGGTATCTCTGCATGTGGCGTCCCAGATTAGATGACTACCTCTGGACCATGGTATCAGTGACATGCCGTCAACTCTTTTGCCGTCTTTCCTTGCTAGGCCGGTGGGCTCCAGGATGGCTGGAACCTCTGCGGAAACTATCGCGCGTTTAATAATGGTGTTCATTTCAGAGTGCCTCGCATGACGCCCTGCGCAATAATAAAAGCACAATATTGCATTTTTGAGAACTTCCAAAATTTTTTGCTGTAAAATGGAATAAAACGAATAAATAAATCTATTCCATGTATTCCAAGTTCAGCTCAATTTAATTTTTTTTAATGTTACGAGGGGTCAAGCAGCCTGTAAGTTCTGATAATCATAATTTTTAAATTAGTTATGCAATTTTGAAGTCTACAATCGCAATATTTCGGGCGTCACCCCTTGACCCCGATCGTTTTGGTGGAAGGCCATTACGCTAACCACTGTGCCAACTCGTTCTTTATTGGTAGAGTACGTATGGAGAATACTAATACTTCCTTAGGCAATCTTTGTTTGACAAATCCCACAAAGCCTCACGATATACAAATTTTGACATTTACGAATAAAATTTTAAGGATTCCTGTTGAAAAGTGGACGTCCACGGTCCACCGGGAGGTTGTGTTTCAAAAAGCGAACACAATCTGACCAAATTGCGGACATCCTTTAAGGACGGCTGCAGGCTTTCTAGAGCACTCTATAAGCTAACACCGAATCAGTAAACAAAGCAGAACGGCTATACCAACGGCTTTGAAACATTACTTCAAAAAAATCTAATAAAAAGCTGACTTCGTAATATGAAAAACGTTATTTTTCAAACGTTTTGCATGCATTTAGCTTGATATGTGTTCATACTTGGATCAAAAAATAAGCTTAAATGTGGCGTGAAAATTTGAATAATTGAATTTTGAATATTTTGGATTATATTTTGCATTATATTCCCTTTTTAGTTTGCGAACTTCGTCATACGCTTTATACACTCGAAGTACTAGTACCAGTTAGATTTTGCGAGAGGTAGACGACTCCCAAAGATTGTGATAATTCGCGGTGAAGAAAGTTCTCCAGAAGCTAACAACTATAATTCCGAGTTCTCAATGTTTCACACTTCTTAAATTTTGCACGGGCCTAATGAATAGCTCACATAACAATTATCAACTAATGACAACTATATCTATTACCAAGGAATAATTTAAAATAATATTTGAATATTACGAGAGACATTCATTCATTTATTTGTGTCGTTACAAAAGAAGAAAATTTGAAAAACGAATCGCATTCATAATTCATTTTTATGTAATTATGTGCCTATTATACTTGACATTAAGCTAATTTCTGGTAATTTTTCAGCCAAACGAAGCACAGCCTAACAAAGTTTATAGTTAATAACCCACTGATACGGATATAGAGAGCGTCCGAGATAAGACATTATGGTCAATTATTTAAATTACACAGCCACTTAAGGAATATTTTGGAAATTAGTTTCTTTTTCCTTCGTCCGCGAAAAGCGCAGAAATTTATGATCATTCGTCTTGTTGACCGAAATATTTGAATTATTTAGGACAATAATGTACATTCATACGTGGGAACACATTGGAAAATTTGTTCAATGTAAGGCATTTGTATGCGTCCGACGGACTTACTCATTTCTGTTTCCAATTGCTTGAGAAAATTTTTCGTTTATTTTCTTCTGACCCAATAATTGATGATTTACAAGAACGAGTCAAACAAATTCCATTCAAAATAATTAAATATACACGAGACCTAAATGTCTGTAAGCTTCAAATTGTTTAAATATAAAATAGTGTGGTTTTATTATTGCTAAGAAATAATTTGTAAAAATCTTTTCAAAATATTCAGTTCGGTTGTTGATAGCAGATGCGGGAGTGGTAACATAAACGGCGGCTCGACAGAAAGTTCAGTTTAATTGTTTATTTAGGTGTAGGGAACTTTATGGGAATGCTGGATCTGGATCACCGACCATCCGTCCGTCCCTTCTGTGTGGTAACTTCACCTTTAAATCGAAAAAAAACATCGGTGATTGACCGATGTTCTATGGTCATTAGGCAGACAAATATCGATAATGATTATAAAAAAAAATATATCGATATTGACAATCGAAGTCATCACCGACATTTCAATAATCAATCAAAATATAGATATATGAAAATATTGCAATGAAGAAATTTATAATTTGCTCATTCTACATATTCACACGTTTCATCACTTTCAGCTGTTATGTCATTGTTACAACAATAGCAAAGCATCTAATAAAGAGAAAAATAGAAAAAGCGTTAAGTGTGCAAATTATAAATTTCTTCATTGTAATCATTTTATAGTAATCGATATATCAAAAATTATCGAAACATCGGCAAAATGTGTAGCGCAGCTGTCAAAGGACTCCAACAATATGGAAATATGTTTCTAATAAACATTTGATAATTATCGATATTTGATATTTTGATAATTATCGATATATCGATAATGATATTGAATATCATGATCATACTTTATTGATGTATTGGTACCTTTCGGTATTACATTGACGTCATGTGCTTCACCTTCATACCTATCAGCGATAAATAAAATTAAATATGTTCTATGTAAGTGTAGCTGATTATAATCAAAAGTGTTTTCACTATTTATCTACTTCCTTATTTAATTTGTCGCATTGCTACCGTGCACCCATGTTTGATATCATCATCAACTTTGACGCCTTGGCGGCTCTCCGTTCTGATCGACACCATATCATCAATTTGTGTAAATTTCTTATTGAAATTTTTGTAGCATGACACACGCCGGCAAAAAATGTTCATACATTCGTATCAACAATTCACGCAAATCCTTATGGTAATTTCATCGAAATGAAAGGTACAGAAATGTGTGTTATTTCACGGAATGTTAGTTATTATAACTGAATGGAATGACACGTATATGAACTCAAAAATAATCGCCAGTCATTTAAATTAATTATTCTTGACTTCTCGGGAATGAAAAAAAAAAATGTATTTACTTTTCATGTTATGAATATCAAAGGCAATAAGCAATAATTTTCATCAGAAAACATAAAAATTGGACTAACAAAACATCTTTAAAAACATCATTATTTTTAATGTTGCATTCACTCCCATATCTTACTAGCACTGTGAGTCGTCGTCCGAGCATGTAATGAATCGACCATCTAAATAGAAAATTATTTTTAAATCTACTAAAAGGTTTAATGTGGTAGTTGATGTAGTACTTTACAATGAGGCGTTGAGTATATAAACATTTAATAAATTATCGGGAAACACGTTGATTAATTGCGATTTGAAGATGTTTTATTCTTGGCCAGCGCCAATACATTAAATTAATTGAATGCATGCGGAAAATGGTTTGATTTTTGTGAAGTAATTATACAGGCAACACGGGGATGAGGTTATTTTGAATGAAAATATAAAACAAAAACTCTGGGTGCGTTGGCATTATGATAGGAAAAATGAGTATACTATGAGGGCGTGGAGATTTTCGGATAAAAATCGGTGATTAATTTTCATTTTAAACCTAACGGCTTCGTTTGTATTTTAATGTTGTAGCAGAAATTGCAGTCGGGTTACATCTGAATAACAAAGAAAATTAATCAAAATTGAATTATTGCCTTTGTCCTTTTTCACGAAAAACATGAAAATCTTGTCAAATTGGTTAAAATACTCTACGAATTAATTACACTTTTTGGGTCAAACATCAACGTGAACAATATTTTTATAGGGTGAATCGATGGAAGCGAATGGAGTAGTTTCACATTGTAACCTATGTTAGTTGCTTCAGACCTCCCGGGTGAAAGTTCATTGTTCAAATGTCAACGGCTACTTTTCACATATAACAAGTATCCATTGCTCGAAGCAACGGAATCGAATAGAAATGCCAAAATTGCAGCTGGGAGACATTCATGAATGCTAATCTTGTAGAATTCTTTTGTTTTGAAAATTGAGAACAATGGCATTGATTAAGTGTGAAGTTAGGATCGACATGAAAAGTAAATCCTGTTTTCCACTCAAAAAAAGTACTCCGTTGAGCGCTCCGTTAAGTACTTTAATTGGTTGAAAAAAGGCTGATGCTATTAGCCATTTCTCACCGAAGCATGCTATTGACACGCTAGAGCCGTTAGTCATTCTTCACCGGAGCATGTATATTGGCACTTACGCGTCATTAGCCACTCCAGCGCTATAAGCATAATAGAAAATTATTTTCGTTCTGGTTCCTTTATTGCGTACCATTAGCCATTCCTCACTGGAGTGGCTGATCTACTTTCTTATTAAGTTATTTGACGAAATTGACGAATTTTCTCACTATGTCATTAGAAAAAGTTTTCGTCAATTTGAGTGTCTACACTATAATTTGAATATAGTGTTCTGTGAGTTGGTACATGTATTTAGAGCCATAAAAAGTACCAGACTACAGTGTTTGTCCGGCTATGTTTGTAGCATTGAAAATTGCGAAGTTTTCCATTTTGGGCCTGAATATGCGAAAAAGTGTGGAGATTGATTAAGTAGTTTCATTTTGAAAGTCCAAATTGTAGGCCTAAGTCCTGATACACGACTTCATAATATAGATGATGATTTGTTATGAATATTGAATGAATTTTTATGTATAGCGAATGGATTTTAAAGGCAAAGTGGCAGAGGCATTTGAAAAAAATATTTTTGTTCACGATACCATGGGTCCAGCAGCTCAGATTGAGGCCACAGGCGCCAGGTGACGTACTCTTTGGACTAAATGGATTGAGTTTACTAAGTCGTATGAGATTTACTGGATTAATAAAATTAAGTGCGTGACCCCTGAACTGTAGTACAATCCTAAGGTCGGTCAAAGACCTATAAAATTTTTTTTTATATGTTGAAGAAGACATCGAAAGAATCATTTTTGCTTATGGAACAGGGCCTCAGGTTTGAAATTCGACTTCCGAAAATTCTGTACTTCGTACATTTATCTAACCTTGACCTTGACCTTGCAAGAAACAAACTGGTCCCTGTGGACATCCCAGAGAGCTCGAACGTGTATACACTTACAGTGGATTACCCACTTGGTGAACCCTTAGGGGCCATTCCACCGCATGCGTTCCATGAGCACAGCTGTGGAATGACCCGTATATGCTCCCTAGTTCAACTTATCAAACACCATATGGGAGTGATGCATGAATTGTAGAACCGCGCTGGGCCACCGCTCGTCATGCAGTGAACTTATATACTAACAACAATCACCGTCGCTTGACAAAGTGATCGGACTAGCTACTGGTTTGTCAAATTTGTCAGTATTGCTTGCATGCTGCTGTTGTGCATACTTACAATTTTTCGTGACTGTGCGATTTGACGATGTGACCAATAACGAATGTTTCCCATGAGATTTCCGTTCAACTTTGAAATTTTGGTTTAGGCCCTTCAATGTTCTGCGACATTTTCTTAACTTTCGACTTCAAATTATATCGCCGGAATCGATTTACCGCGTCCAGGCATCATAGGCAGCTGCCACTTATCCGCGAAGTGTCCGCCGTCATTTGTATATAGTTAGCGAAAAATCGCAATCTGCGACATTTAGGTTGACTTCACGTACGCGTAACAGTGATTTGCAACTAAGGATCGGAACATGTCGCTTTGGATCGACCTGACTCAAAATAAATTTGACCTGAATTTTTAGTTTAGGTTTGGATCGAAAAAATCAATTTGGGTCAATCTAATTTTTTGAGGTCAGATTCAGGTTGAATGTTACGTCGACTTCATTACTCAGAAGACATCAAACCCACTTGGATAACCTGAAACCCAACCTGAACATGCCGACCTGATTCCAGGGGCACTCACTTCCGATCCCCATGAGCTCCAATGCGTCTCAATGCAGTATTAAGACAGCATGAGGACTCACAAGCCCCAGAAACGAGTACTCCTGGAACTGAATTTGGGGTTTCAGGTTCCTTTCAGGTCGCCCCAGACCCATTCCAATCCTTACCTGCGACCAACCAGATGTTGGGGGTCAGTTGTCGGCAATGAGGGAGATGAACCCACTGCCAGAGCGTGTGCTCATAGTGACAAAACAACGAGGGGATGCTAGAGCTACACAATTCCACAAGCAAACCGTTCTCATGAAGTACCTGCGCTGATCAACTTACCAATAGTGTTTTCATACAAATCAGATTGCTTTACTCATTATGAAAATAATACAACAGACCAAAATTTCTTATTATAAATATGAAGGTAACGCCAGTTGTTGTTGATGAATTAAATCAAAATAATCATCAAACATCAGCAATGACCTGTCTCCATCCACTGTCATCCCTTCAACTTGGGTTCGTATCCAATTGTGACGACGCAGCGGGTAACGGGTTACAATTTTTGCACATATAAAGCGGGAACACTTTAATCATCACTAAATAAAATTATCTTTTGATATTTTTCAAAATAAACAAAACTTTAAGCAAAGTATGCAAGAGCGAAAAACTTTTTCGACTTTTCAAGTACTTCGTACATTACATGACTTAATATTCTATGAATTTTCATAGTTTGAGATTTTTAGGATTTATATTGATTTCGTACGGGTCTAGCGTAGCCCTATGTTTTATTTTTTCTTTTTTTCTAGTGAAAGTCACGTGATGAATTTCAACCGATAAAATTCTTAATACTGACATTTAAACAACGAGCTGTCACCCGGTTGGTTCATCCTTCTGCACTCTACTCTAAAATACGATTACCACCAGCAGAAGAAAATTGCAGTGTGCTCATTAATGTATGCACAATCGCCAAATTCATTGATGTGACATAAAATTCTATACCAGCTGGCAACACATAAGTAAGATAGAATTCATAGTTGCAAGTGAATAAGTGTCACCACCACCTCTCCCCCCAATCGCTTATGAACAGCCCCTTATGCATTATGTCGATGTGTGATGAAAAAAGTGTTTTTGCTTCATTGATAGATAACATAGAGGAATCGAACAGACTTCAAATTGTTAGAAAAAGCACGTTGACATTGCGTTACAGAAAGAGCGTAATCTTAACATTATTTTTAGTCAGGAAGACTTGAAAAAATATTTGAGCACGTTTATCGTAAATTAATTTAACCAAAAATAAAATTCACAAACATTTCAAATAAAATCTATTTTTGTTTCGATTATTTTAACGCCCAACGGCATATGTTTACAATGACTGATAGGATTTGTGGTTGTAGTTCATTATGTTCGTTTAATTAAAATTATAAAATTTGTTAATGACTTTCATCGCTTTCAGCGATTTTATCAACAGTTTTCTCCGTCAACGTCGCGAAAAAAACATTCGTGACTGGCACAAATAAAGTCATATATTTGGAACACCTAAAACTTTGTAATTAAAAAAAGGTGGCACAAATCATCATGTTCATCCTTCGACCATAATCATTGTAATTGTAATTTAAATACGAAAAGTGCTAAGTCACTTATATCGCTGATAACTGTAATTATAATTCATGCTGCAAAGCCACAAACTCTACATATTATTACCCACAGCATGTGTTATTCCCATAAGCTATTCCATTCATGTAGTCAAAAAGTTTAAATTGAAAATTTATTGTTTATACACAACCGAATATATGATAACTGAACTGTATAGACGTAAAGTTTTTTGTCATTATTATATACCCGCTATGATGTTATTCGAAGGGTAACCACGTTCGATACAACGATGATACTTGAGTTATTTGTTGTTATTTTCGTGACAAGATTTGAAAATAGAAAGTCGCAAAAGCAGGAAAGAAGTAGCAAGAGTGAAGTTCGCAGTCGAAGCGACTACAAACATCATATGAAATTAGGGGGGAAGACGCTGCTAGAGCGGTACTGAGCTAGTTAAAAAACTACGGCACTCTCATCTGGTTCCTGGTGAAAAGTATAAAAGTAATTTCTCATTTCGCAGATATTTTCGGTATAGTTGAGGGTACAAAAACAATTTTCACACGTCATTTCGGGTTTGAAAATACGAATTTTCGCTCCTCAATCTTGAGAAGTGGCGTTCGGGCGAAACATCGATAATTTACTAGTTGAATGATATTAGACGATCTTACTCGTAAACAATCGCAGCTTTCGAATAGTTTCGGAAGAAATATTTCTTGAGTGTATTAAGTTGCCGACAGAGTCATGCATTACCATTAGCAGTGTTTAGTTTAGATAAATGTGAACGGAGTCACTAACAAACTTATATTTTGTTGTGAATGCGATTGAATGACAAATTAAACACGTCCCATTATTCAATTCAAATGGAATTTATAAATGTAAAGTGGAGTAGACAGTCCCCTCCACGATCTGATATTGGATATATCCGTATTGTGTCTTGATTTTGGACTCGATTTTTCCTTTTTTTCTATCAAGGGGCTGGAAACAACAAATCTTCGTTGTTGGGATGTGCTGACTCGGCTTTTAACGTTTAGTTATATTGCTATTTTATTATATTCCATTTTTATCATATAAAACATCCGTTAAAAGCGCTCGTCTTTGTTGAGAGTATTGCTTTTTAACTCGAACTATGTATTTATGAGATGCAGACATTTTTATGTGGTTTAATTTCCTCTGGGACTTATAAAAAGCTCTGTTCAAAAATAGCCGACATATTTTTTGAAGAAGATTTTTATTTAAATTGTAATAAAAAACACAAATTTTGTGTATCCTCACTTTCAAATCGAATATACATGCAAAACACTGGCTCAACGTCAAAAGGAAATTTAAAATTTATCAGGCTAAGTTCAACGTTCCGCTTATATATATGTAACATTACACCATTAAAGTTAATAGACAAAATTATACATTTTTCGATAGATCAATACGCCCATTAGTTTGAACACTTTTGTGGTTCTTTGAACTGGTAAGTTTTTTTATGTCATCGCAGCAATCTCAACAAGTTTAGTGTTGTTGGTTTTTGAAGCGTGTGGCTCCCGCAATCGATTCCGAATTTCTTGATTTCCTCTAATATTAAGAAATAGGAAGCCAAACTAGAACCTTAAACTCGACTTTTTGTGTTACAAGAATCTGGACTACATACTGTCATCGTTTATTACGTATAATGAAAGTGGTCTGTTTATCAAATCTTGCTTAATTTCCCAATGAACTTGGGGCCAATTTATGTTGACATCCATTTCGAAAAATTATTACATATCTAACACGATAACTTCTCGGCTCAAATATGTCATTTATTTCTAACGCTTACAACGAAAAATTGGAAACAAAAGACAACCATTTTTAACATTTAAAACTTTTATTGGCCATTCGTTATGAAGAGAGGATATACTCTATCACCACATCACATAAATATCCAACGATATCGCAGCACAATCTTTTCGTCGCAACCACCAGATCTATTCCAACAGAATGTTCCTGAATGTATATTTGGTATCAGAAACTAGGACGAAATGTGGGGTGTCATGCTATCAAATGTATTCGAATACATAGCTAAAATCATAAGAAAAACAGCAAACAATAATTTTACATGACAGTATGAGTTATTTAATTGTCGTTCCATTCAGAAAAAGCTATAGTAACTCCATTGTCTTCCGTTTTTGCTATTAAAATAGAAACAATAAGTTGTATGGCGAGGTATAATGTGGATCTTTTTATTGATGTTTCTACAAAGACTTTACCATTTCATCATCGAAAGGAATTTTCGCATCATGCGAAAGTCTCAGTGAAAATGTTCAGTTCTGTCAGTTTCAAACATTTGATTCGTTCTAAGATTGAGAATGAGCATGCACCATATGGGACATTAAATAAACGTCTTCAAAGGACATAAGAAATAAGTGTATGTACGTAACCGTCCACGCGTTAGAAATACTTCTTCTTTGACATTTTTTTGAATATGTTTCTAGATCGTTAGACAAATATGATTTATTTCAAACTTTTAACAAAAACCATGCATTTATGAAACAACACTTCAAGGCAGAAATGACAGCCGACTACTTGAAAATCGGCGTCTCAAGCCGTTTTTAAGCCGACTCGAAGCCGATTTTTCTGTTCGAGCCGATTTTCTATTGTTTTCTTTGTGGATTTTTTGTCAATTTCTAAGGTTTTCAGTAATTTTTTTTTTATTTTCAGGGATTTTCTTAACAATTGATTTTCTTTTCACTGCAAAAGGATTTTCTGCATTTATCTGCTCCTCGGATGGAGCCACTTTGAGTATTTTCAAAGGTTTTACCACTTACTTTACAACTGAATGAAAAACTGGCATCATCACTACATCGAATGCGTGAACGAATTATTTTCGAATTACTGTGAACGAAATTATTGAATCTGGCTCGTTACAGTTTTGTATCATGCCCGCAGCGGTAGCGGAGGGCGTGACGCAGTCCCCACACCCCAAAAAAAACGTCCACAAACCCAAAAAACTTCATACAAAAACCTTTGGGAAAAGGAGCCATATATAGGCGAACTTTTGAGTTTTTTCCCCTCGCCCCCTCTCCCTCCAAATTATTTAAACGTACTACGTCGCATCAGCTTTCAAACAAGCCCTCACTCATCAAAATCGGTTGAAAATTGGCTGAGATATCGCCAATCAAAGATGACCAATTCCTATGGAAAAATGGTCAAATCTGCTTTGCAAGTAATAACAATTTTATTCCTGTGTGGTGTTTCAACGATGTATCTATCTACTTTTTTTTCTCGAGAACCGCTCGAGCGATTTCCTTAAAATTTTCAGGGAACGTCAGTCTCGGCCCCAAATGAAAAATGTCATATGCCGTTTTTCCGGGAAAATTCTGGAAAAGCCGTGGCATGTGGAAAAGTGGTCAATTT
>CM055403.1:78168349-78201202 GCA_029228625.1 Pseudolycoriella hygida | reverse complement strand
TGGATTTCTGTAGCACTTTTCAACTTCCATCAGGCTTTTTTGATATTTTTGATCGGTTTCAATTTCTTCCAAAAGTACTGATATCACAACAAAACCCTTTTAAAAGGTAAATGTGACGCAAGTCGTTGTCCCTTCTTCCAAAACAACTGATATCACAACAAAACCCTTTTAAAAGGTAAATGTGACGCAAGTCGTTGTCCCTTCTTCCAAAACAACTGATATCAATTTGGGTGACGCTGAACGCTTCGAAACGCAAAAAAACTTTCAAAATATTTTCACATTTGATTAAAAAAATGCGTCACAAATGCCGGACCCCCCAGCGTTATAATTTTTCTACGCTTTCAGCTTTCATACGCAAAAATTTGATTTCCTGTACAAAAATACGCCATACATCCCATAAAGTCAAATTTTTGCAGTGTGAAAGCTGAAAGAACAGAAAAACTATAACGCGGGGGGTCCGGCATTTGTGACGCATTTTTTTAATCAAATGTGAAAATATTTTGAAAGTTTTTTGCGTTTCGAAGCGTTCAGCGTCACCCAAATTGATATCAGTTGTTTTGGAAGAAGGGACAACGACTTGCGTCACATTTCCCTTTTAAAAGGGTTTTTGTTGTGTACACCAATTCCTACAAATGAAAAATTACCTGAGATTAAAGAAAACTTGTCCAAAAACGTAGGTCTGACAGACGAGATTGTGTCCTGATTACCCGTTCGTCTAAATTTTTCAAACTGAACAGAAAATAAGACAAAAACAGAATGAAATTATAATCAGTGCGTCGCGGCGGGGTGAAGCCCGGATATTAATGTTAGTAAATAATAGTGACTGAAGCACTGAATTTGAACACGGAAATAAAAAGTGACAAGTAAAGCCAAATCGTTAAAACTAAATAAAAGTCAATATTTAAGAAATGACTCGACAACTTCAATACGACATCACCTTTAGCATTGGCGTTGCACTAACAAAAGACCATCGAATCTCCTAGCCTTAATATCACGACTCTTGGAGGAGCATTTTTCGAGCATTACCAATACATTTTAAGAAGCAACAATCGTTAAGTATAACTAGAGTCCAACACGATACAACAGATACAACGCCACTTAAAGTGTAAAATGAAAAACATAAGACTAAGACTTTGGAGTCAGCAAGGCATAAAAAACCACTTACAGGATGAAAAGATATGCAATGTTTCATGAATGATAAATTGAAAAAGTAGATGCCATAACAACGGCGACTGACGTATGAAGTTTTTGTAAATACGGTTTATTTGGGTAGGTGTGCACTCTCGGGTAACTGCAAATGCCATCAACGATATGACACAAATAAATTATACCTCTAGGTTTCATTCGAACACTGAGGAGATAAAAAAAAGTTTTTTGTCTGCAGAAATAAGGAACTGTTTACATATAACGTCACGCTCGAATGGGGAAGGAGGGCAAAACGTGATGGCTCTAACAAATTTGCGTGATGCAGGAGGGCAGTTTAAAAATTTCGTAAAATAGCGTGACATAATATGTGAACAGCTCCTAATAAAATCAATTTTTTGTAGCTACTACGCAGTTATTTTATTCGACTGTACCAATGAAAGAGTACCCTCAGAGCATTGTTTCTCATTTCGGAAAATAACTGTTCACGCTGTTCACGCGGTTTGTCAAAGGTAAACCATATGACTTTATAGAAATTTGTCGGTTTTTATATTTAATCGCGCTATTCAATTGCGAATCTTAGACCTCAACGTGTCAGTGCATTTAATTATTTTATACTTGTGCATTGCGATGTTTTTTTCTGAATGATTATTTCTTAATATAAAAAGGCGAAGTAACCATAAACAACCATGAGCATATAAATCTTTTTATTAGCCATATTTATAAACCATTAACTGACTGTGAACGTGAACGGTCACTGGTTGATTCTTCCATAAAAGTACGATATATAACTCGTTTTTCATACAATTCGAATTGAAACGCTTCAAACATAACAAACCGTATCAAAAATGCGAAACTATGTAACACATGTAACTTTTGTAACTGTTGTATAAAACGGGTGTCCTTTAGGCCCTCGTTACAACTTTACGATTCGCAAGAGATACAAGCGTACAAAAGAGATGTCTTTACTTTATCCTGACCATCGGTTTAATTTATCGCTATCCAGTTCTCCTACTTTCGTTGTTTCTCTAATTTCTCTCAATTTTTATAGAAATGGCAAACGAAAACGGAAGAACTGTACAATGTTAAATTAAACCGAACGTATATTTTTCGTCTTCGCATTTCTGCGAGGCGATGCCTTCATTCCACAAAATGTTGTCTCCATCTTGAATTGTATGGGACACGACCTGACAGTTTCCACATGTCGACCAAACTCAACATCTATTTAGAAAAAAATGATATTTATTAAGAAAGTGACACCCGGTTCATTGTATCGAATTAAGAAAACAAAAAATTTGAACACTCAAACAAGTGAAAGTCAGAACTATAAGAGAAAAAAGAAGTTTACGAAAATCGATTCATAAACAAAACACGCGATTTATTTATTATTTTTGATTGCTATACTTGAATATTAAAAGGTGAGTGATCGTGTTGAGAATTACGTCAGTTAGGTAACATGCTTGGCGGTTTGTGGAGTCTCTTGACATACAAATTTTATTGTAGTACACTTTTTCATTGAAATACATAAAAGTGTGTTGTATTAATGTATACGTGATTCGATTATCTGTAAACATTGTTTGCATTTTTTTTTTCTGTAGCTTTTGCATAGTAAATCGCTGTCAAATTAGAATAGACAAATTATTTTTACCAAAATGTTGTGTTGCAAAAAGACTTATTTATTTTTGACATGTAAAAGTTGACAGGGTATTAAGATATTAGTTGGACCGTTCATTGAAAGTTGTTTAATCTTCTTATAATCTCACACATGACTCATACAACTCAGATAAGCTGTCATTTCAATGAATAAGACGATTTTCTTGAAATGTGAATGCTTCGAGTAGACATAAATTATCTATTCATTCTTCGATTTACTTTAGGTGGGCGGTTTCGCCTATATTTTGTAATCGTGACTGCTCCAGCCAGAAAAATCAGATCAAGTTTTTTTGTTTTACTTTTGATAGGTGAACCTTATTTAACTTTACTAGAACATTCGTGTGAGCAAGGCAAGTGTAATCATACAACTTTAAATTAAAATGGATTGAGGTACGTTTTATTCACCGCGGGCTTCGCTTGTACATAATTCTACCAATCCACCAAGCCTAGGTCGATCTTTTGCGTCAAAAATGTGTAACCTCTTCGATTTGCGTGTCATATAAAGTTAAAATTTACACGATTAGTGCGAGGGGAGAAGTACATCAAAAACAATTTGATTCATTTGACCATTTGAATCATTACGAGGCGTTTTACTGAAGAGTTCGTAATTATATTGACCTGATGAATGCTATTTTACGCCTACCTAACATAAGCTGCACAGCAGCATCCAGTTAAGTATTCAGTCATACACTGGTAACAATTTGATAGTATCATTCAACCTTATGATTCATCATTATATGAAATATAACGTGTACTCAAATTGAAAACGTTAAATAAAATTTATAAGCGTAACACCGCCGTCAACAATTTGGTTCACAGAGAATACTTTCGTATTAAATTGGTACACAGAATGTTTGCAAACAACTATTAAAGCACTTGAAAAGTGTTATAGTCGTAAAAACTACAATTTTAATAGTTTGAAGATAACAAGAACATTATTAATAGATATTTTAATTTAGGGGCCAAGTCAGCCAACAATGTTAATTGTTAGCAGTTAAAATATAATACTTCGTCTGTGTATAATCAAAGAATAATATTGGACTTTGACATGCAATGAGTGCAATTAACGTTAATAATTCAGTCACCATATATAGCTCATTGTTTAGGTCGTTAACAGCAAAATTACACATTTTAATTTGGACATTAAGTCTAAGATTATCTTTATTGCAGATTCTCGCCCAATTTCAACAAAACATAAATTAGATTTGCTACATTTAACGTACCTCGTTATTTTCATTAGTTTCACATTTGTACATAAATATTCACCGATATGTCAGTTTTAGACAATTTCGTACAAACATCTTACCCACCATAACAATTCCATGTAAGCACGACTGTTGAAGATCTTGGCGCCAATAATGACGTACTTACCTTCTAGTTTCACTAAATTGTGACTATTTTTTAGACCTTTGGAATGTTATACTGTGCGACATACCCAGTGCCATTTATGGTGTACTTGGAGCAAAATTGTTAGGAACAGAATTACGATACCTAACAACAATGCCTTGTACCGGTAATGCCATTGAATTGTTATGGAGTGCTTACGCTTACGGAATATTATTAAGATTACAAAAATATCAACGAAAATGGCAATACTGGGAAGGGGAAGTCAGGAGTCCGAAAGCTGAAAAATGTGAATATGTTATTATTATTGAAAAACCTCTTTTGTCTTTTTAAATCTAGGTAGAGATTATTCGCCCCCAGGGACGAATAGCCAAAGTATTATTATGGAGGCTATTGTTTTCAGGGGCGAATAGCCAATGTGTTATTATAGAGACTATTCGCCCCCAGGCCAGCCAAAGGAATTATTTTAAACACATCTCCTGTTTCGTGAAATTTTGTAAAAGGAGCAATCACTCCGTTTCGTGACAATTTGTAAAAGGAAAACTCCCTTGTTCTGTGAGCCATATCTACGTTTTTGTGGCGATTTATTAAAGTTCAAAATCCATAGCTTGGTTGGCCTCCTAGTTTTGTGACATTTCGTAAAAAAAGTTCCTCACAGCTTAGTTAGTCACCTAGGATTTTGTGACATTTCATTAAGGCGCAAAATCACATGCTTGGTGTTTGTGACATTTCGTAAAAGGAAAAGCTTCCTAGTTTTGTCAGCCACCTAGCTTTTTGTGGCATTTCGTACGGGACGGGACAGGACGGGAACGCATAGTCATTTCGTTAAAATCTACAAAAACTAGTGAAAGGAAAAATTGCCTCGAAAAACTCGCTGCTGTCGGTCCTAAGCGGAGACTTTCCTACTGCGTAAATGAGGATATCGAGTATGTACCGGCCCATTTACCTTCAGCGTAACGATCTCATTTTGTTATTTTGATAGATTTATCATTTTAATTAGTTTCAGGAGAATCGTAGATGATAGAAGTTATCAATAAAGTTGTTTTAATTTACGTTGAAAATTCGGATGTTTTATTCTTTTACGGCATACCTGATCTTACATTAATATTTATAACTGCGCCATTAATCTCTACATAATCATTTAGCAAGAGTTCTACAAACAGAACTTGCCATCCTGGCTGAGTTATGACCTCTTTTGTACTAATTTTTTGTAGCAAGCGTCACTTATGAACAGTCCCCAATTGGCGTAAATTTAGCAAACAATGGCATTAGCATTGAATGCAGAAATCAAAGAAAACGAAGAAATTTTCAAATCGTTAAAATTTAAGTTGACTGTAATTGTAAGGTTAATTACCATACGTCTAGTGTAATATTCTCACGAGAAAGATAAACGCCAAGCTACTTTTGAAAAATATGTGAAAACACGATTTTCCCAATTAGGGTTGGATGTTAAAGCAGGGATTAATTTATAATCAATATCATTGATATTCCAAGTCACGGTAAATGCTACCAAAATGTAATTAAGAGCAAACAACGAAGTTGAGATTTCTTCGACTTAAACTTTGTTGAAAATTAAACAAACTTTACATATTGAGTGCTAATCGTTAAATTTAAACCAAATAACTCAACGGCAAATTAACAGCTGGTTGGCATCCTTCAATAGATAAATTAAAATTTATTTAGGTGAAAATCTTTAGAGAAATCTCAAAATCACGTAATCTGATAAAAAATAATTGTAAGATTTAGCGTCTTAGTGAAATTATGTTTTACGCATAAATTCTAAATTCGGAAATATTTTTGGCAAGGAAAGGTTATTAATCATTTTAATGGGACCGTAAGTTGTTATTGCAGTTTGAGTTAAAAAAAGCTAAGAAACAAAACACTGGACCCGTGTACGTTAAAAAAGACTGGATAGATACCTCCACTCAATAAAAAATCATTCAACCTCTCAACCGCAGAGCTCGTCTTCGCTTATTGTCAAGTATTTGCATAGAAATGTGCCAATTTCGAGATGTTGTCGAGAATTCCGAAAATGAAGTGAAACACAAGCTTTTTCTCTTAAATCAACCACTTTAATCAGGATTTTCTTGAGCAATAAATACTGATTTTCATTCCTTATTTTTGATATCTGAAGTTTTGTATGCCGCCACATAAATAATGCATTTTACACAAATTTTCGTCCGTCGGTGCGAGTATTTTCTTTGAACTTTTACTTAACTAAAAATATAAATTATTTGAGATGTCATTTGCACGAAAATTAATTTCTTATTAATTAAGAACACAAATATTTGTAAAAACTTGTAAATTGCATGCTCAATGAAATTCTAAAAATACATTAATAATTTATATGTGGAACGAATTCCGCATTGAATTTTCGGTTAAGACTACTACTTCCTTCTACATCAATATTGTTCGTGCGAAAAAAGAAGTTGCACACATGTCATCCTCATTACTTTTGTATGTGATCTCAAATTTTCGTTGTGGAAGTTAACAGCAGAAATTAGTTCTGAATTTGTGGTGACGCCAAGAAATTAGTAGTACTTGAAAGTTTCAGCAAAATGAACGGATTACAGTTAAACTCACTAAAAGCTTAATAGATAGTAATTGATCACACCATTGGTTCATATCTAAACCTTTTGTACCATTTGTCAGCACAAATTCAATGTACTGCTCATTTCCACAACTAACATGTGAGAATACGAAGATGTTCCATACAAAATTGACGAAAATGACATTTTTTCGAATATTCATTATTTGGTTCTTCGCACTCAGAAAAGCACAAATTATGATCGCTGCACCAATCGTCAGCACAAATTCAGTTCTAATTTGAGCTGCCAAGATTCAGAATAATAAACAAACACTTCGAAGTAGCGCCATCGAGGGGTAACTTATGGGTGGATGCGCTTGCCGGGGAAATATATTGCAATGAAAGATTTGGCGTTCGGATATAACAATGATTTATTTACAAAATGTACAAAGTTTATTGATGCGTTGGCTATCAGAGTTCCGAGTAGACTGACTCTACGTAACTCGTTGAACATTGAATGTTCCTTCCGAGGTGATGTTTCACCGGCGGTGATGGATTCAATGTTACAATCTCTGCGGGAGTGATGCGTGTCTCTACAGGACTCCCCTCAAGAAAATTTATGATTTTTCTTATCTTAAAAAATTGAACTTCAAGTATGTAAATTATCTTTTCCTATAATAAAGAATTGTTTATACTAGCTTGAATGAAAAAATGAAAAAATTTTTAGTAATTGATGAAAAATAATTTCCTTAGCGACTTTTAAGAATAACGTATTGGTTTTTTTATTTGCCGCCCCGAACGTGTGACTATCGTTGTCTGATCGTTAAAAACAACTTTTTTCGGTTTAGGCGATTTTTCAATTTGCTGCGTTGGTTTGTCGAATTTGTTCGATGACTCTGTTTTAGGCGTGAAAGCTGCCTTCAAACGATCGACTGTAACCTTTACTCGGATTTTGAAGTCCTTTTCTAGTCGATTCAATACTTCATATGGACCATCGTACGGTGGAACCAGTTTCGCCCGTACAGTGTCGTTTCTGACGAATACGTGCGTGCAGTTGGACAATTCCTTTTGAATAAATGTCTTTTGGTCCCCGTGTCTAGATGTCTGTGTCGGTCTGAGTTCAACCATGGTGCGACGGAAATCTTTTAAGAATTGACTTTCCGATTTCGAAGTTTTGTCGACATGAAAGAACTGCCCGGGAATGCGTAAAGTTGTTCCATAAACCATCTCGGCTGGAGTTGCTTTTATGTCCTCCTTGTATGTTGAACGAAATCCGAGAAGAATTAACGGCAATTTTTCGTCCCAATCTTTCGACTGATAACACATGATTGCAGCGTTGAGTGTGTGATGGAATCTTTCTATTAGGCCGTTTGCTTGCTGATGGTATGACGTTATTTTGAAATGATCGATTCCCAGCATGTGGTTTAAATCTCGAAATAAGTGAGATTCGAACTGACCACCCCTGTCGCTTGTGATGAATAATGGCACTCCGAAGCGTGCCATCCATACGCTTATCAGATTACGTGCAACAGTTTCGGTGCTCATGTCGTTCAAAGAAATCGCTTCGGTCCATCGGGTAAATCTGTCTATGATCGTTAGTGCATACGTGTGTCCCCTGGATGGAGGCATAGGTCCCACAAGATCAATGTTGATGTGTGAAAATCTCTCGTTAGGTACTAGAAATTTTGCAAGTGGAGCCTTGTTTTGTTTATGAACTTTTGCCCGTTGACACGGAACACATTGCTGAACGAATTCCTTGATGTCTCGATGCATGTGTGGCCAGACGTATCGTTCTGAGATCAATTTTGATGTGCCACGAATGCCCGGATGTGATAAACCGTGGAGTTTTTCGATGACTGCCCGTCTGAATGATTTCGGTACAAATGGTCTGACGAAACTCGATGCGGTATCACAATAAACCTTGACAGAGAAATTCGGCATAGTTAGTAGTTTCTAGTTCAATGAATTACCTGTCTCTTCTTTCAAAAATTATTGCAAGTCAGAGTCTGTCGATTGTGCTTTTGAAAATGCATTGAAGTCGATTTGGCCCACTAGTGAGGGCTTTCTATGCGTGAGAAGTAATCTGCCACTACGTTCTTTCGTTCACGTCGGGGTCACCAATATGGGTGGATGCGCTTGCCGGGGAAATATATTGCAACGAAAGATTTGGCGTTCGGATATAACAATAATTTATTTACGAAATGCACAAAATTTATTGATGCGTTCGCTATCAGAGTTCCGAGTAGACTGACTCTACGTAACTCGTTGAACATTGAATGTTCCTGCCGAGGTGATGTTTCACCGGCGGTGATGGATTCAATGTTGCAATCTCTGCGGAAGTGATGCGTGTCTCTACAAACTCACTTCTGACATCTAGAGATTAAATGTAATAGGCTAAATAATATTAAATGGAACAAATGGACTAAATTGAAGTGATAGACCCTTCGAAAAAGATTTGTTTTGATCATCTATAGGTAACTGTCAATAAGCTTAGACACAAACAATTAAAAAAGGTCTGTTTGGTTATATTATTACTACATGGGGTGAAAAGTCCGCGGCCTTGCAATGAAAGAACTAACTTTTACATATGGAATTAATTTTATTCTTCAACGTAGTCTCCCTGAAGGGAAATGCACTTAGTCCAACGGTCCTGCAACATTTGGATACCTTTGGTATAATAGGATTTCTCCAACCCTGCAAAATAGGCCTCTGTTTCGGATATCACCTCATCATTAGAGTAAAATCTTTTTCCCTGTAGCCATCTTTTTAAGTTTGGGAACAAATAGTAGTCGCTGGGGGCCAGATCTGGAGAGTAAGGGGGGTGGTGGAGTAATTCATAGCCCAAAGAGTCCAGTTTCACAGTTGCTTTTATGGATGAATGCGCTGGTGCATTGTCATGATGAAACAGGACCTTTTTCTTCTGCATATGCGGTCGTTTTCTCTTGATCTCGTTGTCGAGCTGTTCCAATAATGTGACATAGTACTCGCCCGTTATTGTTTTTCCTTTCTCCAAATAGTCGATAAATATTATGCCATGCGCATCCCAAAAAATCGTGGCCATAACCTTGCCTGCAGAACGCTGTGCCTTTGGGCGCTTCGGTCGGCTTTGACCAAATTCTAACCACTCTGCAGACTGTCTCTTGGACTCTGGTGTATAGTAATGAATCCACGTTTCATCAATCGTGACAAATCTACGCAAAAACTCCGTTGGATTACGCTCGAACAAAGCTAAATTACGCTCTGAATCGTCAAGACGGTGCTGCTTTTGATCAATTGTTAGAAAACGCGGCACCCATCGGGCAGAAAGCTTTTTCATGTCCAAATACTCGTGTAAAATGTGTCGCACCCGTTCTGTTGATATTTTGAGGATGTCAGCTATTTCACTAACTTTAACTTTCCGATCAGCCAAAACAATACGATGGATTCTTTTGATGTTTTCTTCAGTAACTGCTTCACTTGGACGTCCTGAACGTGGGGCATCCTCGGTGCTTGTATTACCTCGTTTAAATTCAGCATGCCACTTCTTGACCGTTGTATACGACGGAGAAGATGTGCCATAACACTTATCCAGCCATTCTTTGCTTTGCACCGTATTTTTTCCCATTAAGAAACAATGTTTAATCAACACACGGAATTCATAATTTTCCATTTTTTACGAACAACAAAAACCTGCGTCACTCTATTGACAGTAATTCGAAAACTATGACACCAAATGTCAGGAAATTTTGGCTGTAGACAAGTAAAGGGTGGTACTACTGAATGTTAACAAAAATTCTGAAGTAATGACGCCATCTCTATGTGAGGCCGCGGACTTTTCACCCCATGTAGTATTATTTATTTGTTTTGTATCTTTTTTCTATTTTTTTTTGCACTTCCTGAGTAAGAATAAGAGCAGAGATCAGTTTCACGTTGGCTCAGTTTAGAGCTGGGACACTTAGCTAAGCCTTAATGATAAATTTGTGGTACTATCACTATGTAATTAGAGTTGGCATTCCAATCGTGTGAACCGTATCGAATCACATTGACCTGAATTCATGAACTGACATGGTGAACTGGTGACCTGTTTGAACTTTTGAGCTCTCTCTTCCAATTCTAAACATACAGCTCGTTCATTCGCTCTTTCATCAGGTATTATTAAAATGTAGATGGGTCGAAGACTGCTTTTCTCGTATCTAGTTGTTGGTATAAACCAACCAAAGACCTGAAAATTGACCTGTTCCCTAACCTTATTCCTGAAAGAAGCTTATAGCAAAATCGGCAGAATCTCTTATTCTCATTACAGAATAAATAAAACACTTAAGTAATAACTGAAAATATGGATGACTTTAATCAACATCATGTGAGTTTTGTGATTATGCAGATGCAAAGAAAAGATAAACAATCTCAGTGAAACATAAATACATTGGCTGGTGATTGCTTAAAAAATAAATAAGAAAACTTACTAACACCTTAAAAAAAATAAACATTTCATTTCTCCTTTTACTAATTATCTCATTGAGAGGCGTTCCCCTTCACAATATTGCGCTGTCCCCCCTAACGCGTTCGTTATACATGTATCACCCCTTAACCTCAATAATTTATTTCAACGTTCACACAAAAAAAATGCTCAGATAACGAAAAGTAGACCATAACGATATATTTGCACGCGTGACCGATATTTAATTTAATTATAATTTCGTTCAGTTTTAATTGAATGTCTTGTCATGTTCCATAAGTTAACATTTTTATGCACCTCATTTGCGTAAATCTTTTATCATATCGAAAGAAATAAAAATAAAAGTGGAAATAATTTTTGCAAACATATAAATCTCATGCTGGAAATAGCATCAATTTGACACGCAAATTAGATTCATAATAATATTGTATTATTATTTTGTGTAAATAAATTATGGTCAGAAATGTTCATTTAATTTTTATTAATGAACGTAAAAATGCCTGTTCGTTCTTTCATTTTTTAAATGGAAATACTAAAATTTAAAATTTTATGATATACGAAAACGTGGAAATGTTGAGACTTGTACGAAGGTCTATCTATCTTGACGCTGAGACGTTTATATCGACTTAGGAGAAGGAGAAATTTGGTTGTTATCGTTTTATGTTTAAAATTATCGAATTTATGTTCTGTTCACCTGTCTTAATTAAGTTGGCTGGAAGAGAAAAAATTTCAACGACAGTAATTTTTTGGCTCGAGTAGAAGAAATTGTAACGATAGAGAAAGCTTACCTTCCTTTTCAACTCCAGCGGAAAAAATTGTTTTCTAACTTTGACGATACCCTTTTCATGATATTTCCACCGGAATTAGGTAAAAACTGCTGGAAATTTTTCTTCGCGGAAAGTTTCAGTCAGATTCGTATATAGTTTTACATGCAATGACACACGCATAACATAAGTTTTAGTACGGGGCGCAGCATCTTTTTTACTGCTTCGCATAGTGCGATTATCGGTTAAGTTTTCCACAATTTTTTTAGTTTAAAAATATCTGAAATAAAAAAAATGAACGAAAAGATTGTAAGAATTTGAATGTCAATTTTGCCACCCGCAACGCACACTGGAAAAACCGCATCACCTTCTTCATGTAATAATAAACAACCGTTTTACGATCTTACTTGTCATAAAAAGTAACAATAAATTCAATTTATTGTACAGTGCATTCCTTTATGACATCAGTAGAAATAAAACACAGAAGCGTCGTAATTGCAAATTAACTTCTATGAATCATATTCATAGTATAACATATGATTTTAATTATGTAAGGTGTAAAAAAATATTGTGACTGTTGATACAAAAACAAAATTTTCGTAATGTATGAGAATGTATCATCACTGTTTTCTTATTTTCATGCCAGGAAAATCTGGAAAAGAATGACACGAAAAATAAACATTTCTCCTTGTTCCGTTCTATGTGATGTACTAGGGTGGAGATTTTTTCATTTTTCTTAATTATCAAAAAATGTGAATATTTGAATGAAAACATCTTTGAAAATGAACAATTATTTTCATACACGCACTCATTTACATGGTTTACTGACAGTATCATGCCATATGTGACGCGTAACGCAAGTCGTATATCATTGTAATAAAAGACATAACTTTATTCTTTTCTTAATCTGACAATTTTTCAGCATTACGATAAGTCGAGCAGAGTTCATTTTTGTCATAAATAAACGAAAATAAACAAACGAGAAAGTCGATTTGAAGTGAAGTCACACATCAGTTGAATATTGGGATACAATTAATTTTATAGGTTTTTGAAATTGCAATGCAAAATGGCGTTGTTATTTTGAAAAACCTACAAAATTAATTGCAGATTATTGTACATTCTCAAAAGAGATGAGATTTCTTTTCCTCACTTTTCAAATTTTACCTTTTGCTTTAAGTTGTTATTCATATAAAATGAAACCACAAGTCAGTTCACTCTTAAATACTATATTGCTAGAGTCACTGCTATGAAATGGATGGAAAATTATGCAGTTTGTGCAAGTTTACCGGTTTAAAATGGGGATTTATACAAAATCTTCTCCTTCTTCTTAATTTTACGTTTTCGTTCTTATTATTGCATTTTTTAATAATAATAATAACAATGATCCGCCGTTACAACACGTCTTGGTCAACATCATTTTTTATTTACTAGTCCCGCAATTTTTATGAGCTTTTTGCTCAGATGGATTCTTCTTACAGATCCTTTCGTTACCTAAGTTTCTACTGTGTCAGTGGTAAATTGCACACAAACCTAGTGCCATCTATGCGGAATTACAATTTTATGAATTATCTCAATACCACTCCGCACGTTTGATTATGAACAATGATCTTGTTGATTGAATTTTAATGAAACAGGAAACAACATACACTTTTACTGATTGCAAGACCTCTAGGAATTATTGCATTTTGGGAATACAAATTTTTGTCGAAGAACTACAAATGCTAGAATCTTCAAATACTTTAAACGTGTTATATTGAATGAACATATCTTTCACAGCTGTGTCACCGTTTTTCTCTATGCGACATATGCGATATGCGACAAAAAAATTTTCGGTTCCCACATGAAACGTTATAGGTCTGTATTTCCACTGTAGTGTCAGAAGAAAAATATAAAATGAAAATGCGAATTTTCTTTACTTCAATTACGTTGCTAGTTGAAATGTTTAATCAGAACTTTTTAATTTAATTTGCAACTTCTCGACTGTATGTATCTAATGATTTAACTTGGGAGAAAATTAGAGACCGCATGTTAGAAGAACGGGTAAGACAAAAAGTTACAACGTAAAAGTTTCGATTCGGGTTGCTGGACTGGACACGCAATGGCAAACAACTCAAATCACGTTTCAGTTAACATCAGATCGTTTCACTGGTGTTTGGACATTAATTGCAATAATAAAAAATAAATTTTCTAAAAAAATGTAATTAAAAATACATTATAGCAAATCAGCAAATTGTTTGCAAAGATCAAAGAAAAAATTTTAAAGAACAGATTTCCAACAAAGTCGAGCGCAACTTAATGCTGTAGCTACTATTTTTGGACCCGTACGAAGTACGAAGGTCCTATACATTTACTTCAAATTCAAGGCTCCCACGCATCCAATATTTAAAAAATTGCCCGTCTCCACTTTTTTTTCGAAACGACCGCACCGATCACCCTAAACTTTTTTTTCGCTGAAATGTCCCATGGCTCAAGTTCAAAGATGAGCAAACTCGATCGGGTAGTTCCAGAAATATGGTCGAAAAGGTGTCCAAAAACATGGATATCTCTAAAATTAAGGCAGTTAGAAAACTACTTTCCGGGACAAAGCTGTAGAGAACTAAATTTTAGCGAACACGTGTTTGAGGGTTTTCCCCAGAAACGTCCCGATTCTGAGATTAAGCCACTTCCAGAGTTGGGAGGGATGAGTCATACCTCAAGAACTATGACAGATGGAAAGTTGCTTTCAATGGCAAAGTTGTATAGAATGAAATTTTAGCGAACAAAAGTTTCAGGGTTTTCCCCAGAAACATCCCAATCCCGAGATTTAGCCATTTCTAGAAATGGTAGGGATGATTCATGTATCAAGAACTATAACAGATAGAAAGTTGCTCCGAAAGGCAAAGTTGTAGAGAATTAAATTTTAGCGAAGACGCGTTCCAAGGTTTTGCCCAGAAACGTCCCAATCCCGAGATTTAGCCACTTCTAGAATTGGTAGGGATGATTCATATATCAAGAACTATGACAGATAGAAAGTTGCTTCCAAAGGCAAAGTTGTAGAGAATTAAATGTTATCGAACACGTGTTTCAGGGTTTTCCCGAAAAATGTCCCAATCCTGAGATTCAGCCACTTCTAGAACACAGAAGGATAAGAACAATAGACAACGCGTGATTGGTGTCAGAGTTCAGGAAGGCTTTCGAAATGACTTTGGGTAATTTCTGAGAGTCATTTAAATTCTGATAGTTCTAAAAAAACATGACTATGCATTCTGATGCGCATTATATTTATGATAATAGTAAGAGTTTGGTACATCGAGGCTTTTCGCACGTGAAGGCTTTCCGCATTACGCGAAGGCTTTACGTACGTGTATTTGCATATGTTTTAGTATAGGAACGAGAACAGGGTATTAGTTAAAGCGTTAAGTAAAATGTTTCCCTTCCTTGCCGATTTACTTCAACTCAACATTGACCTCGCTGTCAACAAATATGATGTCAGCAAAAAATTCTTTTTGTACTAGGGCCTATCTTAGAACTGATCTAAACACTTGGGAGAGGCCTCCAACCCACATACAAATAAGTTCGCCTCTTTTTTTCTCTACAACACTGGACAAAAAGCCTCACGAAAAACGAGAAAATATCGTGTAGGGTCGGGTGGTAAGTTTGGCCCCACAGCCTGAACGACTCAACAGATTTTCTATAATTTAATGTTCATGATTTTCTGATGTCCATGTCTTTTTTTTAAAACCTTCTGTAGCAATTTCCGTTCTAATTTCATAGAGATATAAGTGAAAAAGTTCCATAAACCTTCAAAAAGCCAGGTATTTGACCACTTTTTCGACCGTAACTTCGAAAGTTTTGAACTGATTTATCCCATTAATCAATTAGAAAATTAGAAAATCTTTCAGGAAAAAAAAGAATTTGAAAATCGGATAAGATTTACCCGATTTGTGTAAAAAAAACACATTGGGCCCTAGCAGAGATTCAATTTTATGGCCCTGGCTGAGTCCAAAAGCTCAAAATTAAAAAAAAAATCTTTCATTATTTATCAGGCATACCCAGACCCAGACATACAAAAAAAATTTATGAAAATCTGAAAAGATTTACTCAAGTTATGTACAAAAACCAAAAACCACTTCAGTTATCGTGTTGACAGACAGGCAGACGGACGAACATTTTTTTTTGTTGCTGATTCGTCATCCAAGGACCATGATCAGTTCTCCCTCCCCCCTACTCCTAGGTCGAAATTCGACTGATTACAAACGTCGCGGTAAACGTATAAGACCCCTTTTCGAAGAACTTCGTTCTTTGTATGGGTCTAAACATAACCAAACAAAAACTCGAACGTATCTAAATATAGAAATGAGCAAACAATCCAATGTTTTGTGCTCTTTCATAACTATAAGAATTTCAAAGATCCGTGGAAACTACCCAAGGTAATGTCAAAGACCCTACCGAAGTACGTCCGAGACCATTGATGTTCTACCCTGCGCCATATCAAAAAGAGGACCAAGGTAAATTCTTCAAGAAATCTTGAAACTATTTTCTTTAAAATGTAATTCTCACCAACTTTGCCTTGAGAGGCAAACTTCAAATTCCCGTAATTTCATAGATATGTGCCATCCCTCTCAATTCTAGAAGTTGCTTTATATAATTTTTCCCTAAAACCCTTAAACACGTGCTCTCTAAAATTTTATTATCTACAACTTTGCCTTTAGAGCCAACTCTCTAACTTTCATAGTTCTACCCAATTAACCAAATTCTTCCGCAGAAAGTCGTTCGGACATTGAAAAAAAGAAGCTTTTGAAAGCCTTCCTTGTTCTTTGTCCGAACGAATTTCCGCGGAAGTAACCAAATTCTTCTAGAGACTAGAGGCTAGAGAAATGTGTCATTCAAGAAGTGGTCGAATTCCAGGATTGAATCATTTTTCCCTAAAACCCTTAAACACGTATTCTATACAATTTTATTCTCTACAACTTTGCCTTTGGTATCAACTTTCCTAACTTCCATAGTTCTAGAGATATGGGTCATCCCCCCAATTCTAGAAGTGGTAATATTCCAGGATTGGGTAATTTTTCCTTGAAACACGTGTTCTCTAAAATTTTATTCTTTACAACTTTGCCTTTGACAGTAAATCTCCATATTGTATAGTTGAGCAAATATAGACGAAAAACCAATTTTCCCAGTTTTGGAGATCAAATGACATTTGACACCAAAATGAACAATTTCCGTGCTGTACTCTCTGAGATATTGGCGAAAAAGTTTCATCCACCCTCGTCACTTTTTTGAGCATATCTCCGTAACCACTTGACCGATTTTGCTCATTTTTGAACTTGATTCATGGCACATATGTATGTAAGTAAGTTGGTGATCGTTGCAGCCGTCTAGAAAAAAAAAATGACTTGAGAACAAACGGACATTTGTTTCACTGATTCGTCATCTCTAGACGATATTAAATGCATCCCCCTCACTCCCGCTCGAGCTACCCCATGTTGCGATAAAATGATTTGTAGTAAACGTTTAAGACGTTTGTTCGTACGGGTCCAATGAAACAAGAAACCACCGTAGAGCAAACAAAAAACTACAATACCCCTCCCCCAACAGCGGTTGTTAACAAAACCATTGATTTTGATGGCTGAAATAAATGTTTTTTCTGATAAAAAAATTTACTCAGTCCAATTTAATGTCCCGCTTAATTTAACAAGGAGAGTGCACGAAGTTAAATTAAGCCGAATGTATTCATCCGTTTCAAATGCCTAACAAGTGTCGCTTCAAAGTTTTAATTGGTAAATTACTTTATCATATCTTTTAGCTTTGGTTATAAATGTTGGTTCAATATTCCAATTTTAACATGAATTCAGATGCTTCAAACCCGTTCATGATGATGATGAGCGCAATTTAACGCCAATTTAACAAGAATGTGTTATAATGAGTCAAATATCTTTCTCTTGATCTTTACATTTAAAAAAAATATATTTTCTGACGAAAAATTAATTGAAATTGTTTTGAAGTGAAATGAAACAGCTGTCACGGAGTGAAAACAAATAGCCGTAAGTTATGCTAGTTTTCTATAAACTAAGAAAAAAGTTTGGTTTTCGTATTGAGATCTGTTTGAATTGTTTAAATCAGAACGGAAATACTCATGCCCACTGCAGCTTCATTTTAATTTCTTAGGTGTGTCCTGCTTGATTTCGCAGGCTGGTTGCAAAGCGAAAAATTCATAATTTATTCATCATTTTAATTCCTAAATAACTTAAAGCTCAAAAATAATGAGGAAATATGTCCTTTTCAAATTCATCTATTATTAAAAATAACGGATTCGTTGATGTAATGATAAACATGGAACAAAATTACCTTTGCTGTTCATAAAATTTCGTGATTGTTGTTTGGATCAGCTTTCCGCCACAAGCTGTCATATACATTCTTATTCAATAAATCGGTATCTCTAACATGCTTTAGTACGGGCATTTTTCTTTTGAAGAAATTCAAATCTTTTCCAACAGATTCGTGCCTATCTCAAGCTTCTTCTCAATAGGAATTTGATAAACATTAGAGTTAGCCTTTTTTGTTGTTAATGTTATGTCAACATTAGCCATCGCTATAACGGCCTGCTGCAACTTTATGCGAGGATGTAAATCATCTCACAAATTATAAGTTATAATTCATATGGACATAAGTTATAAGTCACAAGTTATCAGTCTACTCCTATAAAATTAAGATTATAAGTCAATACTTTTTTGTCTATGCATGTGATAAATTGAGTCCTAATTTCGCGCCAATTGAAAACGTAATAGATTTCTATATGGTCATACAGAAATAACCCAAAAAGAGTCAAGTTTGACCCATTTTTGTTCTAGCCGTAACGCTTACTGTAATTTCCTTGGGACGGAGCACAGTGGGGAAGTCAGGGCGCGTACCAACTTTGCCGACCCAAACGTTAGTTATTTCACATTATGCTTCCACAATAGCCATCAAAATAATAAATTGTTCCTGTAATTTCACTATGCTTTCCTTTTATTGATTAATTTCAATTAGAAAAGTTTAGCGCCATCAGAATAATAGACACTGGGGCACTTAAAAAAACTGTAGAGTTCGCTAGAATGGCGGCACCGGGAATTATTGATCGAATATTTTGTAATTCTGGCGAAAAATGAGTCATTTTAAAGCTTTTAGTTTCAGGCTTTTCTTGAAACGTTTAAAAAATTCATATTTTCTGTGGCATTTAAGGGGGGCTCAGTCCCCACTGTCAAGTCACTGTGGCTACGGGCCTGTTGCGGAGTTTAATAAATGTATTGACTTATAATCGTAATTTTATAGGAGTAGACTCATAACTTGTGACTTATAACTTACGGCCATATGAATTATAACTTATAATTTATAAGTTATAAGTACATGATTTATAAGTTATAAGTTCATAAGTTATAAGTCATAAGTTATAAGTTATAACGGTTATAACTTATAAATTACAATTTATAAGATGACTTATCGCTTATACGTCATTTGCGCTAACTCTCTAATGATTGAATTTATTAACGAAAAATAAACACAAAGTTGATTACAGTAAGATGATAAATGTTTGAATTAAATATTCATAAAATAATCGATTTCCCGCATCAATAAATTTTTCACTCTTGCTATGCGAAAATGATTTCTGTTTTGTTGCATTTAAAACGTGAAGATTGTTTTTTCTTTCAATCACGAGATTATTGTAATTTTCTCCTTTAAACCTTCTCCATCAAACAATATTGTTGGAGCAATATGGAGCAGAATTAATTAGGCAATCGTCAAGTTCATACTTTTCAGATGCTTTTCATGAAGGTATGTGCAAAGTTTGAAATAGTATCATCACTAGGGCCTAATATTTGGTATTTAAATTTTTTGGGAATTAATTCTCAAATATTAAGCCCTGAGTGTCAGTATTGAGATGTAATTCGCTTAGATATTTGTTGCGCACTACTGCAGAAATAATTGTTTTCCTATTGCGTGTGATCAGGCTTTTTGCGAGGGTGGAATATTGAAATTTCCAGCATGAGTCAAAGATTAATATCGGAATCATATGTGAGGCTTAGTCAAACACACAAGTTTGTTTTTGCCTCAAAATTGGCAAACTCATCTAATGTGAAATGTGCACGTTTGATTCATGTAAAATTTTAAACTCTTTTAAGCAAACTTTGCTGTCATTTTAATTTCTTATTTTGTCTCCTTGGCTTACAAATACTTGTCGAAACTAAAGTAAAAAAATGCAATTAATTTTCCTGTTCTTTTCAGCTGAAAGTAAATAACTGCGAAATCCAATGCATACAACCACAGCAGCAACAACAAACTGTTGGCAAATATAAAAAGTCGTATAAGGAAAAACCGAGTGTATATTTCGCTTGATATATCAACTCAAAATCTTATATTTTTAGCTATTAAAGCTGACAACCAATAACAAGCTTAACATTAACTCTAATTAAGAAACATATATTTATGAAATTTATATTTCATTTCAATTTATTACACCGTTGCCGTTACGCGCATTTCAACCAAATATGCCGCTAATTTACCAATATTGTGTTATTATGAAAATTTATTATGATCAATTTAATGGAGAAGCAATGAAAGATAATCGATGCACATGAAAATAAATTAAGAGTTCCTTTTGTTCGTAGTATTTGTTTAACTATCCAATGGAATAATATTTAATTCATTTTGACTAAATGCAAGAAAAGTCCCAAAAATTAACGCATGTGAAAAGCTCGTTAAACCATGCTATTATCAAGCGAAACAAGTGCTATTGAAAAGTGCGGTTTACAAATTACAAATGTGAATTGAATCTGGTGTGAACAAAAATTTGTAAAATGTCATATTAAGTGCATAAAAAATGCATTGACCAATGCGATTGGTATGGCATATTGTGCTACAAAAAATATTTCAACGCAAGGACTTTCAGTCCTAGTTTTCGTGTTGCATATTTCCTTGGTTTACTGTGTGTCAACATCATTACCATCGGTTGATGACGTGGTTATCAGAGAGTCAGTTGTTATACCGTCTACTAATTCGGAGCAAGAGGCTAAAGAGCTGTACGACCAGGCCTTAAAACAGTATGGTTCGTATGGAGCATTTGCAAGAAATATATGCTCTACATGGGAGAATCGTGGATGCCAATGTTCGGGTGGAGTTGAAGAACTGGCGCTGTCGTGTCGTGGTGTTGGATTTGAGGAAATTCCACTCGACTTACCATCAGATATAGTCAAACTGTGAGTATATGTGTTATTGTTTCTTCTATTCTATTCTATACTTTGACGAAATTCATTCTTCCATTAAAATAGTATATCATTGGGCCCTGCGTAAGTAATTCATTACATGAGGACCCAATTTTGTGATAAGAACTTACGAGTGTTTTTTGAGCAATAAGCTTTGAAAACGTTATTTTGACGAGTGTAGAGCCGAAGGCGAGGTATGCAACTTCACGAATCAAAATAAGCGTGTTGCTCAAAATATCACGAGCGAGTCTGCGAGTTCTCAAAATAGTGTCCAAAGTAATGAATTATGTAGCAGGCTTAAATGAATTGCCTATCCATGCGAAAGTTGAGCATTACAAAAGTTGTAACTAGTGAAAACAAAAGTTTTAAAACGAAACGTTGCACACTATTCTATTTCGGTCTTGTATTCCACTTTTTAAACCCGTAGAAAGAACTATGTTCTTGGAAAAGGGTCTATTGCATTTGCCACGTGGTTTGTAACCAGTCGATTTATGAGAGGGGAGTAGGGGCGGAGCGTTCATAAATGACGTCTACATTTTTTTGGTTTTTTTAGACACTCCGATTTAGAACTTTCGAAGTTACAGTCAAAAACGTGGTTTTTTGAAGGTTGCTGAAACGTTTTGACTTATATCTCTGCGAAATTACACTGCTGTGGCTTCATAAATAATAAATGGAAGAAGAATCAAAGGATATATACGCCTGTGATAGGTAAATAGATCATCTGAAACTATCAAATCTCAAATAGGCACAAGGAATTGCATCACATTTACGCCTTAGTGTATTTAATTGTAATTTGGCTTTTCTTTGTGTCTATCGGGTGTAAATTATTAACCATTATCGATAATTTCCGAAATAGTTAGAATTGTATCATTTACAGTTCTAAGGAACACAATGTAGAAACGAAATGGAGAGTTATGAGTTCAAAAACATGCAATTTATTTTCGTACCAAACTTCGAAATGATATTTTCTTGTTTTTCAATAAAATTTCAATTCACAGCGACAAGTTAAAAGCTACGAATTAAATCTGCTTTTTATGCGGTTCGGAATATTTTTTCTAATATTGTAAAGTATAACATAAGAAAAGCGAAAAATGTTCGCGCTTTATATTCCATTTTACGTTATCGTTATTAGCTGAAACGAAGCAATATAGACGACGCGGTATAAAAAATGAAAATAGTCTTGTGGCTTATTATCGTCAATTCAAAACATCGTAATGAGAAATGTGTGGGTGGAAGCAATCATAGGTTTAAATATACGCCACATACATTGATTTTTTTTGTTAATTAATTCTAAAAAAACGAACATTAAAGGGATAAAGGTCATGAAGTAAATGATAAAAATTCCAATTTTGGTCCAAAAGCTCCGTAATTTCGGCTTTATACCTTGGTTGAGTACTAAGTTTGGCGAAGAAGGCTAGCTGTGTTTTATGTGCCATATCTTTTGATGGATTCAATGATAAAATTAAGCAGTTTTCACAACTTTATGTTTGATCATAAAATGCAGACAATCGTCATTTCCAAATATTTATTTTCATTTCAAAGTTTGTATGAACAAAGCATCTTCCATTGTATCTAGTGATATTCTTGAAATGTTTGTGTAAACAAATTACTATGTTTTCTATCAAAGTCTCCGACGAAGTGTTGAAAAATAGCGATTTTTGAAGCTTTTAGTTTATGATACACACTTTTGCCGTGCAATTTTCGTAAGTTGTTGACTCCGAACAAAACACTCATAAACATTCAATTTATGAAAAATGTTTGGAAAATAAACAAAAGGACAAAACTACTACTAAGCATTCGAATTTCGTTAAGCATTTTGTAAGGTGAATGTTTTAAGCAAAAAATATCTGAAAATGTCTCTCGCACCTGCCTTGATATTACTCACAAAATGTTGTTCCGATGTAACATGCAAAACCTACAAAATTTTTTTTAACGAGAAATTATATTAGAACGATAAATTAAATCAATACTACAAAAAGAGAGGTTCTTGAACCTTATTTCACAAACTTGCCCAACAATCTTCTTCACAAAATTATATTTTGTATTGCTGGTAAGGAACAATCAATTGCTTAATGTTGTGTAGCTTGTGTTGAACCAAATGATAACTTTGTTTACCACAAAACGAAATTGATTGTCCCTTGCATTCCGCCGATTTACTGGCCATCATCAGGACTAGACAATAAAAATTACAATTTGGAAATCACTAAGTTTTCTTTGGAATAATTTGAGGAGCATTCCTCTAGAGATTAGCGGGTCGACCATTTTTCGAAACCCGACCCGGACCAAACCCGACCCGATAAAATTTTTCGAAACCCGAAACCTGAATTGTTTCAAAACCCGACCCGGACCGAACCAGACACTCAAGTTTTTCGAAAGTCACAACCCAAATAACTTCGAAACCAAAATTATTTCAAGGCCCGACGTCTGCATTCTTTACGGACCTTAGACTAAAATAAAATTCGTGTAATGTAAGATGATAAAATTTAGACGAGCTTCGTAAAATATAAAAAGTCAATAAAGGATCGGGACCGGAATAAAATAATACAACAACCCGACCCGGCCCGAACACGACCTGGACCGAACCCGACCCAATAAAATTTTTCAAAAACCGAAACCCAAACTGTTTCCAAGCCCGGTTCGGACATAACCCGACCCGATTAAAATTTTCGAAACCCGAAACCCATAAGCCCGCTAAAAACAATTCGGGTTCGGGTCGGGTTTTTCGAAGTTTCGGGCAACCCGCTCATCTCTACATTCCTCTATTTAAACTTACGTTGGAAATGGCAATTTTTTCTTTAATTTTATTTTAAAATTCGCAGATTATATCGGTAACCTTATGCAGCAATCACCTTTTTCCATTGAAGAACAATGGTAAAAGTTGGTTAGTGCATAAAGGCGTTGATATTTCTGGATGATGATGATTTTATTGACTCAATTATGCGCAAGGCCGTAAGATCTTTTACATTACATAATAATGCGGCAGAAAGTAACGCGATACAGTTTTTTAGCGGTTTGAGAAGTAAATAATACAAGAAAGAGATCATGCAGATAACAAAATAAAAGAAGACAAAACAAACCCTTCTACTTACAAACTTGCTCTCCGTAGTTAAACTGCATAGCAGGAAGTTGCACTGGGGGGCGATAATGTTGCAAGGGCTATAACTGTAGCTTTTGCCGAGTCCAGTTCTTGGTTCTTGTATTGCGTTTGTTGTAGTAATTGCTGTCACCTCTCATGACACTTGTCGAGACATTACTATAATTAGAGAAATGTTGAACCAATCGTTAGTGTTTAATCAAAATATCGGTCGTTTATTACAATTCTTTTTGAAAGATGCCTGAAATCTGAAAATTTGTTCTTCCGCCATTCGCTTCCGTTCCAATTCATTCGATTGATGACACCAGGCTCGATCTTTCACAGGACCTTCATAGTGGACCTACATTTTTTATTTCTCTCATTTCCGAAAGTTCTTCTCAACCTAAGAGTTTCCAAAATTTCTAGGAAAACATCGAAGCTTGTTTTCATTGCAATGACACAAAATACTTTGAGAATTTAAGATTAACTTACGTAACAATTTATTGTTTAACCGATTGATTTCAGACAATTTCATACGCAGCACTCGCTCATCTCGTGTTACAACAAACGATAAATAATTATTTCCGGACATAAGTCGAAGTCACCCTCGGAACTCATTTCGTTACTCGGATCGAGAACTGCTTTATTCTCTCTTTCTAACAGCTTAATTGATCATCCCTTTTGGTACTTGCTAACGCCAACACCTTTTTCCGATAAGAAATATCACTCAAACATTTTGTTAAATTTTCTCGAGTGGGAGAATAATACGCCGTATTGAAAAATTGCCCCGCAAGGGTGAAGTCGTTATCGAAATAGATAAATTTTCGTTTTTCTCAGCATTGATTTTACAATGTAAAACATAACAGTTAATCATTCGTCGATTGAAACTACTGAAGTCAACAGTTTTCAGTAAAAGAAAATATAAGCATCCTCTGCTTAAAAAATAATCTAAAAAACTTGAAAATCCATAAGAAAATAAATTTTATGGTTCACAATAACCTCCCTAACCGTAAGGCAACTTTACCAATGCGAAAAGTGTCCATTCAGTTGAGTATCATGACAATTTGTGGTCAACAAAACCATTCAAATATTTGCCGCATAAACATTAAAGAGCAAAAATTAGTTTAAAAACTCTTACACAATCTGAAACAGAAAAGATAAAATTTAATGTTTATGGCTTTGTTTACGTAAAGTTTTCCTATTCAATTGCCCAATCAAACGAACATTTTCGTCCAAGCTTTCATAATATTTTTCCCTTTTCAACAGCTCGCCAACTATAAAATTGATATTTTAAACAGATTTTTCTGATAAAGAAACAATTTTGACTTGAGTTTTGTGTCTTTGCGGAGTAAACGCAGAAACCAATTCCACTAAAAATTATTACGGCACTTGAATCGTATTTGGAAGTTTTATAAGAAAAAAGATGTATATGAACCAATGTAGAAATATATCTATAATTTGTGTGTGGATCGTGCAGATTTATTCATTTTATAATGTGAGAAGTTGGAAATTGTGAAAATCCACTGCACAAAGCATTAATTTAATGTAATGCTCTTTGAGAATCTTTCTCGAAAATAAAAGTTAAAATAAACTTTTAGTTAGTGTATAATACATAACAGTTTAATATTCGCTTTATGATGCGTTGAAATGCATACCAATTTCAGATTTGCTGTGGTAAATGTGCAATTCAATTTAATAGTTATGTGTTAAGAGATGTTAGAATTATAAATATGCCATAATTACGGTATACTTGGTCAGCATTAATGGCGGTTAGAATTTGATGTAAAAACAAGTGTCAATTCAACAGCAAAATGTAACAGTGCCATTTATACACATTTACTCAATCGTTAAATTGTTTGGATGTAAAATGACATGCACCGCGTTTTTATTCCAGCGCGAAGTACGCCGGGCTTACGGGCTTACCACGTCGAATTTCGACCCAGGAGTTGGCGGGTTTTTCATTTTGAGGTCCTAATATGACAAATCTGTGTTTGTCTGTCTGTCCATCGCATCGTACTGTGAACATGATAACTCAAGCATCCACGAAGTTCAATCGAATTATTTCAAAGTCGCAACATGGCTTTATGAAGCGCAGATCTACCGCAACAAATTTAGCTGAATTTGTTAGCTACGCTACTAAAGTAATGGAATCTAAGCATCAGTTAGACGTCTTATACACCGATTTCCGAAAAGCATTTGATAGAGTCAAGCATTCGATTCTTTTGCACAAGTTGAACCAAATCGGTGTTCATTCGAACTTACTAGCATGGATTTCATCTTATCTGAATGGACGTTCACAATTCGTCAAACTAGGGAATTGCTCTTCTCGAACGTTTAACGTGACCTCTGGTGTTCCTCAGGGTAGCCATCTTGGCCCTCTCTTGTTCATATTATTCATGGGCGACGCTACTAAAGTCTTCTCTACGTCAGTTTACCTAATGTATGCTGACGACTTGAAAATTTTCATGAGAATTAAAAATGTTCTTGACGCAAGTGCTCTTCAACGTGACTTGAACAGGTTTCTATAATGGTGAAAAATCAACCAACTTTATTTGAACGTTGATAAGTGTAAGGTAATCTCCTTCACACGAAGGAGATCCAAGATTGAGCTTGGTTACAATATCGATGATGTTACGTTGACTCGTGTTAAGGTAATTAAAGATTTGGGAGTCCTCTTGGACCAAAAACTGACGTTCAGTAAACACATTGAATATATAATTGCAAAAGCTTACTCAATGCTTGGCTTTGTTATGAGAAGTTGTAAGCAATTTAAGAATATTAAAACTTTAAAAAATATATGCACTGAGGCGGACGGTGAAGCGGGATGAAAACCACAAGCTTCCGCCATATATTGAGAGATGCGAATCGATCAATATCGAAACACTTGCCCGACGCAGAATCAACGCCTGCTCACTTTTCGTATCCGATCTGATGAATGGAACCATCGACGCACCTAAAATCAAAAGCAAGATCATGCGAAATTCCAGACCCACTTGTGCTGATGATTTTCTCGTAGTTGACAAACACAGGACTAAATATGGTCTTTATGAGCCTATCAATAACATGTGCATGACATTTAATCGCTTTTCATTGCTGTATTTTCAAAACATACCACGTGAATCGTTCAAGTTGACTATTAGGAAATTAAAAATCACATATAAACTAAATGGTAAGATCAGAATCTCATAAGCTGAACCTTTGGTTCTCAATCTAATCAAAAGCTGATTAGTCAATTGGGTCTCACGACTCTCAAATGTAACTCTAAGTCACGTCGACTTGTGCAAAAACAGCTAGTCTAGACGACTAGTTTCCGCTAATCCTTTTTGTTTCAGGTGGCTACACGAGATGGCGGTGCTTGATGGAACGACGGGCTATTTTTCATTTCCAATTTTCCATTTTCGTCTAATTTCAATTGATGCTGTTTTAATTGTATAACAACTATAAATAAAGTAATTTTGACGATAGGCAGGGGTGACTGTTGACTCCGACGGGTCGACTGGGTCGGCAACTCATTTCCGGACCTGCTTTTCGTTTATGTTTTTTTTTTTTTGTGTTAAGCTAATTTATTGTCATTCATTATTATAATTAATTGTAAACAGTCAGGAGGCTTCGGCCATTGATGCAATAAATAAATAAAAAAAAAAAAAAACGTGACCAATATTCAAAGATTTTCCCAGAATATAATCGAAAAATTGAGATCAAGTTCGAAGAAGTGGTCAAAAACGTGATTTTTTCAATGTTGGCGAAAGTTTTTCGCTCATATCTCAGCGAAATTAGAACGGAAATTGCACTTCAAGGTTTTTATATGGAATATATAGATTTTTGTGTTTTCACAAAAATGGGTTGAGTGGTTCGGATTGTAGGGACATAAACTGGACGCACGTACTTCACGTACACGACATTAAAATTTAATTTCGTCCAAATTTTGTATAATCATGTTTTATGTTGTTTGATAATTTTTAAAAGAAAATTTGTCAGTTGTTTTGCTTTTTTTTTACTTTTTTTTGGTTGTACCGCTGGCTGCTTAAGACGGGGTTTTCAATATTGCTTTATTTTCCAAACAACTAAATAACGACGTATCGTTATAAATTGTCAATTACCGATATTCCTTGCGACAACGTTGGTTGAGGTGCAAAAGGAATCGTACGGGTTAGCGTAGCTTTTGTTTAATATATTTTTTAATTTTATCATTTCTGTAACTAAAAGTTCTCTTGTAAAATAATGAATTCATACAAAAAAGGGAAAGAAACCCCGACGTAAAGTAATCAGAGAACAGTCAATGTTCGATGTATTCGAAATGCTCCTTGAAGGAATATGATTAGCGATTTTTAATGAAATCACGTGTCAAAGTAAAATCTCACAGAAAAATTTGGTAATAGGAAAATAATTTGTCTGTCTGAATTTGTCTGCTAATATTTCAAAAGCAAATCATTTATTGGACGCAACGTGAAAACAAAATTAAAATAGCAAAAAATATAACATTTTTTGGAAATTCACATAAAAAAATGAGAGAAGAAAATGTTCTTGGAACTTGATATATTAACAGCATATTGTATTATCCGCAAAGCTGTCGCACTGATCCACCTAAGATTATCCATGACATTGTTATACAAAACTTTTTCATATTTCATTTTTGTTCTTTTCTTTTCTTTTTCCAGAGATCTTGGTGACAACAATATAACATATTTGCCAAGTAAATCATTCGATACGGTTCCACACTTAGAAGAATTGTAAGTATCCCACAATTGTATCGCATAAGCTCTCTATGGTTAGAAAATTTGCATACGAAATAACTTATATCTGCAAACATTGTATTGAGGATATATCGTAACTCAAAATATATTAATGGTCGTTCGGTTAGATACAAGTGATTAAAATTACTTTTAGATTGCATTCTAACTACGCGTTTAGATTAATTAATTCATGAAACGATTTTCATACATGGGTTAGGTGCTAAGTCATATTGTGATTGCACGGAACGAGATCGTAAATTATGAAAGATTTTAATGTATTTAAATTGCATAATTTTCGAATTAATTCTCACAAAATAATTTATGCAGCTGTTTAAAATCGATTTGCCACATTGAAGCGTAAAAAACCGCCGAAAACCTGTCTAATTTCGACGTACCTTATTTTCCATTTTTCCACTGTTACCTTACGATTTTCAATGTAAACTGCATCTGTGCAAAATCAAGCTAAATAACGCCGGGTGCCAATAGTGTTTTCTTTATACTGCGGCTAATGACACCGGGTGCCAATAGCCTCTTCTATATACTGCGGCTAATGGCATCGGGCGCAGTATATACAATATGTACTTTCACTGGCAGATTAACTAAATTTTTTCTTTTCCAAAACTGAAGATTTAACTGAATTACCTCTTTTAATAAAAATTATATTATTTAGTCATAATAAAAAAAAAGAGACTTTTTGTGTCTTTTGAACACTTTTCGGGTATTATGTGAGACTGTACGCAGAGAAGAGACATTTTTTGTAACTCACAGCGATGTTAACACCCTGGCCTTTATTACACTTTCGGCAATTCGAGCCAGAACGGTGCTCGTGAATAAAGATTAAGTTTAATGAAAGAGTACCCACAAAATAACTTCTGATCCGAGTTATGGGATCTAAAAGGAAGTCAAAACCACCCTTCCTTCCCTATAGTCCACCATGAAGAAAGCGATTTTTTACGTACATTTTGAAAAGTATTCGAACGTTTTCTCATCAAAGGGTTGCTAAATGGTATTTAGACTCATACGCAGAACGAAGTTCTTCGAAAAGGGTTCTTATGGCCAATTCCATCGTGCCCCATGTTACACTTATTTTGGTGTATACTCACGTAATTAGAAATGTATACTCAGTGTACACTTGAAAATGTAAATGTGCCTCACGTAACATTTTATATACCACTCTTTTTGTAGTATACATAGGTGTACATTCGGTTAAATGTACTATGGAATTAGCCTTATGCGTTTACCACGACGTTTGTAACCACCCTAGAGATGAGCGGGTCGACCATTTTTCGAAACCCGACCCGACCCGGACCGAACCCGACCCGATTAAAATTTTCGAAACTCGAAACCCATGAACCCGAAAAAAACAATTCGGGTTCGGGTTCGGGTCGGGTTTTTTGAAGTTTCGGGCAACCCGCTCATCTCTAAACCACCCCTGTTTCGACCCGGGAGAAGAGGGGAGTATCGATCATGGACCTTAGATGACGAATCAGCAAAAAAAAAAATCCGTCCGTCCGTACTTGAGTGAAAATTAAAGGTAATTGAAAAATCTTTTATGGAATTGAATCTGGGCACTGTCGGCTCAAGGGCCGCCGAGCTAGGGCCGTTTAAGTGATTTTTGGTCTTTTGTAAAGAACTCGCGTAAATCTTTTCCGATTTTCAAAAATTTTTTTTGTTCGAAACGTCTAGGCTTGCCCAACACTTTACGGAAGAACATTTTTTGATTTTGAGTCCGTGGACTCAGTCGAGGCCCTAAAACTGAGCCTCTACTAGAGCCAAACGTGTTTTTTCTGCATAAATCGGGTAAATCTTATCCGATTTTAAAAATCTTTTTCTCCAGTATATGAAAAAATTATTGAAATTGAATTTGGGCAAAATTGGCTGAGAACTTTCGAAATAACGGTCGAAAAAGTGGTCAAAAAAGTCAATTTTATGTAATTTTTTATTTGAATTTTGACTTATATCTCTGCGAAATTAGAACGGAAATAGCTCGTGAAGGTTTTAAATTTAGTGAAAATCTGTTGAGTGGTTCAGGCTGTAGAGTCCTTAGTGTGGGCCCAAACTCACGCTGCGCAACCACACACGATATTTGGTAATTTCTCGTGAGTATTTCTTTAATTATGAGGCTTTTTGTGCAGTTGTGCAGAGAAAAAAGATGCGAAGTATGGATCAGAAGGCTCTCCTAAGTCGTTTCTAAGTTCAGCCCTAGTGCAATTTTCTTTCAAACTTTTTTAATTTTTTTTTAAGTTTTAAGATTCTTTAAGAGATTTAGAGAGTCTTTTGCGCCGTTTCTTCAGACGGATTTTTCAATAGTGCCTTTTCGGCAATTTCCAATCCAATTTAATGTCGACGTAATTTAATGCACTTAAGAGTTAAGGCAACATTTACTTAGATGCGTTCGAATCTACAACAGCAACAGCTATTTTGTTCGCCACATCTTTTCTGATGCGTACGGGTCCCCTGCATATGTTTTTTTAATTTTTTATCGATAAAGACCATTATTTTGAGCAAAAAATTGTTCTATGGCATGTCTATAAAAATTGAATTTTTTTAAACTTAAAATTAAAGTGGTTTTGAAATATCCCAACAAAATCATACAAATTCACACTTCTGTAGTCGTGGGAAATACAATTGAAAACTTCCTAAGTAAGCGAAACAACACATCTTTGAGATTATAATCTCACACCAAGCAAGCTCAAAGATAAATTACAACCAGACCAATATCCGTGTTTTACGCCAGCGAATACCGTTTACTTTAGCTTCAGTGTTTGTTTACCTTCTTAACGTTAAATCAACATGTAAACTTTAATAATACGCAACGCATCTCGCTACAGATGTTTAATACATGAATCGACTCGCTAAATATTTCCACAAAGCGACCGATATTTGACAATATTCACATGTAATTTAATTCGCCTGTGAGCCTGATACGATCAGTTAACACGAGCGTATCCAAATAAATATTATTTCATCGGATCAAAGACATTATTTGCAATGACATGAGCTAATGAAAGTCTCACCATACCATCCCATATCAAGGAATATGAAAATATCAAGATAATTGACTTGTAACACATAATGACGGTCAATTTGCTGAGTTATTGTTGATGTGGTTTCTGCCTTCGCATTCTTTTTTTTTCGGATAACGATTGAATGGAAAATGAAACAACAATAACGTATTATAAGCTCTGCGTCAACGCCACCTTCCACGCATATATGAAAATAATAACGTTAACCTTTTGATATCAATTATTCAAAATATCGGCAATTCGCACAGTGTATTTTCGGTCGAATGATATTTATTATATCATATTTTGCGATGAATAATTCTTTGAGTGAGACTAGCACATACGTCTTGACTGTTGTGTATAAGCAAGAAGGAGCTTCTTATATAAAGCATGTAACAGTTGATTAACTCGTATGTTCCTTTATTGTTGTAATCTAAGAGTTAAAATATATTTTCTGAATTTGAATTAGGTTTCATCTATGCAGATTCTTAACAAAAAGACATATGGCGAATTCTTCGACTTTGTCCCGTGACGGACAAATCTCGTTTTGAAATTGCTTAAAGCCATAGAACTTTTCTTAGAGCAACCTTCGTAGAAGTTGAAATGAATGAATGAATGAATATTACTTTTATTGTCTACTATCTTCTAGCCGACATGGAAAAAAAGAGTAATTATGACGGAAGTCATAATCCCCGTTAAAAAACCAAAAACGTTATAATAATTACTTATAAAGTAAAATTACGATAACATAACAAACGAACTAAACAAAACAAAGGTACCAAAGAAAGATATTGAAAAAATAAATTAAAAACATTATAAAAATTAAATTAAACATTAAAAATATCTCCGCCGTAAAAGGCTGTCGTCAAAATGGCTAAACCAATCAGGTTGGAGTCGGAAGTCAAATACATGTAAGTTGAAATACCACATCATGTTGCCAAAAATGGGTCGTCTAATG